>SNQJ01S0000231.1:233059-283690 GCA_010110895.2 Picea sitchensis | reverse complement strand
TTGCTCGGAGGAAATCGGGCTTCTATTTTTAAAATTTGAATTAAACCTACGCGCGTCCTTTTAAATCAATGGTCCTGATCATTTCTGGATTTGACGGTTTAGATTCACTTCGCGATTTCGCATTTCGCGAAATCGGGGTTTTTTATGTCGAGTGACTTTGTTATTTCAAAGTCCCGATCCTCGATGCCAATACGTCCCTTTCCATGCGCTAGCCCAACTAGCTTTAGCTCCCGGCCAATATGACCGTCACACCTTACCCCGTCGGGGCTATCGGGATATCGCGTATCGCGATTTCGCGATATCCGATGCCATTGTTCACAGGACTCGCAAAACTCCGATTCTCGATTTTCGACGAAGCACCTGCCACCTGTCTTCCTGTTCTGCTGTGCTTACAGTTGTCCCCCACTAATCGGGGTTTCACGGTTCGCAATTCTGCCTTGCACAAAACTCTTGTCAACGGGATCGCCGATTTCCCGATGACCAAAATTCCGACGGCGCCTTGATCTTCGACACCTGTCCCTCAGATGGACAGTCTCGATCGATGTTGCAATCCTTACCATATCTCGATTCATAAAACTTTGATGAATCTCTTCATACGCTGGCCCTCCCGGCTCAGCTCCCGCTCATATGACCAACTCCCGTGACCACTTCCTTATCCCGTCGGGGCTACGGGGTTCGCGAGTTTGAGATGCACGAACTCCTTGCTCCCAGGATCTCCGATATCCCGATATGCGATGTGAGATGCCACCTGTCATTTCACGCCGACTCTTCTTGGATCCTTTGACACGCGTCCTATTTGAGATCCACGGCTGTGGTCTCTTCTCGCAGTTCGGGGTTCAGCAGGCCTTGCACCCTTAGTCTCAAGACTCTCGATTTTTCGATGCCTCTGCTGACGTCACATGTGGTTTGACACGTGTTAGATCCTGCCACGTGTCACTCTGATTCGTGACTTACATGTGCCTGAAGTATTGTTTCTGCCTGACACCTGTCATTCCCTGGTTGTGCCACGTGTCCTTTGCTGACGTGGTCTACTGTCGTGAGTCGGATCAACGGATCAGATGCAATATTGGCTCAACGGCTCTGATTACATCGCGAAATCGCATATCGCGATTTCAGGGTTTCTGTTGTCATTGTTCACGAGACTCGTGAAATGCCGATTCCCGATTTTTTGATGAAAGGAATCAACGGTCCAGATCTCATGCGTGCTTTAACGGTTGCGATCAATTCGCGAAATTGCATATCGCGATTTCGGAGTTTTCATTGTCGAGTGAAATGGACATTGCAAACTCCCGATCTCCGATTCTCCGATGGCTTATCCCCCTCGCATCTTTTGCAGATATGACGGCTGTCGGGTATCTGCTTCCAATCTGACGGCGCAGATCACTTCTTCTACACGCCAACAACTGCACTTAACATCTGCGCAGTTTCTCCGGATCCAACAGCTGTCAGGATTTCTGAGTGAGATCCGACGGCTCTCGGTCTCTTTCCTGTGCTCCTTGCATGTATAAGAGCGCTATGCCTCACACCAACAACTGCACTTAACATCTACGCAGTTTCTCCCGATCCAACAGCTGTCGGGATTTCTGAGTGAGATCCGACGGCTCTCGGTCTCTTTCCTGTGCTCCTTGCACGTATAAGAGCACTATGCCTCCTAAGCTTATTCTCCTCGAATCCTTAAAGGATTCCGACAGTTGCGCGCGATCATTCACCTCTCTGAGCTTTGTCTTTTGTTTGTCTGTCATCCTGTAAAATAGGCCAACAATCCTTTGTACATTCTTCCTGTATACATGCCATCTTCATTGCTTTACTTGCCATCAATGACAAGTATATGCTACCTATTAAACATTTCCAACACTAGCATCAATGTTTTATTTTTTGATCATTTATTCAAATCACGTGTTGGCACTCCAATTTTTTGTAGGGAACATATACGCAGTGGTTTCCCCAATAGGTAATGAATGGGGCACTGATTATTGTCTCACACGTTTCTCAGAGGAGAAATAAGATCCTCAAGTGATTAGTAACAGACTCCGAAGGAATTAAATTTCCTATTGGGTTGATGGTTATTAAATGAGAATATATTAAACAAGATGAAAGAATGCAAAAGAAAGGTCATTATTTATTTCAATATTATAAACTATGTGAAGTCATATACCAGTTTTTGAACTTGGTTTTTGGTACAAACCTCCAAATACAAACAATTCCAAGTAAGAACTCATCAAAGGTATGATACTTATTTCCTTACTCTGACCACAAAAATTTAAAGGAGACCTTCAATATTAGAATTTATCCTCATGGTATACTTGAATGACCATAGGTATGTAAGAGGAACAATTGAAACAATATTTCAAATTTATGAATTATTGAAACTTTTGCTTCATTTTATGGTTGTTATGGTATTCTTGTATTTCCATGCCTTTCCTTTTCTTATCATGCCATTCCTTTCCATGTATTTCATTTCCTTTCCTTTTTATGCCATTCCTCACCTTTCCATTCCATGCCTCTCCTTTCCATGCCATGCCATTCTATTCCTTGCCTTTACATGTCATTACATCCCATTCCTTGCCTTTACATGCCATCCCTTGCCTTTCCTTCACTTTCCATGCCATGATTTTCCATGGAATTCCTATCCATTCCATGCCTTGACATGGAATGCCTTTCCATGGCATGCCTTGCCTTTCCATTCCATTCCTTTCATTTCCTTCACTTGCCTTGTCATGCCATGCATTTCAATTTCTTAACTTCTGATGCCATTCCTTGCCTTTCCATGCCATGCCTTGCCTTGCCTTCAATTTCCATAGCATGTCATGCCATGCCACGCTATTCCTTGCATTTCCTTCACTTTCCTTTCCATTCCATGCCATGTCATGCCATGCCTTGTATTTCCTTCACTTTCCATGGCATGCCTTGCCTTTCCATGTTATGCATTGTCTTTCCATGTCATGCCATGAAATTCCTTGCCTCATATCACTTTCCATGCCTTGCCATGCCATGCCATGCCATTACATGCCATGTCATTCCATTCCTTTCCATGTCATTCCATGCCTTACCATGCCATGCATTTCCTTACCTTGCCTTTCCATTCCATGCAATACCTTTCATTGCCTTCAATTTCCATGCTATTCCTTTCCTTTCCATGCCATGCCTTTCCTTTCCTTCACTTTCCATGCCATTCCATGCCATGACTTGCATTGCGTTTCCATGCCATGCCATGCCATGCCTTGGCTTTCCTTTCCATGTGTTTCTTTGCCATGCCTTTCCTTGTCATGCCTTGTCTTGCTATGCCTTTCCTTTCCTTCCCATGCCTTTCCTTTCCTTGCCTCACCATGTCATTCCATGCCATGCCATTCCTTTCCTTGTCATTCCATGCCATGTCATGCCTTCCCATGATATGCCCTACCTTTACTTCACTTTAATTTCCTTTCCTTGCCATACCATGCCTTACCATGCCACGCCATGCTATGCCTTTCCATACCTTTCCTTGGCATGTCATGCCTTACCATGCCTTGTGTTTCCATGCCATGCCATGAATTTCCCTTCCTTTCCATGCCATTCCTCACCTTTCCATGTCATGCATTGCCTTGCCTTGCCATTCCATGCCTTTCCTTGCCAATCCATGTCTTACCTTTCTATGCCTTTCCATGACAAGCTTTTCCATGCCATGGATTTCCTTGCCTTTCCATGCCATGCCATGCCTTTCCTTGTAATTCCATGCCTTGTCTTTCCTTGTCATTCCATGTCTTGCCTTACCAATACATGCTATTTGGTGCATTTTCTTGCCTTACCATGCCTATCATTCCTTTCCATGTCATGCCTTCCCTTTCCATGCCTTGCCATGCCACACCGTTCCATTCCATGCATTTCCTTGTCTTTCCATGCCATTGCATGCCTTTCCATGCCATGCCATGCCTTTCCTTTCCATTCCATGCCATACCTTTCCTTTCTTCGCAATACCATGCAATGCCTTTCCATACCTTTCCTTGACATGTGATGACATGCCTTGCCATGTTTAGCCTAACATCATGTTAAATTAACAAACATATGTAATAATCACTGAGAAAAACCCTACTGTCGGAGATCCTCCAATAGATCGTTGTTCGTGAAATAGAATTATAGCAGAGGGAATCTAATAGATAAAACTTAGTGCCCCAGATCCAATGCAACTGACGATTCATCCATACGAGTCATGGTTTGAGTTTTATCACAAGTTGAAAATATTCTCCTCAATCCATTCAGGCACATGTCAACAATTTGGTCCGAGGGAATAAAATCCAAAACAAGCAACATAACGAAGTTTCAATATGATCTCCCGCATGTCTATTGTTTCCAAGGCCCACAGGACCATGCTACCCACAATTTCCTGACATAGTGTTCTTGAAAATCGACCTCTTGTTCAGAAATTTCACTATGCCATATCAAGAAAAACCCCAGTTGATCCAGGTGGATATTGGTGGCCACCCACCTATTCCAACTGGCTCCTCTTGACTGTTTTTAGTTCAACACTTTCTTCTATAATTCTTTTTAATTGTGGGTTCTACACTTCCAAGGTTGTCTGAAACCCTATACATCTTCTAGGTGGAGACTGGTGGCTTCCCACCTAAGGAAACTGGATTATTTTGGATTTTTTCATGTCAAC
The DNA here is from genome assembly GCA_010110895.2 of Picea sitchensis. Classification (NCBI taxonomy): domain Eukaryota; kingdom Viridiplantae; phylum Streptophyta; class Pinopsida; order Pinales; family Pinaceae; genus Picea; species Picea sitchensis. The sequence goes on along the minus strand of SNQJ01S0000231.1, from coordinate 279,054 downwards.
ATATCTTTCTTTACTTCCAGGGCCGTTTTGGGGCCCTAAAAAATGTTTTTATTTTTTTTATTTTCTGGATTTCCATAGTCAAATTATATACAGAGTTAGATTTCGACAGTATAATGTGTATTTCTCAAAATGAACTTTCCAATGGGCTATCACATCCCTAAAAGGGAGGTTGTATGAACAAGTTACCACCCCGGGAAGTTGAGGTAGTAACTTACCCATCGAGGCCCACATAAGTTTTGGCGTTTCATCTCCCAGGGTTAGGTTTTTCGATGTCTAGGGTTTTGGAATTCATGGTTAATGTTAAAAATGCCTCTGAAGCCTCATTGTAATCATTTTTCTCAGACAGATGCACGTATCAGCCACATCTCTTCTTAGAGATAATTCCCACCATTCGAGCAAGTTGTTTTCAGTTTTGCAGTTTTACAATTTCATCCTATTTCATTTATTCAATAGAATATATTTTTCAATGGATATCTGTGTTGTTCTCCGTATCTCTTTGTTTATTGTATTAAGTCTATTAATTTGTTCATTCCCCTCCTAAATACAGATTAGTGGTATCATAGGTGTCTTCTCTTCATTTATTTTTCTTTGTGCATGTTCCCGACAAGATATGGGTACAAGAAGTTGGGACTCGAACAAGTTGCGCCTTTGCAAGATCAGTCGCACTGAGCACGACAACAACCCGTGGGGGACGAAAATAAAGATTATGGAGCAGGAGATCCTTTTAAAATGTTTCTCAAGGAATCCCTTGCACGACAAAGGAATGAAATGATGGAAAACTTTGCACAGATCCTTCAGTGGATTCCCACATGAGAATCACCTTCATCAAGAGGCCATGAAACCCCCTTAAAGGTACATGTAAATTTTGATATTCCATTATTTGAAAGACTGATACATGCAGATTCTATAGATAAAAGGTTGAATCTGCTCGAAGAGTATTTTTCAGTCCACAATTTTTCTGATAGGGAAAATATTACTTTTTCACTCCTCAAGGCCATCCCCCATGTTAAGGACTAGTGGGATACTTTGAGCAGAGGTCCATAGAATAATATGAAATATTTGTGGTTGTCCCTACATGGGATTCCATCTGATATGCAATTACCTGTTGGAAGCTACGAGGACCAGTACACTAGATGGACCACCCTGCATCAGGAAAGGGACCAGACAGTACCAGATTTCACCAATATTTTCCATACATTGTTTACCAAATTGGGTATCAAAGACTCTGAGCGGCATCCTATGCTAAAATAAAGCGGTTGTTTGAATAGATACATTCAAATAGAAATGGAGTTTCTGGACATTACATCATTGGGTATGACTTATAGATATGCTATCAAGAATGAGCAAAAATTTAAGCAGAAGAGGTTAGAGTTTGTATATGCAAACTCCTCATAGCTGAAGCAGGGAAAAGGCAACCCCAACCCACACAAAAAGGGACAGAGAAAAGATGGCCACTCTTAGGACAACCGATCCAAGCCGCAACACAAGAAGGGTATTGAGAAGTCAAATAAGGACACGGGAAAATGGTGTGAATACCATAAATTCCCTTCGCACAACACCAAATACTGTTGCTCCAATAAGTCACTCATGGCCGAGCTAAAGGATTCTGAGTCAGAGTTCGATTCTCACTTGTGGCCAAGTGAACTGGAAGAATGAGAGGAAGGGGTGTTCCTCTTTCACTCACATATTTGTTTAAAGGGGGATCCGTTTCATTTTATTGTCGATAGTGAAAGTCAGAAGAAGTTGATCTCAGCGGAGGTCATCAAGAAGTTGGAACTACTGATGACACCACACTTTCATCCCTACACCATCGGTTGGCTTTGCCAATGAAGAGATCTTCATGTCAGCCAACAGTGACGTATTCCCTACGACATCAATCCTTTCAAACATGAGGTATTGTGTGATATTTCTCCACTTGAACGTTGTGATGTTATTTTAGGACAATCATATTTTTGGAAGAGACATGTTGTGTATGAGTCTAGACCCTTTAGTGTTATTATTACTTTGGGTAGACAACTGTACATGATACCAGAGGTAGAGTCGCCTACTGCTATTTCTTTAATCTCAACTAAGAAATGCATTAAGGTTATTTCACATACCAAGAAGTTTGTGTTCTTTGTGATCTGTGCTCACAGTAATAAAGAGGTCACCGCCACATCTGTGGCATCTACGCAGATCCTCTCTTTGTAGCAGAAGAAAGTGGATGGGATCGTGGAAGAGTACAAAGACATCTTATCCTCACCCACCAAGGTATCGACACTCCAAGTCAGGAATACAATTGATCTAACCCCTTATGCACCTCTTCCTAATTTACCAGTCTATCATTGCTCATTGATGGAAAATGATGAAATCAAGCACTAGATCCAAGAGATTCTTCAAAAGGGGAAAATCAAACCCAAATCCTCCCCTTGCAAAATCCTGATTGTACTGGTGCATAAGAAGGATGAAACCTGACGACTCTGCATTGATTACAAAGAATTAAACAAAATCAAAGTCAGGAACCAGTACCGAATTCCCATAATTGATGACCTTATTGAACAACTCAAGTGGGAAAAGTTCTTCAGCAAGATTGTCCTAAAGTCTGGCTACCACCAGGTTCCCATCGAACTAATTGATGTATGGAAGAAAACTTTCAAATCTAAAGAAGGTCTCCTCGAATGGTTGGTCATGCCCTTTAGCTTAACAAATGCACCAACCACTTTCATGAGGTTGATGGATAATGTATTGAGACCTTTCACCAACTCTTTTGTGATGGTATATTTGGATGACATCCTCATATTCAACTGAACTTGGGATGAGCACATGCAAAATATTCAACAGGTTTTGATCACTCTGCGACAGTGCAAGCTATATGCCAACTTGAAAAAATGATCCTTTGGCATGAACAAGGTCCAATACCTAGGCTACATGTTGATCCAACTAAGATCCAAGTTATCTGTGATTGGCCAACCCCAACCACACTAACCAAGCTTCAAAGATCCTTGGGACTAGCCAAATTCTACCAATGGTTCCTGTTGGGATTCTTCCATATTGTGTGGGCCCTCAACCAAGTGACCAAGTGAATTGGCAGGGAAAAGTTTGTGTGGGGGAAGGAATAACAATGAGCATTTGATGATCTAAAAAATCGCTTATGCTTAGCTCCATTAGTCTCCTTGCCTAATATGAAACAACCGTTCAAGATTGAGACTGATGCATATGATTATGTTGTAGGCGCAGTTCTCACTGAGCACAGTCATCCAATAGCATACTATAATGAGACACTCTCAGATATTGTCTAAAAATACCCCACCTATGGAAAGGAAATGTATTCCATTGTACAATTCTGTCGTCAATGGAAAAATTACATTCTGGGAAAGGAGACAATCATCCACATCGATGACAAGCCTTTGCAGCTCATATAGACACAGGGGACGCTGCATAATGACCACCATCAGAAGTGTTCCACCTACCTATAGTAGTTCCATCTCAACATCAAGTATAAGACAGGGAGCACAAATCGTGTCACTGAATACCTCACTCAACCTCCTGTGGCTGCACTCACCACCGTGATCCATTCCTGTGGAGATGAGGCATATGAGTGGCCAAACATTTATCAACAATATCCATACTTCACCACCATGTATCATCTCTTCAGTACAAGCATGAATTTCACTGATTTTCATATTCAGGATAGACTGTTATGCCATCTAGGCCATCTCTGTGTTCCTACAAGAGAGCGTTCAAAACTGATTTGGGAGGCTCACTACAGTCGGATCGAAAAACATTTTTGTGTGGAGAAAAATATGGCCGTTCTACAAAAACATTTTTATTGGCCAAAATTTTGACAGGACGTCGGCAAGTATATCAGATCTTTCACTGCATGTGCCATTTCCAAGCCAACCATCAAGAAGAAATCCTTATACGCCCCTCTTCCTACTCTATAGAAGCCTTGGTAATCCATATCAATGGATTACATGTCTAGCCTTTCATCCACCAAGAAAGGGAATGATTGTGTATTTATTGTAGTTGATCGGTTTTCGAGGATGGCCATCCTCACAACCTGCAACAAGATCAACACAATGTCAAATACTGCCAAGATCTTCTTTGAACAAGTGTGGGTATATTTTGGGATACCACATACCATCATCTTCGACCGAGACAATAGGTTCTCAACACATTTTGGTCGAGTCTCTGGTCACTATTGTACACCAAGATCACTAAATCCACTTCTTTCCACCCCCAAACCGATGAACAAACAGAGGTCATCAATAAGATGATTGTGGACATCCTACGGATGTACAACTCTAAGAATCCACATACATGGGATGAGAGTCTTCCATACGTTCAACACAGTTACAACTGGGATCTCCATAGCTACAACAACCATATCCCATTTTAGGTGGGGCTAGGATTCCAACCGTTGGGTCTCATTGATGTTTCACTACATCTTGCAACCACATAGACAAAATCATCCCATATTCATTCTGAAACTGAAAAAGCCACCAGATTCATTGAGTAGATTCAACACTTCCGCCAACAAGTCCATGATATTTTGCATAAATCCAATGCTAAGTACAAGAAATGTCATGATCAACAAAGGGTACCACACCAACTTCAGGTGGTCGAAAAGGTCTGGTTACATTTGCAGAAATAACACCTTACATAGCCCCATCATAAGCTCTGCCCAGTTCTCTAAGGGACTTACACTATCACCAGTGTTGTGGGTAGCAATGCTTTTTAGCTCAACACTCCACCCTTCCTTGGCTTGAACAAAGTGTTCAATGTGGACCTCCTTCGACCATATTTTCCACCATTATTGGACACCTCAGATATCATAAAACAACTGAAACCAATAGAGCTCAACCCCAACTACATGGAACAAATATCCACTGATCAGATAGTGGACATACATATCAAGGGCACTCTCTAGCAAAGGATCCATCTTTATCAAGTTTTCAAGGTAGGGAAGCTCCTACACCAAGGAAAGTGGATCACCTAGGGCCAAATTCAACATAAATTTCCTCACCTGATGAGGGAACTCAATGCAATGGATACCATTTCCTCCTAAGGGGGGAGGAATAACCTAGGTGGATATTGATGGCCACCCAACTATTCCAACTGGCTCCTCTTAATAGTTTTTAGTTCAACACCATCTTCTATACTTATTTTTAATTGTCGGTTATACACTTCTGGGGTTGTTTGAAGCCCTACACATCTTCCAGGTGGAGACTGGTAGCTTCCCACCTAATCAAACTGGCTTATTTTAGATGTTTTCATGTTAGCATATATTTATGTACTTCCATGGCCTTTTTGGGGCCCTAAACAATTTTTTTTTTGTCTTGTGACATTTAGACTATACATAGAGTTAGAGTTTTATGGCATACTGTGTAGTTCTTCAAAATACCTTCCCAACGGGATATCACATGCCTAAAACAAAGGTCGTATGCAAACGTTACGACCACGGGAAGTTGAGGTACCAACTTACCCATTAGGGCCAACATAACTTTTGGCATTTGATCTCCTAGGGTTAGGTTTTTGGATGTTTACGGTTTTGGAATTCATGAGTAATGTTAAAAAGGCCTCTAGAGATTCATTGTAATCATTCTCCTCAGAAGGATGTGGGTAGCAACCACATCTCTTCTCAGAGATAGATAGCACCATTCGAGCAAGTTGTTTTCAGTTCTGCAGTTTTACAGTTTCATCCTATTTCATTTATTCAATAGAATATATTGTTCACTCGATATCTGTGTTATTATTCATATCTTTGTGTTTATTGTATTCATTTTATTAATCATCTTCCTCCTCTCCTAAATCTGGATCACTAGTGTCTAAGATCCTCCAACAAAAGGTTGTCAGGTCAATGGAATGATAACGGAGGGGCCCTACTGGCTAACACCTAGTGCCCCAGATCCAATGAAATCGAGGTTTTTTTCATCCGAGACATGGTTAGAGTTTTATCATGAGTTGCAACTCGCCTCCTCAAGTCATTCAGGGACATGTCAATAATTTGGTCCAAGGGCATGATATCCAAATCGAGCAACATAATGGATTTATGTAAGCTCTTGCAAGTCTGTTTGTTCAAGGAACATGTGACCACGCTACCCAAAATCTCTTGACACAATGTTATTGAAAATCAACGTCTTTTTTATAAATTGCACTATGCCTCATTGAGAGAAACCCTAGTGTCGAAGATCCTCCAACAAACAGTTTTATGGTCAACTAAATGACAATGGAGGGGCTCCACTAGATGAGACCTGGTGGCTCGGATCCAATGCAATCGAAGTTTCATCCATTCGAGTCCCAATTTGAGTTTTATCACAAGTTGCAACTCGCCTCCTCAAGCGATTCATGGACATGTAGACAATTTGGTCTAGGGGCATAAAATCCAAACCGAGAAGCATAACAAAGTTTTGTAACCTCCTGCAAGTTTGTTTGGACAAGGCCCACATGACCATGCTACCCACAATTTATCGACAATTTTTTCTTGAAAATCAACCTCTTTTCTAGAAATTGCACTATGCCTCATTGAGAAAAACCCTAGTGCTGAAGATCATCCAACAAACATTTTTTTAGTCAATGGAATGGGAGTGAAGGGGCCCCACCAGCTAAAACCCAGTTCTCAAGATCTAATGCAATCGATGGTTCATCCATATGAGTCCTAGTTTGATTTTTATCATGATCCAGGTGGATATCGATGGCCATCCACCTACTCCACTAGCTCAAAAAACAATTTTCCACCTTGGCAGTTTTTCGGGTTCCAAACTTTCAAGGTTGTTTTGAGGCCCTAAACAACATTTTTTGGGGATTTGGGGCCCATGTGAGCTAACATGGGCTAGTCGAAAATTTTTCTTCTCAATTAGACCTTTCTGACAGGCTATCGTATGCCTAAAACATAGATGGTATGCTAAAGTTACAACCCCAGGAAGTTGATGTACTAACTTACCCAAACGAGGCCCACATGACTTTTGGTGCTTCATCTCCTAGGGTTAGGTTTTTGGATGTCTAGATTTTTTGAAATTCTTGTTTATTGTAAAAGGCCTTCAAATCCTCATTATAACCATCTTCTTTCGAATGAGCGAAACCGTCACATCTCTTCTCAGACATAAGCTGCCACCATTCCAGCAAGCTTGTTTTCCGCTGCATTTTATAGTTTTAGCTTATTTCCTTATTGAATAGAAAACCAATTTTACAGTATCTTTGTTATTTTTTGTTAAACATATTTTAATAATATCTATTCATTTATCTCTTCTCATAAAATCTAGATCAGTGGTATCAGAGGGGTCTTCTCCTTGTCTTCTTAATGCATGTCCCCAACGAGGTTAGGGTAAAAAGAATTGGGTCTCGAGCTTCTTTCTCTTGAGGACAAAAGCTCTCGCACTCCCAAGCGACCTCTCATGGTAGGATAAAACAAAACATGATGGGACATAAGATCCTTTCAAAATGTTTCTTGAGGAATCCCTCACGCAACAGAGGAATGAGATGATGGATAGTTTCACGCAAATCCTTCGGTGGCTACCAACAGGCGACACATCTTCCTCAAGTGGAGGCGTCGTCCACTTCAAGGTACAAATAAACTTTGATATTCCTATAATTGAACGTTAGATAGATGTAGATGATGTAGACAAGTGGTTGAGTCTAGTAGAAGGGTATTTTTTTGTCCATAAATTTCTGAATAGAGAAAATATTACTTTTGCGCTCCTCAAAGTCGTTCCCCATGTCAAATATTGGTGGGAAAATTTCTATGAGAAAAAGGAAACAGAGGAACCCTCATTATTTATAGTCATGGCCACCTGGGAATCCTTCAAGGATGATATTAATGAAAAATACTACCCTGTCAGAAGTTATGATGACTTGTATACCAAATGGACCACACTGTGACAAGAAAGAGATCAAGCAATGCCAAAGTTCACAAATATCTTACATACCTTGCGCACCAAGTTGGGTATCAAAGATTTAGAATGACATATGGTGCTCAAGTATCAAAATTATATGCATAGATACATTTAGACTGAAATGGAATTTCTGGACATCTTGTCCTTGGGCACGACCTACCGATATGCTGTCAAAATCGAGCAGAAGCTCAAACAAAAGACGCGACAATTTGGGCCTGGGAACCCCTCGCAGCAAAATATAGAAAGGGTGGCCCCAACCCACATAACAAAGGACAAAAAAAATATGTACAGTATCAGGACAACCAATCCAAGCCGTAAGAAAATAAGGACGTTGGAAATACAAAGAAATATACCGGGAAGTGGTGCGACTTCCATAAAATCCCTTGGCATAACACTGCTGACTACTGCTCAAAGCAGTCGTTGATGGCTGAAGTTAAAGCCTCTGAATCAAATGCAGGTTCTGACTCTGAGTCAGAACTAGAAAGGGGAAGAAAGATCCTCTCAAAGTTTGTAATGTTCTTTTGGGCCAACCTTATTTATGGAAACATCATGTTGTATATGAGTCAAGGCATCGTAGTGTTATTATTAATTTGAATAGGAAATTGTACAGGATACCCGAGGCAGTCCCTCCTGTACTATTTCCTTAATCTCTTCCAGGAAATGCAGGAAGGTCATCTCTAAGACCAGGAAATTTGTCTTCTTTGTGATTCTATCTCGAAGTGAGTGAAATATCGCAACCACATATAGGGCCTCCATAGTCGATCTCTCCACACAACAAAAGCAAGTGGATAAGGCCATGGAAGAACACTCAAATATCTTCTCCTCTCTTACCAAGGTACCTCTGCACTTCCAGGTCAAGCATCCCATCGATCTGACCCCAGGTGCACCGCTACCTAATGGTTCAGTCTACCTCCACTCTCTATTAGAAAATGAGGAGATCAAGAGGCAAATCCAAGAACTGGTCCAAAAGGGGCACATCTGTCCCATCTCCTTGCCTTGTGTGAGCCCATTAATGTTGGTGTAGAAGAAAGACGGGACCTGGTGACTCTGCTTTGATTATTGGGCCCTGAATAAAATCACAGTCCGAAACCAGTACCCGATTCCTCGAATTGACGACCTCCTTGATCAGCTCACGGGAACCCAAAAATTCAATAATATTGATGTGAAGTCTGGATACCACCAGGTCCCAATAGAACAAACAGATGTAGGGAAGAATGCCTTCAAGTCAAAAGAAGGTCTTTTTGAATGGCTAGTCATGCCCTTTGGTTTGAAAAATGTTCCAACAACATTTATAAGGATGTTGGACGATATCCTACGAACTTTCACCAATAATTTTGTAGTGGTGTATTTGGATGACATCATCATCTACAATAACACTTGGGAGGAACACTTGCAGCATATTCAGCAGGTTCTACACACCCTGCGCTAGCACAAAGTATATGCAAACTTGGAAAAATGCTCCTTTGGAATGGACAGGGTCCATTACTTAGTCTACATCGTTGATCAACATGGTGTGTATGTGGATCTAGCCAAGATCTAGGTCATCCATGACTAGCTAGCCCCAACCACACTCACTAAACTTTAGAGATTTTTGGGCGTCACCAATTTCTATCACAGTTTCGTGTTAGGATTCTCTCATATCGCATGGGCCCTCAGCCAAGTAACCAGGGGTGGCGGTAAGGAAATTTTTTTGTGGGGCATGTCCCAACAACAAGCCTTCGATGAATTGAAGAAGTGTTTGTGCTCAACTCTGATACTTTCATTACCATACCTGTAGCATCCCCTTGAGATCGAGACAGATGCTTCAGACTATGTTGTGGGCACCATTCTCACTCAACATGACCACCCCGTGGCATATCATAGTGAGACACTATCAGATGTTGTCTGTAAGTACCCTAATTACTAAAAATAAATGTACTCCAATGTGTAAGCCTGCCGCCAATGGAGACATTACATTCTTGGGAAGGAGAATATCATCCACGCTAATCACAAGCCACTATTGTTCATGCATACCTAAGGAAAATTCCAGAATGACCGCCATCAAAAGTGGTCAACATACTTACAATAGTTCCACCTCAACATCAAGTATAAAACAAGAATTACCAACTGAGTTGATGACTGCCTCAGCTGACCTCCTCTCACGACAGTGACCACGGTGCTAGAATATTGTGGTCATGAGACCTCTGGATGGCCCCACCTCTATGAGATAGACCCTGACTTCTCCACCACCTACCAAATGTTGGGTGCCAACTTAGTGGTTGCTAATTTCCATCTTCAGGATGGGTTGTTGTGTCGCCTGGGCCATCTCTTTGTTCCATCAATTGAGCGCACGAAGATCATTTGGGAAGCTCAGTATAGTCGGGTGGTAGGACACTTTGTCATCGAAAATAAAACGATAGTGTTGAGAAACATTTCTACTAGCTGAAACTTCGACAGGATGTCGAAAAGTATATTAGGTCCTGCACTGTCTACGCTATCGCCAAACCAACCCCTAAGAAACATGTCTTGTACACCCCTCTTCGTACTCCTAACAGGTCATGGGAATCCATCTCAATGGACTACATGTCAGGCCTACCATCCACCAAGAGGGGAAATGACTTTGTTTTGTGGTTGTTGATCGTTTTTCCAAGATGGCGATTCTAACCACCTGCAAGAAGAACATCACAGTAGAAGCCACTGCCAAGCTCTTCTTTGAATGAGTATGGGTACATTTTGGGATCTCACAAACCGTTATCTCATACCGTGACAGTCAGTTCCTCATCTCATTCTCGGTGAGACTCTAGTAACTACTGGATACCAAGATCACCAAATTCACTATCTTCCACCCCTAGAAAGATGGCCAAAATGAGGTCATCAATTGGTTGGTTGTAAATATCATGCACATGTACAATTAAAAACACCCCCGAACATGGGATGATACTATTCCTTATGTCTATCATAGCTACAATCGAGCCCTGCATAACTCAACTGGCCACAACCCCTTTCAGGTGGGGTTGGGATTCCAACCATTGGGCCCCATGGATGTTGTACTACCCATGGCGACCACCTCAGTTGACTCGTCCCCTAATCCACCAGAAGATGACAAATCCACCCATTTCATTGAGAAGATCCAACAGATCCACCAACAGGTTCAGGATATTCTACAGAAGTCTAATTCCAAGTACAAACTCCATGATCAACATCAGGTGCCACATAAGTTTAAGGTGGGAAAAAAAGTTTGGTTGCATTTGCAGAAAGAATGACTTACATGGCCCCATCAGAAGCTTCACCCACTCTGTTATGGATCATACAACATCACCAAGGATGTGGGTGACAATTATTTTGAGCCCAACATTCCCCCCTTCCTTGTTCTGCATCCAGTCTTCAACGTGGCTCTCCTTCGGCCATATTTTGCACCATTATTGGACACCTTAGAGATAGCAGAATAGTTAACACCAACAGATATCAAACATGACTACATGAATTGGGATTCTAGTGATTATATTGTGGACACACAGATCAAGGGCACTTGACAGCAAAGGATCCAACTTTATTGAGTTGTCAAAGCAGGGCAGCTCCTACACCAAGGCAAGTGGCTTACCCGGGGCCAAATTCAGTAGAAATTTTCTCATATGATTGGGGAAATCAATGCAATGGAGAAAATTTATTCCTAAGTAGGGATGATTGATCTAGGTGGATATTGGTGGCCACCCACCTATTCCATTGGCTCGAAAAATAATTTTCCACCTTGGGAGTTTTTCGACAGTTTTTCATGTTCCAAACTTCTGGGGCTATTTTGAGGACCTAAATGACGTTTTTTGGGGATTTGGGGCCGAAGTGAATAATAAGGGAAATAAATTGGGCCAGTAAACAAATTTTCTTCTCGGTTAGACCTTTCCAACGGGATATCGTGTGCCTAAAACAAAGATCGTATGCAAAAGTTATGACCCCGGGAAGTTGATGTACTAACTTACCCAAATGGGGCCCACGTGACTTTTGGCACTTCATCTCCTAGGGTTAGGTTTTTGGATATATAGGGTTTTTGACATTCATGTTTAGTGTAAAAGGCCTTCAGATCCTCATTGTAACCATCTTGTTTCGAATGAGCGCAATCGTCACATCTCTTCTCAAAGATAAGCCACCACCATTCCAGCATGATTGTTTTCCGCTGCATTTTACAGTTTCAACTTATTTCCTTATTGAATAGAAAACCAGTTTTATGGTATCTCTGTTATTTTGTGTTAAGCATATTTTAATAATCTGTATTCATTTCGTTCTTCTCATAAAATCCGGATCATATCATGAGTTAAAACTCACCTCCTCAATCCATTTAGGGACATGTTGGTAATAGACCTAGACCTACACAATGCGCATGACATAAACCATGACTTAGACTTATACCATAAGATAGACCATAACCTAGACCATGACTTAGACCATGGAAAGATAAGGCATGACAATGCAAGGAACGATAAGGCAATGTCTTGGTATAGGTCTAGTTCTAGGTATGTAAATGCAAGGAAAGGTAAGGAGAGGCAAGGTAAGGCAAGCAAAGCCAAGACGTGACAAGGCTAAGCAAAGATAGACATGAGAAGGCAAGGCAAGGTCTAAGTCCAGGTCTAGGTCTAGGTAAATCCTATTCATTATGATAATCCATGTTTCACAACTATGAAGATACCTTAGATATATGAATAAAGAGAGCTTATGTTATGACATTGAAATTCTAATGCAAGTAGTTTTATCTAAGATAGATGGGATAACAAATTGTAGAATTACATGCTTAATGAATCCTTTGATTGTAATTTTTTCATATAAAACTTGTTCATTTAGTAAAAGAATTAATTTTTTTAGGAAAAAAAAAGGTGTGATACATGAATGCCATGGATTGTTTATTAAATTAACTTGATAAAAAATTTTCTCTAATGATCAAAATAACTATATTTTTACAAACAATTAGTTTTATGAATATATAATGAAAGTACCTTTGAGATGAATTGTGGTTAGCCAAGGAAAGGCATGGAAAGGCATGGAATGGAAAGGAAATCCAATGCATGGAAAGGAAAGGCATGTCATGGCATGGCATGGCATGACATGGAAAGGAAATGCATGGCATGGAAAGGCAAGGCAATTTGTGGCATGGAAAGGCAAGGAAATTCAAGGTATGGCATGTAATGGCATGGAAAGGCATGTCTTGGAAAGGAAAGGAATGCAATGGAAAGTAAAGAAAAGGAAAGGCATGGCATGGTATGGAAAGTAAATGTATGGCATGGTAAGGAAAGACATGGAATGGAATGGAAAAGAAAGGCATGGCATGGCAAGGAAAGGCATGGAAAGGCCAGACATGGAATGGGAGGGAAAGGAAATGCATGACATGGTAAGAAAATACAATGTAGGTCATGACATGGCATGGAATGGAGAGGCGAGGCATGGCTTGTAAAAGAAATACATGACATGGAAAGGAAAGGAAGTACATGACATGGAAATGTAAGGGGTGACATGGCAAGGCATGACATGGAAAGGAAAGGAAATTCATGGTATGGAATGGCATGTAATGGAAAGGAAAGGCATGGCATTGCAAAGAAAAGGCATGCCATGGCATGGCATGGAAAGGAAATGCATGACATACAATGTTAGGGAAAGACATGACATGGAAAGGAAAGTCATGGGAAAGAAAGGCTTTTCATGTAAAGAAAAGGAAATACAAGGCATGGCATGGCCTGGCATGGAAAGGCAAGGCATGGGTTCGTAGGGCAAGGAATGACATGACAAGGGAAGGAAAGGAATGACATGGGAAGGAAAGGCATGGAATGGCAAGGCATGACATGGCATGTCAAGGAAAGGAAATGCATGGCATTGAACAACATGGCATGGAAAGGCATGACATGGAAAGGCATGGCATGCCAATGCAAGGAATGAATAAGTAAAGTGTTGATGTTATGTTGTTTTCCATGCAATTCAAAATAAATTATGGATGAATAGTATAATGAGAGTACACAATAAGGATGGAACATAAACCTAGTTATTGACATCCCTTTCTATGTAAATCCTATTATGATAATCCATTTTTCACAACTATTAACATACCTTGAATCTGTGTTTCAAGTTTTGTGGATGATTTTATGGTTGGGAATTCATGTATGATCATTGATTTACCTAGTAAGTGTTCTTTCTAAGTCGTTGATGTTATTTGTTGAATGTAGTGAATAAGTGTTTTTATCAAAGTGGTGATATTATATGTTATCTTGTATTCTTCATGAATTAACCTTGTCTTGAAACGCTCAATTACATGGTTAGATTAGGAATTACCCTCAATTTCCAGCCTTGTTTGCTTGACACATAGGGTAATTGTCATATTTCACCCTAAGAATATACCTTGAAACCTTTTATTACATTTTTTTCATAATTTTCATCCCTTTAGGGATTGATGCCTTGATTATTCTAGGGTTATTATTTTCCATCTTCCATTTCAGCAAGCATTTGTTATCTCAACCCTAGTTTAGGCTTACATTTCAACCCTCTTTAATTGCATAATTACTTGTTTTAAGGGTTGTTATATTTGTCCTGTTGTAACTTCTCATATTGCTGAAGTTAAACATCTTAATCAAAAGTTTTATAAAAACTACAATTTCCTTATTTATTTTTGGTTTTTGGGACTTCCCATTGACTTGTTTAAACATAGTTAATATCATTTATTGGCTTGGAAAGGCATGGCAATGACATGGCATGGAAATGGAATGTATTGGAAAGACATAACAATGGCATGTCAATGGTATGGAATGGAATGACAAGGCATGGAAATGGAATGACATGGAAATGACATGCCATGACATGACTTGGAAAGGCATGGAAATGGAATTGCATGGCATGGAATGTCATGGCATGAAATGGAAAGGCATGTCATGGAAAATCAAGGCATGCAACGGAATGTCTTGGAAAGGCATGGAAATGGCAAGGCATGGCATGGCATGACAAGGCAAGGCATGCAATGGAATGTCATGGAAAGGCAAGGCATTCCATGGCATGGCCTGGCAAGGAAAGGCATGGCATGACAAGGCAAGGCATGCCATGGCATGGCATGGGATGACATGGAATGGCAAGGAAAGGAATGCAATGACATGGAAAGGAAAAGCATGGAATTCCATGGAAAGGAAGGACATTCAATGGCATGTCATGGAAAGGAAAGGAATTCCATGGCATGTATTTACAAGAAATGCATGGAATGGTATGGCATGGAATGGAAAGAAAAGGAATGACATGGCATGGTATGACACATAATGGAAAGAAAAGGAATGAAATGGCATGGAAACAAAATGAATGCAATGGAATGTCATGGAAAGGCAAGGCATGGAATGGTATAACTTGGCAAGACATGGAATGAAATGGCATGACATGTAATGGCAAGGAAAGGCAAGGCAAGAAAAGGCTTGTCATGGATTGACATGACAAGTCATGGCATGGAAAGGAAATTCATGGAATGGAATGAAAATGAAAGGAATATAAAGTCAGGGCATGGAAAGGCATGACATGGCATGGGATGACATGGAAAGTAAAGTCATGGCAGGGAATGGTATGGAAAGACATGGGATGACAAGGAAAGGCACGGAATGACATGGTAAGGAAAGACATGCAATGGCATGTCATGATAGTGAAAGACATGCCATGGAATGGAATGTCAAGGAAAGGCAAGGCATGCAACCATGACATGGGAAGGGAAGGCATGAAATGGAAAGGCACGGCATGGAATAACATGGTGAGGCAACACATGGAAATGAAAGGTGTGGCATGGAAAGGCGAGAAATGTCATGGAATGTCAAGGAAAGGGATGGCATGTAATGGAAAACAAAGGCATGTAATCACATGTCATGGCAAGGAAATGCATTCCATGGTTTGGCTTAGCAAGGCATCACATGACATGTCATGGCAAGGCAAGGCATGTCAAGGAATTTTATGGAAAGGAAATACATGCAATGTCAATGAAAGGCATGGCATGGAACGGAAAAACATGGAATTGTTGGGTATCTATTATATTATTCATAGGTGGTTGCATCGGGCATGTAGGAGGGTTTGAGGGGTGAAATCCCCCTACACAGGGGTTTGGGGGCAGCACCCCTGAGAAATTATTTTTCCTCGGGAAACATGTTTCATTTTTGCCTTGATTTTCGTGTCCATGGTTGGGTGGTTTTTTGGCACATGGTTTATTTCAAATGGTTTTCTATTTCCGGTTAATGAATTAGGGTTGTTGACTAATCCAATTCATTGGGTTAGGGTTTTGGATTTCGTTGGATCCTATATGTATATTTTATTGTAAATAATGTATCACTATGAATGAATATATAATATGTTGTTTTTCCCGGTTTGGGTTTCCAGGGGAAAAATATCTGTGTAATGTTTTTATTTTCCATGCTATCTTTTCTATTCTTTTAATAAAAATATGTTTGCAGTAAATATTGTACAAGGTTAAAATCTACAGGCATGGCATGGAAAGTAAAGGAAAGAAAAGGAAAGGCATGGCATGGCATGGAAAGGCATGGAAAGCCATAATAAGCTAAGGCATGGCATGGTAAGGAAAGGAATGTAATGACATGGCATGGAGAGACATGAAATGGGTTGGGAAGGAAATCCACAACATGGCATGGCATGGAAACTCAAGGAAACTTTGATGCAAGATCATTGTCAGCAAAGAACACGTGGACAACACAACGAGCACATTGCATAGCATTCCTTTTGATTTGTTTTGAATTTTGAACTGTTGGCATATCACAAGGAAATATTTTTTGAGTGGATTGCAAGTTAAAGAAATATTTAATGAACAAAGACTGGAAGATTGCGTGAGATAACATGAGATCAATTTTCCTTAAATGAAACTGACTACAATGCAGATCTGGAGCATCCTCCCCTATCTGGATATCTCATAAAATTCTTTGTAACATAGGCTTAGTAGTTGAATGATTTTAATTTGATAGGATAGGTAGTTGGAGGAAACCCTAAGAGTCCTCTTGTATAAATAGATGTTTATGCGCTTGAATGAGGCTGTTGAACTTGATGTTGTTGAAGAATTGATAGTTGGATATTAATATGTTCTGAGTTAGTTTTTATTTGCTTGTATCAGTTGTAGCCATTTACATTTGAATGAATATAATAGAGGGATATTGATCCAAATGCATTGAAGTGTTGTTGTGTAACTATTCTCTATTATTACAAGTTTTCATGAATGCATGAGTTATACTGTGAATGAATGAATCTGTGAAGGGTTGAATAAGTTTCAATTGTTTCTCTTCCTTGAGCTTATGCAAGGAGTGAATACTGTACACAATGAGTGCATTTAACAAAGTCTTTTCACTAAAATCTCAGAAGATATAGAATGAAACTTTCATATGCAGAGTGTGCATATTGTACGCAAGGAATGCGTCTACAGAGTCTTTGACTCAAAAATATCAATAGGAATAACTTGAGTTTTCTTGTGAAAGAGTGCAAAGATATGTTGCAAGGAGTGCACAAATCCCAAATTCGATTATGTTTCTAATCAACCCTCTAAGGACTCAAAGTATTTGAGAAACAAAGCTCAAGAGAGATAGTGGGAAGGAATCTTCAAATGGGGAGAAGCTTTGAAGGATTAATGAGTTATTGACCAAGATCCCTTCAGGAAGAAGTGAAGTCATTCAAGACCGTCAGATATGGAAGAGTTGTGAGGTGGTTAGCCGTGAGTTCCTTTAGAAATCCATGGATTAATGGACTTTGTTTGAGCCCTCAATCCAAAGAAGGACATGTGGTGGAAATTTGTGGACTTCGGGTTCCAGAAGAAAACGAGGGTGGAGTGGCCAAAAATGTCGAAGCCCGATTAGCCGAATTGATTTTTAGCCATCGATCTGTGGGAGACACGCGTCGACAGATCGTTCACTCTAGGTGAAAGAACTCTGGGAGAAAATGATGGTGGAGTGGCCAAAACTCCCGAAGCCCGATCAGTCAAATATATTTGTAGTCATCGATCTGTGGGAGACATGTGTCGACAGATCATTGACTTTGGGTGAAAGCACTCCGAGAGAAAATGAGGGTGGAGTGGCCAAAACTCTTGAAGACCGATTAGCCGAAGTTATTTGTAGCCGTTGATCTATGGGAAACACGAGTCAACATATCGTTGAGTTAGGTTGAAAGAACTCTGGGAGAAAGCGAGTGTGAAGAGGTTGAAACTCTTGAAGCCCAAGTAGCCGAAGGGATTTATAGTCGTCGATCTGTGGGAGACACATGTCATTAGATTATGTAATTTGGAAGCGAGGAGAAGGCAACGCAGAGTAGAGGGTCTCCCGAAGTGGATCTGCACCTTCGAACGAGAAGGACGCGTGACACACGATCCTTGAATCTGGAAGAAGGTACTTCGTGAGAATGGACTCTTGGAACGTTCGAAACTCCCAAAAGACGAAGTCCCGAAGTAAACTAGGACCGTTGATTTAAAAAAATGTGTGGTGCTTGATATGGAACTCCGGGTATGGAGTACTTCGGGATAAAAAGGTTGTGTGAGTGTCCGGGACTCCCAAACGTTGAAGTCCTAAAGTGGAACTGAGTCGTTGATTTGGATGGACGCATGGTGCATGATCTAGAAATCTGGGTATGGAGTACTCCGGGGAAAAGTGGAGGTTGGAACATTCGTAACTCCCAGAACGCAGAGTCTCGAAGTAGATCTCAATTGTTGGTTGAGAAGGGGGATGTGGACCGTAGATCTGGTCCTGGTTAGAGTCCCAAAGTTGTGAAGTACCCAGGAGGTTAATCCCCGGGTCACATCCTGAGGTCACATGCAAAGAGGGGTTAACGAAAGGATCTAGGACTTGAATTTCAAGTTTATAAAAGAGCTAAAGAAGGGGGATGCGAGTTCCATAAGACCTTCACCTAAAGAGGAAAAGGGGCATGTGTAACTTGTTCTAGGGGCTACTGAAGGCCCAAAATAGCTAATTCAGATCAGGAGATTAAGGTCCTTGACCGAGAGGTCGTGGAACCCTTAGGAGGGAAGGGGGGTCTACATCAAACTCAAGGCGTGACATGACTTGAAAAAGAATGTAAAATTTTTCCCCTAGACTTAAAATGTCATAAACACTTGATTGGATGGAAAATAAATATGTGATATAAAATTAAGTCATATGTCCCTAGAAAAAATATTTTTTATTTCTTGGGATGAGAAATGTTTCTTTTTTTGTTATTATTGTTTCATTGTAATCCACATTTTGATTTGATGTTTTGGTTGCATACTGTTACAAAAGGTTATATTTATTGTTGTATAGGTTAAAATGGGAAGCTACACGAAAATTCATGCAAGGATGGATTAGTCTATTTTAGATCATAGTGGTGTTGTAGGGATTTGTAAATGTAACAACCTATGTTTTGGCCTTAGAAGGTTAGAACTTTGATTTTTATCTATATTAGTGATTCATTTCTTAGTATTTGTTGGGTTTAGTTAGAATGATATAAAATTTGATATGCATACATTTGGACCTATTTATGTGTTGTGGGATATTATTTTTATTGTTATATTTTTATGATGATCATAGTTATGTAATTTTTTTAAACATGCATATTGAAATGTGTAACTTTGGAGCTTCATGCACTACCCATATGTACGATATTTCTTTCCTTTATTATGATTGTGAAAACCATTTAGGAAAGTCACATTTGTTTCCTCAAAATTTCTTTAGTGTACATACTACTAATTAAATGTTTTGTTAAATTTTACAAGTTTTGGGGTCTTTAAGTCAAGTAACCAATAATATATATCAAAAATTAATATATTTATGGTTCATGAACTTGAGTTTATTTGTCATTTAAAAAAAAAAACATTTCTAAAAGATCAAGAATTGTCCCTATCGACTGTAAAGTTTGAAAATTAATATATCTATGATTCATGGAACTGAGCTTATAAGTTTGTTTGCTTACAAGCTTGTTAGCTTATATTTTCATTTGATGTGAGGCTTTGTTGTGCACTAATATTTTATGTGTTGATTTTGTATTAAGAAACCCTTGTAACATGTTGTCATTGTCATTATAATTAACCATGCTTCATTTTGGATAGAGTAATGTGAGGTTTCAACTCTCTTATTTCTATTGTGATTATGTTAGCCTACATGATTATTATTATTGGTTCATGGACTCTTAACTAGGATGGGACTTTAGCCTTTTGTCAAATTTAGGTAATGAGAACCATTAATTTCTTATAAATTTAGTAGTTAGCAATATTTTCCACCATAAAATATTCGTTAATGCATAACACAAGTATTTATAATCACCTTATAAAAAGATCATACATTCATAGACATTAAATTCATACACTTTGAAATTCATACATTCGTCAACATAAAATGTAGAAACAATGAGATTCATAAAAAACTTGCTAGGAAATCTCTCTCTCTCTCTCTCTCTCTCTCTCTCTCTCTCTCTCTCTCTCTCTCTCTCTCTCTATATATATATATATATATATATATATATATCTCTCTCTCTCTCTCTCTCTCTCTCTCTCTTCTCTCTCTCTCTCTCTCTCTCTCTCTCTCTCTCTCTATATATATATATATATATATATATTCAAAATCATCTAAATTGTACATTTTTTACAAAATGGCACCTCGTTCCCAATATACAAACCAACAACAAGTGCCCTGACATTGAAAACAACCATATGGTGTCCTATATACAAAATGATAGTAATTGGTCAATAATTGACCATTTCTACGCTCGCCACCCTTGGGAGCATCCTAAAAAAACATCTTTATTCTGTTGATCGAGGATGCAACTCAAGTGGATCTGGGCCTGGGCATGCTTCGTCCATCCGGAGACTGCATAAAAAAAACATTGTTATAAGTTATTTTCATCAATGAATTAAAAGACATACAAAATGCTAATTTTTAATTTAACCTAAGACAAATCACTACATATTCTACTGAAAATCGTGATGGTGTTGCCCTCCTCCTTGACCCCAATCTCTCAGTGATGGAAACTTGCACCAATTACAAGTTTCAAATCAAGAAAATTGAGCAAATATGAGTAAAATAAAATTCATGGTGTTGGAATACTGAGAGGGGGGAGGGGGGTGTTGAATGATTATAAGAAATTTTTACCACTTTCAACCATAGTATATAAACTTCAACTTAATCAAGAGTATTTAATTTATGATTGCATTCAATATATCATGAGCATATAACCATAAGCAGTACCATTCAACAACATCACATCAAATACACAGTACACCAGAATTTACGTGGAAACCCAAATGGGAGAAAAAAAGAATGGTTTCTTATATATATCATGATTACATTCATAAGAAGCACCAACCTCCCAATTATCTAGAACCAACTATAAGGAGTATCCAACCCTCTATTTACAACTTCCGACCTAAAGTAAGCTACAACACTGTGATTTAATGACTACAACTAGAAGGAGGATCCAACCCCCTAGTTTACAAGATCCAACATCAAGGAAGATCCAACTCCTTGATTTCTCTAGTTCCAACCAGAAGGAGGCTACAACCCCTAATTTAAAAGCTCCAACCAAAAGGAATATCCAACTTCCTGAATTCTCTATCTCCAACCGAAAGGAGGCTACAACCCCCTTTCCTTTCCCTATCCTTCCGCTCTAAAATATAAGTGTAGACTCAACATGTCACTACCACTAATACTATCACTTACATTGTCTCATCAACCTGTAATCAACCAATCTATCATATAACCTGTCACTTTAACTATGACATCAATCTATAACTAACCATCAACCTATCACTTTCAATATACCATTGTCACATCAACCTATCACTGTCAACTTGTCACTGTTATTGATATACCATCATAAACCTATGTGTCTCAATTATGTACCAAGACCTATACCATATCATGTATACATTGTGTACCAAGACCTATACCATACCATGCATCAACGATGTGCTAAAACATGTACCAATACATGTACCATATCATGCATCAACCATGTACCACAACTTGTACCATATCATGCACCAACCATGTACCACAACTTGTACCATAACAAGTTCCTCAACCATATACCATATCATTCATAATATGTCTTAATCATGTCATACACCATATACCATAGGATATCCCAAAGAAAGTATTATCAATGGTATACATCAACCAAGTACCAACATCACCAAGTATGCCTTAAGCATGTACCAAAACATCCAATGCATGTAATTCAAAAATGTGCCATAACATCATGAAGAAGTGCCTGAAACATGCATCGATATCACCAAGAGATGTACCTCATACACATGCCACCATATACCAAGTGTGTATCTCAATTATGTACCAAAACATCAACGATATGCATCCAATATTGATCTAAAAATGAAGAAGACTTGTATTCTTGAAAATATTTGCAAGTTTTAATTCATGTGTTCAAATGCAATTGGATCAATTTTGCAAACACAATTTTTATAGAAATTACACATTCAAGATGCATATAAACAACAGCAAATAACAGTGAACAGAAAACACATGACACAACAAATGATAAAGGATTTCACCCCTCTCTTGGGCTACATCTCCTGGTCCAGCTTCCAATGGATCTTTTGTATTATTTTTTAAAAGTTCTCAAATATGTTCTTTACAATTCTCAAAATTCCAAATAGATGGCTCCAATGGCTTCAGAATGTCCAAAAACCCCTAGCTGGGATTTTTCGGCACCTCGTTTGGCCAAAAATTGAAGAAGATAGGCTTCCTGGAAGTTCCCCTTCAAACTTGTTGTCTCTGGATCACCAAAATGCACCTCCTGCTCCTCAACCTAGCCCCCATGCACATATATGTGTTAAAACCCAGCACCAGGTGAAACCGCACAAATGGTGCGAACTGTAGGACGGTTAGGGCACGTCCAACCCCTAACCACCAAGCTCGTGGGCATATGGTCTACCATAAAACCTCGTGCACATATAAAAGGGGCCAAGTCCCAAATCACATGATAGAGCGACAAGTGTTGGCACGGTTTCATAACCGTTGGTACTAAAAATCCCACGCAATACATTGACCACCAGTCATATGTGTCTGGACCACTGGTTATATGTGTTATGGCCCACTGGTTATATGTGTTATGGCTCTGTTTGAACCACGCGCGGTTAGTCACATATATATATACATATGGACGGGGACTGGGGCTTAGCCCCAACCCTGTTTGTGCCCATTCCAAACCGCATTTCAATTCAAATATAAACAAAACCATATAATAGTAAGAACCACTACAGTGGCACATCAGTTGGCCGCCTCTTCCCAAGGCCATACCCCTGCCCAGAGGTCACGGGGTCGATTCCTGCCGACTACACAAGTTTTAACCAATGTTTAGGTGACACATGGAGGCCATTGATTGGGCCATGTGTCTCCATCCCATTGGCCACAAACAAGCCACATGTCCTACGCTGACTCATCCACACGACTGCCAACACATCTGCCATGTGTCGTACGGTCTGCCATGTCATCATCCGTACAGACTGTATGGACTGTACAGTCAACACATTTTTTTTCTCTGTTTGTCATTTTGAACAGAACACGATATCTCTCTCATCCGATGTCTGTTTGAACCCAAATGAGTTGCGTTGGGTTTTTGATGATGAGGCCTACGCTCCCGTTTGATTTGAAGCAATTCTGAGCACTCTGAATTTTTGAGCAAAATTTGATCCCCTAGATCACACATACCCATTGGAAAGCTTTTGGACCTCCAAAAGACTATTCTCAGTCTTTTCGGAGATGAGGGTAAAGTTCCCTCACCTTTCCAACCTTAATCCACTTGGCTTTGCTTGGATTTGTGCCTTTAAGACCAACTTGAAGAGACTCCACATTTCCTCGTTTTGAAGTTCTCATTCTCCTGTCAAGGATTGTGTCTTCATGTAGTTTTGTAAGATATTTTGGGGAGAAATCATCTATAGAAGGAATATGAACATGTTTTCATTGATCATTAATCAAAGGAGTCTCATACAATTTCAAATTCTCAACATTAACAACTGTGTACATTTGCATATAAGGAGGCAAATCTAAACGGAAGGCATTGTTACCAATCTTGTCAAGAATCTTTAAAGGACCATATCAAATTGGTTTTAGTTTTTTACTGTCTCCTTTAAGCCTCTCCTTACTAATGTAAATCCAAACTTCATCTCCAACTTGGAAATTGTGATCAACACGATGCTTGTCATGTCTTGTCTTGTACTTGGCTTGACTCTTTTCCAACTTCTCTTGTACCATTTGATGTATCGACTGACTTTGTTCAATGAAATTTTCTGCCCTATCAATGTCATATTGACCATCGATAGCAATATCCTTCCAAAAGATAAAATCTAAAGGAGATTTGGGCAAATAGCCAAAACATGCTTCAAATGGTGATGTTTGAGTTGACGAGTGCTTAGCTCGATTGTAAGCATGCTGAATGTAGTGTAAATGCTCATCCCAAAGTTTAGGATGCTTGCTGCAATAACCATGAAGAAGATGCACCATTGTTCTATTTACCACTTCTGTCTGACCATCGGTTTGAAGATGAAAAGCTGTGCTCTTTTTTAGTTTGGTGTCCATGAGTGCCCATAAACTCGACCAAAAACTTCCAATAAATCGAGAATCTCGATGAGATATAATGGATTTAGGCAATCCAAAATGTACCCAAACATTTTGAAAGAACATTTGTACCGTTTGCTCAGCTGTAACCTACTTCTTACAAGGCATCAAAATACACATTTTTCTAAATCGATCAACCACAACATAAAGATAATCATGATTTCGTTTAGACATAGGTAGACCTCCTACAAAGTCCATAGAAATACTTTCCCAAGGACGAGAAGGGACCGGAAGTGGAGTATACAAACCCAACTTTCGATTGCTAGGTTTGCTTGTGGCACATAACGAACATCCTCGAACATATCTTGAAACACTTTCATTCATTTTAGGCCAATAGCAGTACCTTTGCAAATTAGACACTGTCTTGCCTACACCAAAGTGACCAACAATAAGAGAAGAATGGGCTTCTCTTATTATGTTGATTCTTTCACCCTGTGGAATACATAACTTGCCAAGATGATACAAAACATTATCATGCACATGGTAATTCAATTCCTCAGCATGGTTAGAATGACACAAAGTCTCATATACTTCTTTAAAATTAGCATCTAAAGCGTATTGCTCAACATAACTCTCATGCATGATAGGACTATGCTTAAGAATAAATGAAGCACTAATAATAGGCCTTGAAAGCATATCAGAAACTTTGTTATAAATGCCCTTCTTATACCTTATGCCCAAGTGGAATTGTTGTAGAAAACCCATCCATCTGAAGTTCCTTGCTTGTTGTAGTTTTGTTTGTGATTGTAAGTATTACAGTGGTTGATGATCTGTGTGGACAATGGTTTCTTTTCCCAAGAAATAATGTTTCCATTTTTTCACACTTTGCACCAATGCATACAACTCCTTATCATAAGTAGGATAGTTAATCATGGCACCCTTAAAATTTTCAGAATGAAAACAAATGGGCTTACCATCTTGTAACAAGACTACTCCCATTGCATAATTGCTTGCATCAGTTTGGATTTCAAAAGGTTGTCCTAAATTCGGGAGTGCAAGAACTGGTGCTGAACTGATCTTCTCTTTCAAAGTATCAAAAGCCCTTTGTTGCTTGCCTCCCCATTGAAAAACTTGCTTGACACTTGTCACTGCATGTAATGGAGCTGCAATGGAAGAAAAGTTAGCAATAAACTTCCTCCAATATTGGGTTGCTCCCAAAAAAGTTATTACCTCTATCACATTGTTCGGCTTGGGCCATTCCAATATGAATTTGACCTTGGAGGGATCAATTTTCAATTCACCTCCACCAACAATATGCCCCAAGTAAATAAGTGAAGTTTTTCCAAACTCATATTTGGACATCTTCAAAAACAACTTTTCCTTTCTCAAAACATCCAAAACTTGTTTCACATGCTAAACATGCTCTTCACGAGATTTGCTAAAGATCAAAATTTCATCCAAGTAGACAATAACACAATCATCAAGAAAAGGCCTTAAGACATCATTCATAACTCTCATGAAATTAGCAGGTGCATTGCAAAGTCCAAAAGGCATTACCATCCACTCAAACAAACCTTGCTTTGTTTTGAAAGTTGTCTTCCATGTGTCTCCTTCGGTAATCCTGATCTGATGATATCTGCCTCTCAAGTCCAACTTAGTAAAATACTTAGCATATTTCAATTGATCAAGCAAATCATCGATTCTAGGAAGAGGATAGTGATTCTTTACCGTAATCTTGTTCAAGGCCCTGAAATCAACACACATACGCCATGTACCATCTTTCTTTGTCACTAACACAATTGGAGATCCACATGGCGATGTTCTTGGCACAACGACCCCTTTTTCAAGCAACTCTTGGATTTGTTTTTTAATTTCAGCATTCTCCATGACTGACATCTTGTACATACCAATGTTTGGAACAGGACAATCTTGCTGCAATTGAATTTCATGTTGGATACCCCTTTTGGAGGTGATACCTTTGGTCCCTGAAACATCTCATCATATTGATTAACAACCTCATATAGATCAGATTTCAACTTTGCATCACAACCTTGGAAAAATTCGTTTTCAATATCATCTTTGGGTTTAATCATTAAGAGAACAAAATTCTTGCTAGCATTGACTAATCTCTTCATTTGTCCCACATTTACAAGTGTCAATTCATCTTCTTTGTATGAGCTAACGTGTGCTCCTTTCCATTTCTAGAAACAAGTGATACTTATTCTCATGTGATGAAAAATTGATTTTCTCATATAAATATGGGCTTCCCAACGAAATACCACAAATATACAATGGAATAAAATCAAGCACCTACCTCATCAATAAAATTCTTGTTGATATGGAGAGCCAAGTTTACACCTTCTTGTCACACGCAATTTGGCATTGTCATATCCAACCAAGGGGTATGGTTTAGGATGTGGAATTGTTTCAAATTTTAATTTCTTAACAGTTTCTTTGGATATAAGGTTTGCTTGAGATCGGGTATCAAATAGAGTATCTATCTTGGTATACTTTGAAACAACCCTTATGTGAAAGCGTTTGATTCTTTCTTTTTCTTGTTGAGTTACATTGAGATTATTGTTACTTGAAGAACTAGTGATACTTGCAATTGAACCATTACCTTGTTAACCCATGGCTGTAATCTTTGTTTCATCACCCGAATCGGAACCTAAATCATGTTGTATGGTTGGGCCAGGTCTTTGACTTCCTTTGTTGCCAAACTTTTTGGTTGTTCTTTCAGGATGAAGTTTCAACAATGGTCTTCATCATGGCCATCTTTTGAACAATGTTTGCATGTAATTTTTCTCCCTCTTTGATGGCACAACAACATTATTTTTGTCATTTGCCTTGAACTTCTTCTTTCAACCTCTCCATGGTAGAGGCTTCTTATTTACCCTCACGAGGTTCATTCCCCTTCCTCTTGCTTCCAAATGGCTGGCACGAACACAAACTTCATCTAGATTTGAAGGATTAAGCTTATGAGTATTGTATGTCTCAAATAACTATGTAAAGCTCAAATGTATTTGAGTAAAGTTTTACAACGAGAAGACAAATCTGCCAAACCAGTCTCTTCTACTAAGATTACCTAACGGTAAAGCTTTGCACACATCCTCCAGCTTGTCTAAAATTTTGCCAATCCATAGTAGCTTTGCATATATGCCAATGGGTAAAATTATCTTTTAATTACAACAATAAAATCATTCAAAGAGGTTAAAAGAATTTTTACCATGTTTCTTCATGTCCTCTTGGTGTGGATTCCCACCAAATGAGTGTTGCATTATCAATCTTAAGAAGCAAGCTGAATCTTAGTTCATCATCTTGAATTTTGTATCCTACAATACACCTCGGTCATGAGTCCTAATTATCTGATTTCTAGAAGCATTTTACCTCTCAAATTGTACATTGGCAATTCGAATTTAATATCAAGCTTTAACAAAGAAATTTGCGGAGGAATTTTACCATGTCCTTTTGGAGAATTTGGAAGGAGGTCTTATTTGGTAGAAGAAGAAGGAGGGAGGAGGTGAGGTGGTGTAAGGAAGCACCATTCCTCCATTTCCATTCGAGTTTATCACCACTGTCTCCCTTGTGATTTGAAGGGGTGGAGCCTTCCTGTACAGCCTTGTATTATTTTCTTCCATCAAGGTTTCATCATTTCTCTCATTTCCATGAAAGCCTTTCTGAGATATTCATCTTATGCAGGGAATATGCTTGTGACTCTCTTCATGAGCCATACTTGAGTGAATGCCTCCTTGAAAGCTTCCCCGATTTGATGATATAATCTTCCTTCTTGAAGGATGAGAACTTTTCTCTATAAGTTGACCTTCTCCTCTTGTGAGTTTAAACCTTGTGAGCATTAGAAAACAAAACACTTGCAAATAATCAAGTCTTCAAGAAACCTATGCTACGATACCAACTTGATCCTAAAAATGAAGAAGACATATTCTTGAAAATGACTACAGGATTTTAATTCATGTGTTCAAATGCAAATAGATCAATTTTACCAAACCACAATTTTTATAGAAATTACACATTCAAGATGCATATAAACAACTTGTAAATAACAATGAACAGGAAACACATGACACAACAAATGATAAAGAGTTCACCCCTCTCTTGGGCTATATTTCTTGGTCCGACCAATGGATCTTTTGTATTATTTTCTCAAGTGCTCAAATATGTGCTTTACAATGCTCAAAATGCCAAATAGATGGCTCCAATGGCATCGAGAATGTCCAAAAACCCTAGATGAGGCTTTTTAGGCACCTGGTTTGGCCAAAATTGAAGAAGATAGGCTTCTGGAAGTTCCCCTTCAAACTTGTTGTCTGGATGCGCCAAAATGCACCTCATGCTCCTAAACCTAGCCCTCACATGCATATATGTGTTAAAACCCAGCACCGAGCACAACCGCACAAATGGTATGAACTGTAGGACAGTTACACACCTAGCCCCTAACCACCAAGCCCATGGAGCTGTGGTCACCACCATACAACCTACGCACACACATATAAAATGGGCTGAGTCCCAAATCAAATGATGGAAACCCAACAAGTGTCGATGGGTTTCCTTGGTGGTAATAAAAATCCCGTGCAATACATTGATTACCGATCATATGTGTATGGACCAACGGTTATATGTGTTATGGCCCACTAGTTATATGTGTTATGGCTCTGTTTGAACCGTGCGCTGGTAGTCACACACACACACACACACACACACACACACACACACACACACACCGCATATATATATATATACATACACATGGGCCCAGTGGGGCCTTTGATTCTATCCGTGCCCATTCCAAACCACATTTCAATTCAAATATAAACAAAACCATAGAATAGTAAGAACCACTACAGTGGCACATCGGTTGGGCACCTCTTCCCAAGGGCATACCCATGCCCAGAGTTCATGGGGTCGATTCACGCCGACTACGCAAGTTTTAACCAATGTTGCAGGTGACCGCATTGGCAACCATTGATTGGGTATTGCGTGTAGAAGTCCATTCTCCACAAACAAACCCGCGTGTCTATCTTTGACTCATCCCATCAATACAACACACCTTCCACATGTTGTCGCGGTCTTCCACATCAACATCGTATGGAGTACGTATGGAACATGCCGTTGAGCACATTTTCCATGTTTGTCGTTTTGAGCGAGCGTGATATCTCATCCGATGTCGTTTGAACCCAAATGAGTTGAATTGGGTTCATGACAAGTAAAGACCTACACTCCCGTTTGATTTGAAGAGATTCCGATCACTTTGAATTTTTGAGCAAATTTAATACGGATCAAATATACACCTCAAACCATGTTTCTCAAGCATGTGATAGCATGTATGACATATACCAAAGCAGATACCAAGATAGCTTAGCTATACTTCTAACAATGTATCATCATCATAAAGGTGTACCATGTCATGTACGATCATCATCGAGACATGACTCAAGCATGTAACTTTATAAACACCAACCCTCAATAACACATATAACATATACCTATGATCTTATAGAAGACCTCGATATCATGCAAGTAGTTTTGTATTACTTACAAACCCAAACTTTCAACAAGCATAACTCCTTGCATTTTTGAATTTTAGCCTATTTTGGAGAACAAACTTGTACAACATTCAACATATCCAATTTGATCTGATTCTAAAACTCCTCGAAAATATACTATAAGAACATTATCTTTCCACTAAAATTTGTCTCAAAGATTTGGATCCTCTATGAATAAGTTATGATGGTTTACCACTGTGAACACTTTTTTGAGATTAGTTTTAGGACTAGTAAAAACCCTATCTTCCATAAATTAATCTCCAAGAATACAACGACCAAAAGATAAAAGTTTTACCATGGGGTACCTTGATATGTTTCTCAACATCCTCCAATTTTCATTATCTGTATCATCCTAGAAAAACCGTTACATCGAAAATGATAAGATGACCTTTAAAAAACATACCTTAGAATACATCATGCAAGACTTCATCCTCCCTTGTAATTTTTCCCTTATTCAATTCATGTCTATGGAAATTTCCTCATATATCCTTCATTACATCAGATAAAAATCACTTGAGTTGATGTAACTA
Organism: Picea sitchensis; assembly: GCA_010110895.2. Lineage (NCBI taxonomy): Eukaryota > Viridiplantae > Streptophyta > Pinopsida > Pinales > Pinaceae > Picea > Picea sitchensis. Next base: position 248,599 of record SNQJ01S0000231.1, on the reverse strand, counting down.
ATGGACTCCTAGGTGTCTTATTTATACTAGATCTGGCACCATGTTTTCAGGGCTGACATGACACAAATAAAATTCAATTCAATTTTTAATGATTATTCAATTGGGGACGACTTTACCAATAATATCCTTAATGTTATTTGCCCAATATTTACTGCAATGGGTTTGACTTATAACTTCTTGTTTGCAATAAATTTTCTTCTTTAATTAATTTTGGGTCAGCTTGTCACTCCTTGTTACAACTGTTTAGACCTAACCATACTTAGGGGGCTTCCAACTTCATTAGGGAATATCTCCTTAATTGTGAGGAACCATGTGGAAATAAAACATACTTTGTTGTTGGAAATGCATGAGGCGAGGAATATCCATCTATGAGGGTTTTGCATGCATGTTCCATTTCCTTCATCCTCTTTTTTCCTCAAAAAACTTCAGGCTTCATGACCACAACTATGGGGATTCTTAACCACTTAGCCATACTTCCAAGGATTCTTATAGGGTTGACTATAGTTCACATCAATGATTCTATATTTCATCTAGAGTTGACATCCAATGACAACTAACTTTCCAACAATATTACTCTTTGGCATTGATGGCAACATTCATACTCCACCTATGACCAATTCTCCCAATTTTCTCTCTCCCTCATGTTTCTCTCTCCCCTTTGACATCAATGGCGGGGTATCTTCTATGAGGCTACTTCCTGTCTTGTAAGCTTCTTTTCTTTCTCTTTTGATCTTTCTCTTTCTCGTCTTTTGATAAACGGAAATCTCCTTGTTGTTATACCTTCTATGAATAATCTCTCTCTGTCTTCATCTTTGATCTAAAAATGAAGACTTGTATTCTTGAACATATTTGCAAGTTTAATTTTATGTGTTAAAGAATGAAAATAGATCAATTTGCAACACAACTTTTATGGAAATATATATAAATGAAACACATAACACAACAAATGATAAAGGAGTTCACCTCTCTTGGGCTACATCTCGGTCAAGCTTCAATGGATCTTTGTATTATTTTCTAAAAGTGCTCAAAAGTAGTAACACAATGCTCAAAATGATACCAAAATAGATGGCTCAATGGCTCCATAGTCAAAACCCCTAGGGCTTTTAGGCTTGTTTGGCCAAAATTGAAGAAGATAGGCTGTAGAGTCCCCCTTCAAACTTGTTGTCTACTTGCATCGACAAAATTGCACCCTTGTTGGCTCAACCTAGCCCCCATGCATATTTAAGAATTAAAACTCAGCACCGAGATTTTTAACCACACAAATGGTACGAGCTGTAGGATAGTTCTGGTGCACCTATCCCTAACAGCCAAGGTTATGGTGGAGTGTGACACATGTATTTGGCATGGTGCAAAGCAGACTCAGATCCCAAGGCTAATAGAAAGGGACAAAGTGGTGAGGTCGTTGGTTTTTAAAACCATTTTAAACCACATTCAAAACCAAATCAAAATGCAATCCGCGTGCGCCAATTGGTATAGCAATGGGTCATATGTTAATGAAATATGTGACCGGGGGCTGGGACTAAGCCCTAGCCGATCAGCGTAACTATCCACATATGAAACTTCATATAATTTAAAATATTACATAATAAGAACCAATATAGTGGCGCATTGGTAGTGCGTACTTTGCAAAGGCTATGCATGTGGGTGGAGGTCCGCGAGTGAATCAGTGGACTCCAAATAGTACTATACAACCAACCAATAACGAGGTGCCCGTGGCGTATGGCTGACCACGTGGCATCGTCTCTTCAACCAAATACTGCCCCATGTCACAATGTCATTCATCCACATATGCCAATGCGCCCACTTAGATCTTCCGTGTGGTATGAATGCGTCATCATCCACGTCTGGTATGCAATTTGTATAGTCGACATCCCCTTTTGCACGTTTGTCATTTTTGAGCGAGTCTTTGATATCTATCGCTCACGACATCCGTTTGAACCCAAACAAGTTGTGTTAGTTTTGTAACGATGAGGCCTATTCTCTCATCCGATTTGAAGTGATTTCGAGCGCTTTGAATTTTTGAGCAAATTTGATCCCCTAGATCACACCTCCCCAATGGAAAGCTTTTGGACCTCCAAAAGAGACTATTTCGATCTACACGAAGATGAGGGTATCGCTCCCTCACCTTTCCAACCTCAATCCACTTGTATTTTCTTGGATTTGTGCCTTTAATACCAATTAGAAGATACTCCACATTTCCTGGATTTTGAAGTTCGCAATCTCTGTCAAGGATTGTGTCTTCAATGGATTATGTAAGATATTACGGGGAGAAATCATCTATAGAGGAATATGAACATGCTCTCCATATCATCAATCAAAGAAGCTAATACAATTTCAAATTCTCAACATTAACAATTGTATACATTTTCATATAAGAAGGCAAATCTAAATGAAAGGCATTGTTACCAATCTTGTCAATAATCTTGAAGTTATGCATAGCCGAATTGGTTTCAACTTTTACCTTCTCCTTTAAGCCTCTCCTTACTAATGTAAAGCCAAACTTCATCTCCAACTTGGAAGCGGTGATCAACCACGATGCTTGTCATGTCTCCTTTTGTGCCAGCGACTCTTTTCCAACTGCTCTTGCACCATTTAGGTATATCATTTGAATTTCTTCAATGAGCGTTCTTTCAATGTCGTATTGATCATCAAATATCCTTCCAAAAATAAAATCTAAAGGAGATTTGGGCAAATATCAAAACATGCTTCAAATGGTGGCGTTTGAGTTAGCAGAAGAGTGCTTAGCCGATTGTAAAGCATCTTGAATGTAGTGTAAATGCTCATCCCAAAGTTTAGGATGCCCTGGCGCAATAACCATGAAGAAGATGCACCGATTTCTATTTACCACTTTTGTCGACCATCGGTTTGCGGATGAAAGTTGTGCTCTTTTTGATTTGGTGTCCATGAGTGCTTTATAAACTTGACCAAAAACTTTCTTCGTCGAGAATCGATTAGAAATAATGGATTTAGGTAATCCGAAATGCACCCAAACATTTTTGAAAACGTTTATTATTAGTTTGCTTTCGGTACGTAACGCTTCTTAAAGGGCATCAAAATACACATTTTTCATCGATCAACCACAACATAAAGATAATCATGATTTCGTCTAGACATAGGTATATACCTCCTACAAAGTCCATGAGAAATACTTTCCCAAGGATGAGAAAGAACCGGAAGTTAAGATTATACAAACCCAACTTCGATTACTAGGTTTTGCTTGGCTGGCACATAGCGAACATCCTCGAGACATATCTCGAAACACTTTCATTCATTTTAGGCCAATAGCGGTACCTTTTTCCAAATTAGCCATTGTCTTGCCGGCGCCAAAGGCAGCCAGCAATAAAGAAGAATGGGCTTCTCTTATTGTAATTCTTTCACCCTATGGAATACCGCCATAGCTTGCCAAGATGATACAAAACATTATCATGCACATGGTAATCCAATTCCTCAATGTGGTTAGAATGACACAAAGTCTCATATGCTTATGCTTTAAGGTCATTATCCAAATCATATTGCTCAACATAACTCTCATGCATGTTAGGACTATGCTTAAGAATAACTAAAGCACTAATAATAGGCCTTGAAAGAATATCAACAACTTTGTTATAAATGCCTTCTTATGCATTCCAAGTGGAATTGTTGTAGAAAACCCATCCATCTAAAGTGCCTAGCTTGTTGTAGCTTTGTTTGTGATTGTAAGTAATGCGATTGGTTGATGATCGGTGTGGACAATGGTTTCTTTCCCCAGTAAATAATGTTTCCATTTTTTACACTTTGCCAATGCATACAACTCCTTATCATAAGTAGGATAGTTAATCCGCGACGACACCATTTAAAGTTTCAAAATGAAAACAAATGGAAACACCATGTTGTAACAGTACGCCCATTGCCATTGGCATCTATTTAGTTCAAAGGTTGTCTTAAATTTGAAAGTGAAAGAGGCGGCACATAAGCTGATCTTCTCTTTCAAAGTATCAAAATCATAATGTTTCTTGCCTCCCCATTGAAAATGCTTGACACTTGTTGTTGCATGTAATGGAGCTACAATGGAAGAAAAGTTAGCAATAAAATTTCTCCAATATGGGTCTTGGGCCATTCCAATATGACTTTGACTTTGGAGGGATCAATTTTAATTCCCTCCACCAACAATATGCCCAAGTAAATAGAGTGAAGTCTTTCCAAACTCACATTTGGACATCTTCAAAACAACTTTCCTTTCTCAAAACATCGAAAACTTTGTTACATGTTTAACATGCTCTTCCGCGATATTTTCTAAAGATCAAAATGCCATCCAAGTAGACAATAACGCAATCATCAAGAAAGGCCTTAAAACCGTGTTATAACTCTCCTTGAAAGTAGAGTGCATTGCAAAAGTCAAAGGCATTGTCAATCATTCAAACAAACCTTGCTTTGTTTTGAAAACTGTCTTCCAATAATGCTCCCTCGACAATCGATGCGATGATATCCACTTCTCAAATCTAACTTAGTAAGATATTTAGCATCGGAACAGAATTGATCAATCGAATCATCGATTCTAGGAAGAGGGATAGCGATTCTTTACTGTAATCTTGTTTCAAAAGCCATGAAATCAACACACATGCGCTATGTACCATCTTTCTTTGGCACTAACACAATTGGAGATCCCACATGGCGATGAGCTTCGTACAATATGCCCTTTTTCGAGCAACTCTTGGATTTGTTTTAATTTCAGCATTGTTCTCCATAACCGACATCCTGTACACATACCAATGTTTGGAAGAGGACAATCTTTCTGAGGTGTTTCATATTGGATGCACCCCTTTTTGGAGGTAATCCCTTTGGTTCTTTAAACATTTCATCATATTGATTAACAACCTCATATAGATTAGATTTCAACTTTGCATCACAACCTTGAGATACTTCGTTTTCAATATCATCTTTGGGTTTTAATCATTAAGAGAACAATTCAATATCATCTTTGGGTTTAATCATTAAGAGAACAAAATTCTTTCTAGCATTGACTAATCTCTTCATTTGTCCCGCATTTACAAGTGATAAATTCATCTTCTTTGTATGGTCTCTAACAATATTCTCAGCTCCATTCTTAAACAAGTGATACTTATTCTCATGACGATGAAAAATAGCTTTCCTATCATATAAATATGGGCTCCCCAACATAATACCATAGATATCCAAAGGAATAACATCAAGCTCTACCTCATCAACAAAATTTGCAGTGATAGCAAACCTAAGTTTACACCTTCTTGTCACTTGTAATTTAGCATTATGACATATCCGACCAAGAGGGTATGGATTAGGATGTGGGATTGTTTCCAATTTTAATTTGTTAACAGTCTCTTCAGATATAAGGTTTGCTTGAGATCTAGTATCAAATAGAGTATCTATTTTGGTATGCTTTGAAACAACCCTTATTTGAAAAAGTTCAATTCTCTCTTTTTCTTGTCGAGTTACATTGAGATTATTGTTACTTGAAGAACTAGTACTTGCAATATAACCATTACCTTGATAACCCATGGCTGTGATCTTTAATTCATCACCCGAATCAGAACCTAAATCATGTTGTATTGTTGCGGCAGTATTTGACTTCCCTTTGTTGCCAAACGTTTTGGGTCTTCTTTCAGGATGAAGTTTCCAACAATGGTCGTCATCATGGCCATTATTTGAACAATGTTTGCATGTGAATTTTTCTCCCTCTTTCTTAACAGTAGCATTATTTTTTCCATTGCCCTTGAACTTCCTCTTTCCTTTGTCTCCATGACTGAAAGGCTTCTTGTTACGCTCATGAGTTTCATTCCTTCCTCTTGCTTCCAAATGAGTAGCATGAACAAAAACTTCATCTAGATTTGAAGGATTAAACATGACTATTTTATGTCTCAAATAACTATGTAAAGCTCCAATGTATTTGAGTAAAGTTTCTTGAGAAGACAAATCTACTCCCAAAACCAATGCTCTTCTCCTAAATTCTTGAGTAAAGCTTTGCACATTTTGTCCTTTAGCTTGTCTAAAATTTTTCCAATCCATAGTAGCCTTTTGCATATATGCCAATGGGTAAAATTGTCTTTTAATTGCAACAATAAAATCATTCCAAGAGGTTAAAATTTTACCATGTTTCTTCATGTCCTCCTGAGTTTTGTATTCCCACCAATGAGTGTTGCACTATCCAATCTTAAAGAAGCAAGCTGAATCTGAGTTTCATCATCTTGATTTTTTTGTATCCTACAATACACCTCAATCTGACAAATCCAATTATCTAATTTCTCAGCATTTACTTCTCCATTGTACATTGGCAATTCAAATTTAATATCAAGATTTAACATAGGAATTTGTGAAGGAGTTTTACCATGTCCCTTTGGAGAATTCAGAAGAGGTCTTGAAATGGTAGAAGAAGAAGAATATGGAGGTGAGGGTGGTGGAGAAGCACCATTCCTTCCATTTCCATTTGGATTTTTATCACCACTATCTCCCTTATGGTTTGAAGGGTTGGAGCCTTCACCTTGCAATCCTGTATTCCTTTCCATCAAGATTTTCATCATTTCTCTCATTTCATGACAACCTTTCTGAGATCTTCATCTTCTGCAAGAATATGTTCATCACTCTCTTCATGAACCATACTTGGTGAATGCCTCCACAAAACTTGCAGTGATGATATAAGCTTCCTCCTTGTAGGATGAGAACTTGGCTCTACAAGTTGACCTTCTCCTCTTGTGAGTTTCAACCTTGTGAGCATCAGAAAACAAAACACTTGCAAATAATCAAGTCTTCAAAAACCTATGCTCTGATACCAACTTGATCTAAAAATGAAGAAGACTTGTATTCTTGAAAATATTTGCAAGTTTAATTTTATGTGTTAAAATTCAAACGGATCAATTTGCAACACAACTTTTATGGAAATTACTCATTCAAGATGCATATAAACAACAACAATAAACAGTGAACATAAAACACATAACACAACAAATGATAAAGGAGTTCACCCCTCTCTTGGGCTACATCTCCTGGTCCAACTTCCAATGGATCTTTGTATTATTTGCTCAAAGTGCTTAAAAATGTGCTTTAAAATGCTCAAAATTCCAAATAGATGGCTCCAATGGCTCCAAAACGTCCAAAAACCCCTAGCTGGGTTTTTTTGGCACCTGGTTTGGCCAAAAATTGAAGAAGGTAGGCTTCCTGGAAGTCCCCCTTCAAACTTGTTGTCTCTACATCGACAAATTGCACCCTTGTTGGCTCAACCTAGCCCCCACGCATATTTAAGCGTTAAAACTCAGCACCGGGTGCTACTGCACAAATGGTGTGAACTGTAGGATGGTTATGGGCACACCTAGCCCCTAACCACCAAGGCTATGGTCGTGTGACCCATATGACCGTGCGCAAGTGCAAACTGGGCTCTGTCCCAAAGGCTAATAGAAAAGGGAAAAGTGGCGGGTCGTTGGTTTTAAAAACCATTTAAACCACATTCAAAACCAAATCAAAATACAATCCGTGAACATGCCAATCGGTATAGATATGGGTCATATGTTAACGCAATATGCGACTAGGGGCTGGGGCTAAGCCCCAGCCCGGTCGTGCCCCGACTATCCACATATGCAACTTCATATAATTTAAAAACTATTACATAGTAAGAACCAATATAGTGGCGCATTGGTAGAACGGACTTTGCAAAGGCTATGCATGTGGTTGGAGGTCATGGGGTCGAATCCAATGGACTCTAAATAATTTTATACAACCAACCAATAACAAGGTGCCATGTGGTAGCCCATGACTGGGCCACATGGCACCGTACAACCAACCAAATACTGCCACGTGTCACAATGTCATTCATCCACATCTACCAACTTTCTGCCACTCAGCTCTTCCATGTGTTGTACGGACTGCCATGTCAGCATCCGTACGGACTGTACAGACTATACAGTCAACATCCCTTTTTTTGCCTGTTTGTCATTTTGAACAGAATGCGATATCTCTCGCTCCCAATGTCCGTTTGAACCCAAACGAGTTGCGTTGGGTTTGTAACGATGAGGCCTACACTCCTGTTTGATTTGAAGCAATTCCAAGCACTTTGAATTTTTGAGCAAAATTTGATCCCCTAGATCACATGCGCTCTCCCTATTTTCATGCTTCTATCCTTTCCTCTTTTTATTTTCTTCATTCTCTTCCCCTTTGGAATAAGGGTAACTTATTCTAACGATTTCCCTTCCCTTGTGTTATTTTGCAAGATGTGGTGCATATTAATTTGGGGCTTCATGTACCTTGTCTCTTTCCTCTCTTTCGATGCTTCCTGTACCTTGGTGTTTTCTCATGTAATTCACTGACATACATAAAAAACATTTAAATTTATTTGACTTCATATCTTCATATCTTAGACTTCAATGACCATACTTTTTGTTGGTTGTGGAGCCTGATTATATTCATGATTTAGAGGTCCTTTCTTTCAACCGTGTTTATACCCCATGAAGAATTTACACCCGAGAATTATGTACACTTTTCCACATGGGAGAGTGCAGAAAGGGGTTACTCTCTCTACAAGGTTCGAGGGGGCTATCCCCCGAGCTGGGGTTCAGGAGAAGCGTCTCCCGATGGGGGTTCGGGGGAGAAGCCCCTGAAGGAAAAATTGCCTTGTAAATGTATATTGCAATTTCATTATAAATCTGGTCCGTTCATTATAAGGTCACAGATCTAATGGTAGAAATTATGTTAGGGTTTTTTTCCCTAGAAGGAAACCCTCTATTATGAGGGAAATGTATTGCAGTTATGAATTATTGTGAGTATTGTATTCTAAGATAGGATATTGTGAGAGAAAGAAGAGGAAGTTACAACAGGTTTTATGTAGGTTGTATCCCTTCATTTGTTGGATAGTAATAAAGGAAGGACCTGGCAATTTATCTATTGGACGTAGCCCACACTGGGTGAACCATGTATATTTGTGTCTCTATTGTATTGTGTATCTTCTATGTTTTTTTTTCCACATTTGTTTTATTTTATTGCTCCACAGTCTTGTTTTTCTAACACTTTTCAACAATTTCCCTTTCATGGTATGGCTTTTGATGACCGTTTCTCTTGCCCTATTCTATTGTGTCTTTTATTGCTTTCCTTCATGTGACTAACTAATGCTTTATTCCACTATTATGCATATTCTTTGACTCATTTCTTTTGTACCTTCCAAGTGTCTAATTAATTCATATGTTTCCATATGTCATAAAAGTTTCCATGATTCTACTAATCAACTATCCACAATGTTGATCCATATGTTGTATTTGAGCACAACATATTCATGCTTGTCAAGTTGTCTTCTAAAAATGAAAACCTTACATGTCTAGAACCATTTGTACTAAATATATCCCTGCATGAATACATGCATGGACTATAATCATGAATCTCTTCCTGAAAAGTGTGCCAATGATATTCGTCATAAGTGTCAGTTGATAACTGTATGGTAATGTGTTGCAAAAGATGCTCCTTAAACAATCGAACTGTTACAAGACATTATGCACTTATGTTATCAAACCATTCTAAAGCTTCCTTCCCAAACTCTGCAAAAAATTCAAACTACTCGAAATATAGTTCTATGATATTTAGAGTTGCTCCTTAGGATCCCCCTATTCAATATTCATATTTACTGGGAGTCTCCAAGTCGGATGGCTTAGAAAGGTGGAGGAAGCCACCATAAAGCAGAGTAATATTCTTCATCTATTATCTGAATTCCAACATCATCTTCTTGAATTATGACATCTTTCTCTTTTCCTGTAGATTCATCATGATCTCTCATTACCACAAATATCGAGAGAATGATTTCTTTAAGTTCTTCATTCACCTGTTCTTCCTTTACGTGTTCTTTATTCACTTATTCTATGTTCATCCATTCTTTCTTTGTTTTCCAAACTTTCTTGCATTTGATATTGGTGTTTTACTTCATAAAAGTATCCATCATTATTCTACAATCACAAGTTATGTGTCCAATGTTGTGGAATTTGTTGCAATCAATATTGTATGGAGCCACATAAGAATTTCTTGTTCAAACATTTTTTCCATATTCTCTGCAATTCACAACTTTATGTCCAAAGTTATTACAGGTAAAAAAATGACCATAAAAGAAACATTGATACCTGGAAGTATATGAGCTTCTTTCTGATGTAGCCCTTTTGCATTCATGCCTTGGTTGATCATGATCTTCTCTTTTATTTTTTCCTTCATAATGATTTGACGCAACCTGCCCCTCAACGAGAAGTCGCTCCACCAGGACCTTCTTCGCACACGGGCCCGAAGAGTCTGAGTACTCTTCCACTCCTCTCGGGAGTCTTTGTCACCCACCAGAATCTCCTCGGTGATTTCCCCTTCGCAAATCGGGAAATCGGTGCTCGCGCTATCGTGAACCTTGAGTGCACGTTCTCGTGTAAATCAAATCCCCGAACCCCGAGTGCCGAGGTTCAACGGTCAACGCTCACACAGATCGGGATTTTCCCTATCGGGATATCGGGGTGTGCGATGTCATGAATCCTCGACAACTCAAAGTCCCGAACCCCGAACTCCGATAGCACGTGCACTATCTCCGCGCCACATCACCTCCTCTCCTCACTCTATCGGGAATCGCGGGATCGCGATTTGGTCGTTCACAATTCCTTGGCAGTCGAAAGTCCCGAATGCCGAACCCCGATCACTCGGGATCTCACACCACCTGTATTCCACTAGTTTCGGGGTCCCACGTTGCCACGTCCGCTTCGGGAATTCGCGGATCACGAATCTGTGATGCAAGAGTCCCTTGACATCGAGAATCCCGATTCTCTGAACCCCGACTCCAAGGGATCTGTTGACGCGTGCACTACAAATCAACGGGTGTGCTTATATCGGGGAATCATAGGTCGCGATTTCGCCAGTCGAAATTCCTTGCATCGCAAAATCCCGAACCCCGACTTTCCGATGCCACCTGTTAGCACCCCGGCTGGGCCTAACGCCTTGACACCTGTCACCCCTTCGTTCTATCGGGAAATCTCGATTCGGGAACTCGTGATTTCTGATGCCAAGGCCACGGTCCTTGCAAAACCCCGAGCTCCGACTCCTCAGGATCCTGCGCCACGTGTCCCCTCTCCGATCAACGGTCTGGATTGATTCGGGAAATCGCTGGTTGCGATTTGAAAGAGTTGAACTCTTGTCTCCGGAAAACACCGAACACCGAACCCCGATCCCCAGGGGTCTTACGCCATGTGTCCCCGTCTGGATCAACGGTTCAGATCGCTTCGGGGAATCGTGACTCGCGATTCTTCGAGGTGTGAGTTCTCACCTTGCCAACTCCCGAATGCCGAAGCCCCAAAATCCGATGGACTTGGTTTCTTCTTCACCTGTGCTCACTGGTTAACTTCCGCGTGACTTCCCCACGATGTTACGGTCCTCAGGATCTCGGGTTTCTCCTTGACAACTCTAAGTCGTCGATTCTCTTCCTCTGGAGAATCCTCCTTCCTCCAAGCTTTCTCTTGGTTCGAAATTCTCCCAGGACTGTTCCCACAACATGAACAAGGAACTATCCCTCCTGAGCTTAATCCTCTCTGAAATCCTTCAGAGGTCTTCTCGAACACTTTGCTCGCCTTTGACCTTCAACAACTCTCATCAGTGCTGAAGTCTTCCAGGTTCTGTGCATTCACAGTCACAGCAACCCCGGCCCTGCTTTTCTCAGACTTGCTCTGAGACTTCAATTCGACCTACACTCACCTGCATGGTACGAATAATCCTACATAACCCTGGGAAACTGAGAACAAAAGTTCAACTGCCTAGCCCCTCTACGCACTCTATGCGGAGGAAATTTGACTGCACTCTATGCAGGAATCTCCTGGCTCAAACAGAGAAACAATTGAAACTCATTCTCTCAGGTTTCTAACCTGATATGCAATCACATAAGCAGCATATAGAAGATAAGCATAGAAAGAAGCAAGTATGCAACAACATAATACCAACAACACAAAGAGACTAAACACATCCATGGAATTGAATAAAAGCTTTCCTATTAATTCAATGTTTGTATAGGAGTTTCTTCACAAGCTCTCTGCTCTGCTCTTCTTTCTCTTCTAATGCTGAACAAAAATCAATTACACAAGGAGAGTGCCTATATTCGTTTTCCCTCCTGGAAGATGAAACTGTCTAATCTACAGCTAACCCTATCTACCAGCATTTAAAACTGTTAAATGCCTCCTTATCTACATTATATTACAAATACGCTCAGCTTTGAATGCCTTTAGTGAAACGGCGGCGCAACAATACCAAGGTAGAATTCAAAATCTAAAAGGTTGATGGCTTGTCCAGCTGTCATCTTCTTTCTCCTCACGCTGGTTCATTTGAGGAAGTGTGGATTCTCCTGCATCATACTCCTCGGATCTAAAAGGTTTCATGGGCTCCTGTCCATGAGCTCCTGCACAGTCTGCCCATGTTTCAAAATTACTGCTTCTGTCTCCCAGCTGGCATCCTCCACTGGGTGATCTCTCCATTTCACCAGGTATTCAAAATATTGTTTCCTCTTGGTCTTCCTGCCTACTCTCTTGTCCAGTATGCACTCTATCTCAGGTTTCTGTGTCATTGGTAACTACTTCTACCACTGGATGACTGGTTCCTCAACATTTCCAGCTCCTACATCTTCGACTTTATATGGGTATAAATCCAAAATATTGAAAATCGGAGATATTCCGATGCCCTCTGGCAACTCAAGCTCGTATGCATTCTCCCCAAATTTCTTCAAGACCTTGCATGGCCCGATTTTCTTCATCCTGAGTTTGTTATATGTTCCCATAGGGAAACTTTCTTTCCTCAGGTGCGCCAGAACCATGTCTCCCACTTTAAATTGAAGTTGTCTTTTCTTCCGATCGGCTCGGCGCTTATACTCTTGATTCATCTTCTGCAGTCACTGCTTCACCTCTGTATGAAGTTCTTGCATAGCTTCAGGGAACTCTTCAGCCCTCGCGCTACTAGTATCAGCCTGTTCTGACTCCCTGAGCTCAGACACTCCTCGTGGCTGTGTCCCATACAAAATATGAAATGGGCTCTTCCCTGTACTCCGATTCACCGAATCATTGTACGCAAATTCCGCCTGTGGTAGGATCTGATCCCAACTGGTGTGATGCTCCGTCACTAGACTTCTCAATAGATCTCCCAAGATCCTGTTGACCACTTCGGTTTGCTCATCTGTCTGTGGATGGTAAGCATAACTGAATGCTAAATCAGTCCCCATCTTCTTCCATAGCGTCCTCCAAAAATGACCTATGAACTTGGTATCCCGATCCGAGACTATGCTTCTTGGTAATCCATGCAATCTTACAATCTCTTTGAAAAATAAATTGGCAATATGGGTTGCATCGCTTGTCTTATGGCACGGAATGAAATGCGCCATCTTCGAGAACCGGTCCACCACTACAAAAATGGAATCAACTCCTCGCTGTGTTCTAGGTAAACCCAACACGAAGTCCATGCTAATGGCTTCCCATGGCCTTACAGGTATAGGCAACGACTGATAGAACCCCGTGTTATGTTTCCTGCCCTTCGCATGTTGACAAATTATGCATCGGTCAACAAATCTCTTCACATCTGCATGCATACCTGGCCAAAAATATGACTCGCTCAGCTTGGCGAATGTTTTGTCATGTCTGAAATGACCTGCTAGTCCACCGCTGTGCTTTTCTCGTACCAAATTCTCTCTCGTAGAGCAATCTGGAATGCACAATTGATTGCCCTTGAATAGAAATCCATCCTGTATCAAGAAATCTATCCACGGGCTCCTATCTCTGAGCACCGGATTCTCGGCTGCTTCATAAGCTTCCCCGAAATCAGCATCACCTGCATATATATCTTTCAGGTTTTCAAAACCCAGCGTTTTTACCCTGAATTCCTGCAGCAAAAAACATTATCGACTCAAGGCGTCAGCTACCTTGTTTGCAGTCCCTGAAATGTGCTTTATGACAAAGGTGAAATTATGCATATATTCCACCCATTTCGCATGCTTTTGATTCATCTTCTCCTGCTGACTCACGAATTGCAGTGCATGATTATCACTGTACAACACATATTCTTTGGGTATAAGATAATGCCTCCACTTCTTCAATGCCTGGATTATGGCATAGAATTCTTTATCATACGTGGAGTACTTCAACTTTGCATCATCCAGCTTCTCGCTGTAATACACAACAGGTCGGTCATCCTGAATTAAGACCCCTCCAATAGCATACCCACTAGCGTCGCACTTCACCTGGAAGGTCTTCCGAAAATCAGGCAGCACTAACACTGGCTGCTCGGTTATCTTTTGCTTCAACAAATTGAAGCTCCTTTCAGCCTCGGCTGTCCACTGAAAAATTTTATGCCGCTTTTTCACAGTGTCCATCATGGCGGCACTGATTCCATGAAGTTCTGAATGAACTTCCTATAGAAGCTTTCCAAACCATGGAAGCTCCTTACCTCAAAAATATTCCTTGGCGATGGCCAATTCCTGATCACGTCTACCTTCTCAGGATCCATCTTCAATTCGTTTGCCAAAATAACGAACCCCAGATATATGAGTTCCGTCTACATAAACGAGCATTTTTTTAAATTGATCAGCAGCTTCTCCTGCTGTAACCTTCTCATCACAATGGCCAAATGCCTCAAGTGTTCAGCTTTATTCTTGCTGAAAATTAAAATATCATCCAGGTATACCACCACAAATCTGCCAATGAATTCCCATAGGACCTCATTCATCAGCCTCATAAAAGTGTTGGGTGCATTTGTCAAACCAAACGGCATGACCAGCCATTCATACAAACCCTCGTTTGTTTTGAACGCTGTTTTCCACTCATCTCCCTCTCTCATCCGGATATGATGATATCCGCTCTTGAGATCAATCTTGGAGAAGTAATTTGCCCCACTTAGGCAATCCATCAAGTCATCCATTCGTGGCAGTGGAAACCTGTACCTGATGGTGATCTTATTAATCACCCTGGAGTCTATACACATCCTCTAGCCTCCATCCTTTTTCGGGCTCAGTACCGTTGGAACAACACACGGACTTAGACTCTCTCGGACTAGTCCCTTATCCTGCAGATCCTGTACCTGCCTTTTGACTTCCTCATTCTCTTGAGGTGTCAACCTGTACGCTGCCTTATTTGGCAAACTTGCTCTGGGTATGAGGTCAATGTGGTGACTCACACTCCTCATCGGTGGCAACGAACGAGGTAGTTCGTCCACGATGATATCAACGAACTCTCCAAGCAGTTCCTGAATCTCGTCTAGCAAGTCATCCACTCTTGTGCTTGTCAAGACAATTCTCAGCTTCCTGACAACAAAGAATTGTGGATTCTCATCCTTCTCCAGCTCTGTGAGAAGTTCTTTCCCACTCATGAGAAGTATAGTACTGCTCACTTCTGGCTTCACTTCCTTATCCTTCCCCGGAAGCAGTGTATGTGATTTCCCATCCTTCTCGAAGGTGTATGTGTTCATTCTCCCATCATGAACCACATGTCTATCATACTGCCATGGTCTCCCCAATAAAACATGACAGACATCCATGGGAATGACATCACACAAGATTTCATCTCTATA
>SNQJ01S0000231.1:78112-233009 GCA_010110895.2 Picea sitchensis | reverse complement strand
GGGAATGACATCACACAAGATTTCATCTCTATATTCACCCATTTTAAAATTTACCAAGCATTGTTTCGTAACACATACCTGGTGTCCTTTCTGCAGCCATGTCACTTTGTATGGACTCGGGTATTTGTTCATTTTCAGCCCCAGTTTCTCCACCATCTCGGTCGAAACGAGATTATCTGTGCTCCCACTATCCACTATAACCTTGCATTTCCAGCCCTGGGTCTTGCAAGTCGTCCGGAACAGTCTGCATCTTTGAGCTGTGTCTTCCACCTCTTTCTCGGGTTTCAAGAGAACTTTATGCACTGTTAGTGACTTCCCACTCCCAGTGTCTTCATCTTCAACATCACGCCTCTGCGCCTCAGCAACATGAGTGTTTCCTCTGTCCATCTTCCTCTCTGGACAGTCCACGGATTTATGACCATCTTTTCCACAAGTGAAACACGTGATAACTCCTCCACGGCCTCTTCCTCTACCTCGGGTGCGAGGAAATGTATTGGCATCAGCATAATCTCCTTGCTGAACTGTTTGTTGTCTCCTCGGCTCAGAATTTTGCTGCCTCTGCTGTGAGGTCCCACCTCTTTTAGCCTTTCCTTGAGGCTTCTTCCAATCCTCCTTGGGCTTTTGAGTTCTTTCTTGGGCAACTGCTTTGCCTCTAGGCTGGCTTCTGCCTCGCCCTCTCTGTCCCTGCTTGTGGCTCAGCTTTTCTTCGGCTTTCAGAGCCATCTGGTACGCATCCTCAACTGTGCGGATGGTCACCATGCTTAGCTCGTCCTGAATGTCATACTTAAGACCATTCAGATATCTTGCCACCTTTTCGGCATCACTCTCCCGATGACCAGCTCGAATGTTGAGTCTGTAGAACTCCTCGGTGTACTCTTTCACCGTCATCAACTTCTGCCTCAGGTTCTGTATGCACCTGAACAAAGTGATCTGGTAGTCCCTCGGAATGAACTTCGCCTTCATCTTGGCGATCATCCGATCCCAGCTTTTGATATTTTGTTTTCCCTTGGAATGTCTGTCTGCCTGCAACTCGTCCCACCATAAGGATGCGTGTCCCTTCAGCTTGGTGACAACATGTCTCACCTTTTTGTCCTCTTCGATATCTTCGTAGTCAAAGTAGGTGTCGAGCGCTCGGATCCAATCCAGCAGCTCCTCTACGTTTAGATTTCCCTCATAGATGGGAATATCCATCTTCGTCTTCGAGCTCATCCTCGAAATGGCTTTGATCAACCTCTCTGTCGAGGCATCTTCTGCGGTGACCTCTTCTTGGTCGTGTCCAGCTTCCTATTCCTCTTCCTCTTCAGCTTCCAGTGAACTTCCTCTTCAACCTCTGGGTGGCCTCCATATCTTCGAGTCTCGCCCTAAGATCTCGTATTTGACGCTCCATTTCTGGATTCCCTGCTTGTCTACCCCTTCTTTGCGCGTCCCTGTCTTCACGATCAGGAGTCTGCCTTTCTCTTCTGGGTGGCATTATATCTCTTCTATCTCTGCTTCAGAAAGCAAAAACCTCCCGCTCTGATACCACCTGACGCAAGCTGCCCCTCAGCGAGCAGTCGCTCCACCAGGACCTTCTTCGCACACGGGCCCGAAGAGTCTGAGTACTCTTCCACTCCTCTCGGGAGTCTTCGTCACCCACCAGACTCTCCTCGGCGATTTCCCCTTCGCAAATCGGGAAATCGGTGCTCGCGCTATCGTGAACCTTGAGTGCATGTTCTCGTGTAAATCAAATCCCTGAACCCCGAGTGCCGAGGTTCAACGGTCAATGCTCACACAGATCAAGATTTTCCCTATCGGGATATCGGGGTGTGCGATGTCATGAATCCTCGACAACTCAAAGTCCCGAACCCCGAACTCCGATAGCACGTGCGCTATCTCCGCGCCACATCACCTCCTCTCCTCACTCTATCGGGAATCGCGGGATCGCGATTTGGTCGTTCATAATTCCTTGGCAGTCGAAAGTCCTGAATGCCTAACCCCGATCACTCGGGATCTCACGCCACCTGTATTCCACTAGTTTCGGGGTCCCACGCTGCCATGTCCGCTTCGGGAATTCGCGGATCGCGAATCTGTGATGCAAGAGTCCCTTGACGTCGAGAATCCCGATTCTCCGAACCCCGACTCCAAGGGATCCATTGACGCATGCACTACAAATCAACGGGTGTGCTTATATCGGGGAATCACTGGTCGCGATTTCGCCAGTCGAAATTCCTTGCATCGCAAAATCCCAAACCTCGACTTTCCGATGCCACCTGTCAGCACCCCGGCTAGGCCTAACGCCTTGACACCTGTCACCCCTTCGTTCTATCGGGAAATCGCGATTCAGGAACTCGTGATTTCTGATGCCAAGGCCACGGTCCTTGCAAAACCCTGAGCTCCGACTCCTCAGGATCCTGCGCAACGTATCCCCTCTCTGATCAACGGTCTGGATTGATTCGGGAAATCGCCGGTCGCGATTTCAAAGAGTTGAACTCTTGTCTCCGGAAAACACCGAACACCAAACCCCGATCCCCAGGGATCTTATGCCACATGTCCCCGTCTGGATCAATGGTTCAGATCGATTCAGGGAATCGCGACTCGCGATTCTACGAGGTGTGAATTCTCACCTTGCCAACTCCCGAATGCCGAAGCCCCAAAGTCCGATGGACTTGGTTTCTTCTTCACCTGTGCTCACGGGTTAACTTCCGCGTGACTTCCCCATGATCTGACGGTCCTCAGGATTTTGGGTTTCTCCTTGACAACTCTAAGTCGTCGATTCTCTTCCCTTGGAGAATCCTCCTTCCTCCAAGCTTTCTCTTGGTTCGAAATTATCCCAGGACTGTTCCCACAACATGAACAAGGAACTATCCCTCCTGAGCTTAATCCTCTCTGAAATCCTTCAGAGGTCTTCTCGAACACTTTGCTCGCCTTTGACCTTCAACAACTCTCATCAGTGCTGAAGTCTTCCAGGTTCCGTGCATTCACAGTCACAGCAACCCCGACCCTCCTTTTCTCAGACTTGCTTTGAGACTTCAATTCGACCTGCACTCACCTGCACGGTACGAATAATCCTACATAACCCTGGGCAACAGAGAACAAAAGTTCAACTGCCTAGCCCCTCTACGCACTCTATGTGGAGGAAATTCGACTGCACTCTATATAGGAATCTCCAGGCTCAAACAAAGAAACAATTGAAACTCATTCTCTCAGGTTTCTAACCTGATATGCAATCACATAAGAAGCATATAGAAGATAAGCATAGAAAGAAGCAAGTATGCAATAGCATAATACCAACAACACAAAGAGACTAAACACATCCATGGAATTGAATAAGAGCTTTCCTATTAATTCAATGTCTGTACATGGAGTTTCTTCACAAGCTCTCTGCTCTGCTCTTCTTTCTCTTCTAATGCTGAACAAAAATCAATTACACAAGGAGGGTGCCTATATTCGTTTTCCCTCCTGGAAGATGAAACTGTCTAATCTACAGCTAACCCTATCTACCAGCATTTAAAACTGTTAAATGCCTCCTTATCTACATTATATTACAAATGCGCTCAGCTTTGAATGCCTTTAGTGAAACGGCGGCGCAACAATACGAAGGTAGAATTCAAAATCTAAAAGGTTGCTGGCTTGTCCAGTTGTCATCTTCTTTCTCCTCGCGCTGGTTCATTTGAGGAAGTGTGGATGCTCCTGCATCATGATTGAATCTTCTTTGATACCTAAAAGTGGAAGGTCTTCCTTGATATCCATCTCTTATGTAATCTTCTTCTAGAGTCTTCTTTATTTCTGGAATCTTATGTTTTGAGGGATCTTCTTACTTGATGGGGCCTTTGATGATTTATGTGTAACTCTTAGCCTTCTCTTCATTCTACCTTTCTAGTAACTTGTAACATTTCTCTTCAAATTTCTTTATTGGTGATGTGCAACTTCCTTTCTCTTTAATGTTCTTGTTGAGCTTTATAAATTTAACTCTTAATGTGACAAATTCTTCTTCAGGCTTCACACAATCTTGTTCTTTCTTCATCATTTGGATCTTCATAATTTATTTTTATCTCTTTGCTTCTTCAAGGTGATCATTTCTTCTTCAATTCTTCTTTCTTGTTGACTAAATTCTACTTCAAGTTTGTGTAAGTCCTCTGATCTTTCCTTAAGATGTCTTGTCAAAATTTATTCTCTCTTCTCTTCTTTCTTTCTTTGTGCTATTATTTTTCCTTCCAAACATTGATTTTCTTCCAACTGACTCTTGAGAGTTTCTTCAATCACTTTGGATTGTTACAACTGATCTTTTAGATTCACGATGACCTACTGGGATTCTTTGGAAATTTATTTAGAATTATTCTCGACTAATTGTTCCTCAAGAGACTTTTTTTTCTTCCTTTCTTTCGTTAGTTTGTTTAAAGGATTGATTAATTCTACTTCAAGATATACTGTGCCTTCTTCACAATCTTTTTCTTTTGAATCTTCCTGACATGATTAGCATATTTATTCTTGTTATATTCCTGCATCTTCTCTAATATGATATGTCTTTGTGATAAGATGATATTCCTTAAAGTATACATTATGTATATTATCCCAAAGATCTTTGGATGATGAACAATGTCCCACTTTGACTTTATCTGAATCAAATAATCATTCCAAAATGAAATCCATTGTTGTTGTTTTTTTTTGTTTCTTTTCAATTCATTCTTGGTTATAGTATTTTGTTTGTTTATAGTGGTGTATCCTGGAACACCTAATTTCCAAGAATCATATCCATGTTCCTGTAAAAATACTTGTATCCTTCTACTCCAGATTTTATATTTCTGACCATTCTAACCATCAAACTACAGTATTCCATTCTTACACAGATTTTTTCTCTCCATGATTTTCCTTGCAATGGTTAGAATTTTTTCTGAAGAACCTTGATCTGATACCAATTGTTGGAATACTGAGGGGGTGGGGGCGGAGCGGGGGGGTTGAATCAGCAAGATAACTTTTTACCACTTTCAATCACAATGTATAAACTTCAAATTAATAAAAAATATTTCATTTATGATTGCATTCAATATATAATGAGCATATAACCGTAAGCAGTACCATTCGACAACATCACATCAAATACACAGTACACCGAAATTTACATGGAAACCAAAATGGGAGAAAACCATGAAAATATTTCTTATATATATCAAGATTACATTCATAAGAAGAACTAACTTCAAAATTCTCCAACATCAATTGGAAGAAGGATCCAACCTGAAGGAAGATACAACTCCCTGATTTACCAGCTACAATTGGAAGGAGGCTCCAAACCCCTATTTTACAAGCTCTAACTTGAAGGAAGATCCAATTCCCCGATTTCTCTAGATCCAAACAAAAGATGGATATCAACCCTTGATTGCAGCTCGAACCGGAAGGAGGATACAACCCCCTTTCCTTATCCCTTCCTACCACCATGAAACATGAGTATATACTCAACATGTTACTACCATTGATACTATCACTACCACTGTCTCATCAACCTATAATCAATTTTTCATCCAAATTGTCATCGTGACATCATTCTGTAACTAAACATCAACCTGTCACTTTCACATAAACCTATCACTGTCAACTTGTCACTATTACTGATATACCATCATCAACCTGTGTGTCTCAACCATTTTCCAAGACCTATACCATATCATGTATCAACTATGTACCAATACGTGTACCATACCATGCATCAACCATGTGCCAACACGTATACCAATACATGTACCATATCATGCACCAACCATGTACCACAACATGTACCATATCATGCACCAACCAAGTACCAATATCACCAAGTATTCCTTCATCATGTACCAAAACATCCAATGCATGTACCTCAAACATATACCATAACATCATCAATAAGTGCCTCAAACATGCATAAATATCACCAAGAAATGTAGCTCATACACATGCCACCATATACTAAGTGTGTACCTCAAATATCTACTAAAACATCAATGATATACATCCAGGATATACCTCAAACAATGTGCCTCACGCATGTGATAACATCACCATGACATATACCAAACTAGATACCAAGATAGCCAAGATATACTTTTAACAATGTATCATATCATCACAAAGGTGTACCATGTCATGTACCATCATCATCAAGACATGCCTCAAGAATATACTATAAAAATAACCCTTAATAACACATATAAATAATCTACTTGATTCTATAACAGACCTTAGTCTTGCAGGACTAATTTTGGATTAGTCACAAACCCTAACTTTCAACAAACATACTTCGTGCCTTCCTAAAATTTAGCTTGTTCTTGAAAGTGAACTTTTAAAACATCGTGTGTGCTAAATATTGGATATCTGATTCTGAAAATCATTCACAAGATACTAAATATTGTTATATTACCACTGAAATTGGTCCCATAGAATGTGGATCCTATATGAAAATGTTATGATGGTTTTACCCAAAACACTTGTTTGAGACTAGTTTCAGGACTAGTAAAAACACTACCTTATACAGAGCGTTGTTGACGGGTGTAAATGACACATCGTCAACTGGAAGAATAGATCTAGACCAGGGTTGTCTAATTAACCCAAGCCGTTTGGTATGATCTATTCTGATGAGTTTAATGGCTCTGTTATCCAACTAGAGTCTAAATCAAAGAAAATAAATAACTAACTAATGCTAAAACTATATTAACATATATACTTTAACATAAATATTTACAAATATATTAAAAAGAAAGATAAATATGAACATTTCATTATGTACAGAGTAATTAGAGATTGCAAGTTTCTGATGAATGCCTTGCGAAATCAATGATTGGTAATTGTTTTCGAAAGTAGATAAGGAAATCACGTATTTTTATATTTTCTCTTTTATAATCACATATATAAGAACCATAAGTAAAACATGAATTGAAACAAGGATAGAGTGATGGTCAAAGCCAATCTCAAACTATCTTGTTTTGCTAAGAAATAAAATAACAAAAATTAGATGGAAATAAAGCTAACCTGAGATTAGTTTCATACTGTGTCTATGTCTCTATGCGATCTAAAACTCCAGTTATCACATCTGCGAGAGAAATCTATGACAGACTTATACTAGTGTCTCCCAAATAAACTCAAGATATCTATTGATAGCTAGAATATAAGAACATAATAGTAGATATGTACGTCCAATGATCTTACAATTATGAATGATTACAGTAACATAAATGTTAATGTAAAGCATTCATTTTATCAACCAACTAAACATCAAACGTAAAATCTTGATGTTAAAATTGATATAATGATCACAGTGATAATATGTGAAACAAGAAGTTATAGACAAATTTTAAATCATTTAATAAAATGAAATATAATATGCTAAAGAAGCTAAAGATATGTAACATATCAATATCTCATAATATAAAAGGGAAAAACACATATGGAACAATTTTGACGCTGGTCTAAAGCCAAAATGAGAACTTCTTGTCCATGTAGTTCTGAGAAATACATGCCTATAATATGTTCCATCGAAAGGTGTCTTTTACTTACAAAATGAATAGTATTTAAAGTGACCTAATATCACATTCTCCTATCTCATAGGATAGAGTAGGATCTCATAAAATCAAAACAATTACAAAAATAGTGGGCTGAGAGCCACTTATAACAAAGTTGGTTTTAATCAAAGATAGGCCAATTTTTTTACAAAACAAACAAAAAAAGAAACTACTAATCATTCATATGCATAATCGAATATGTTTCCTCCAGATGATCGACAACATAATCTATTATTTCCTGAAAAACAAACAAATTTAATAAGTTAGAAAATTACTCATAACTAATTTCTAATTTTTATTTAAAAAGAGACTTGGCTACAGAATCGAAGATTTTGTAGCCAGTATTAGTTTAGCAAATAAAATCAAATTCCAAATAAAATTATTTTGAATTAGACAATAGAAATGGAATAAAATTGTTTTACCATTAGATGTTAACTAAAGAGGGGTCGAGTAGTTCAGAATTTATTATGGCCTTGATGTTGGTCGCATTCTTGATTACTATGTTTCCTGATATTTTGATACATTTGGTATCCCTGTCTGCATGCACTTTGACGTCACTATTTTATTGCCTCGACAAATCATTCTGAGCAGTAAGAGATTTAATTTGGGCCTGAAGGACAGGGAGTTCGGTGTAATACCGCTCGATCCAATGGAAACAAACATCACACTGTACATGCGAGATGACAGGTCGACGAAGTGGACAGTAAAACATGGATGTAGCAATCTTACCTGCTATTTTCTTCTAATCAGGCCTAGTATTGGATAACCCCTCTTTACCCTTGAGGCACGATGGAAAATTTGTCACAAAATCAGAAGGCTTAGTAGGAATGATAACTTTCTTCCTGTACCCCTGAAATTATGGGTCTTCTAAAACTAGAAAATCTTCAATCTTAGGATCCAAACACTCATCGATCTCGATTGGATCAACCGAGTTCAGATTAGTGTCGGAACGGTTCCTTATCTTCCTTGAAATTTGGTGACCTGCCCTTTTGTTCTTGTACCCTAAGTCTGTGCATTTCTTTTCTGTTCATTTGCGAGGTTTCTCAACATTCGGGGTTAATAAGAACGTTTAGGATAGAATCAATTTTAGGTACAAGAGGGTCAATTACCTTCAATTCAATGGTCTCTTGCTCAGAAAATCCTGTAGGTGAAGACCTACTCGACACCCCTACATCTAGAGGGTTTCTGTCGGTCAGGTCTGGTCTACCGATTGAAATACCAAACTGGTCTTTAATCAGTGGTTCATTTAAGTTAGGGTTTATTGTAGGAACAGTATGGGAAAAACCATTCCTTATA
The DNA here is from genome assembly GCA_010110895.2 of Picea sitchensis. NCBI lineage: Eukaryota > Viridiplantae > Streptophyta > Pinopsida > Pinales > Pinaceae > Picea > Picea sitchensis. Next base: position 224,205 of record SNQJ01S0000231.1, on the reverse strand, counting down.
AAAAAACTCTCCCAACAGTCACCTACGGTTGACAAGTGATGCATCAGCAAAATCTTAACCAATCCGTTATGGAACAGACTTGGATCAACACTTTGTCTTTTATATCTTTTGGAAATTTTATAGAGACTTCTCAGCAAGTAAATGGAATATTTAATTCAAAACCAATGAAATGCATGAGTAAACGTATATGGTAGAGAAATACCAATCTATATCAACCCTCGCATGTCATGAATTGCTTGAGAATCAACAATAAGTTATGCCACCTAGGTTTAACTAGGGAGATAGAAATACCTTTTTCACAACAGTTAATATTTCGGGATGTCATAAAGAGGCTCCACAAGACTCCTTTGATTCAGTCATTTTTGAACCATTTTTCACCCTTCGATGGAAGCCCTATTTCTTTGCTCACAAACCCCTCGGTCAACTCTAACTTTGTGTCCCCAATTTTTTCTCTGCAACCATCGAAGGTCTGCGCGAAAGCCTTTGCCACCTAAAGTTTATAGCCTTCAAATATTTTAAGGAAAACATCCCAGACGTGGCTTTTAAGATCCTCAAATGCATCGTCGTGAGAAAGTAAAGCCTGGCAACCATTTGGCTCCAGGTGAACAACAGGTGCCATGAAAAATATAACCAGGAGGCAACAAGGATGACTCTGGATAGTCTTAGGTTTGAATCATGGGAGCAACAGGAACAAGTCCGAATGGTGATTTGAGACACAAAAATAACATAGCATATGTGTTATCATATCCCAGATGGTGGAAGTGAAAACCAGGGTTTGATTGTAATCTTTACCACTCCTTGTGATGAAATCCAAACATACAGAGTACCGAAACCTAATGCATGTAATAAATGGCTCATTAATATGTTAAGAAAGCAAGGTGAGCTGAGGACTTGAGTACATCAGGTGTGTATTCATTTTTATGACTGTTGGTACGACCCTTGAATTCGTGACAGGACTATTACACAAGTATCAAAGCTCTTCACAAATCAAAAACTATCAAACCATTGAAACAATAATCTTATTAATCACAAACAAAATGGATCTAACAACCATTTCATAAGATTTATATTTCAATTTCATATGAATGGTTTGATGAACGATATACCTAAGGCAAAAAGTCACTAAAACAACAAGCCAATTTTTATGTTTAATTCATGCTTGCAGTCATGAATTAAACATAGAACAATCGGAAATCGAAATAGTAAAAAATAATGAAGCAGGTTTTAACCCAATTAGTCATAATAAACTCAGAAAAGTGTTTATATACGAGGTGATGGAAGCTACAGAAAATGTAATTCCTTTTCAATCATGTTTTAAAATAAAAAATCATGTGTTGCTGCCAACAATGGCGACGTACTGGGCAAAACAGTTATCTATGCATCACCAAAATTTCATGTTAGGATGAATCAAAAAAATGATTTTTTGAGAAACAATTAACGACAAATCAAGCATTCAGATCAAAACATAGAAAATAACATAGTTCAACATTAGACGTGTTCCTATAAAAAATGTAATCTGGTATAAAATCTAGATTACGAGTGAAACGATGTTTTAGGCAACCGCCTCTGACACTGTTGACAAGGCCATTGTTTCCAGCAGATGTCCATAGCCTCAGAAAGGATGTCATTTATCCCACTCTAACACCTCTATCCTATCAAGAAGTTTTTCATTCAAGATAAAGAACATCTTTAATTTTGATCACTTCCAAAAGACATACCTGATAATTTTCTTAAACCCGACATTACTTCGCTGCCAACATGCCTGTTCAGTACCTTGACGAAGTTGCCTTGGCATCATGCATGCATTTACCCACTACCAACATACCTGTTCAATATCTTGGTGGGTTTATAGACACTTCCCACACCCTGTAGTGCTTTCAACTCTCTAGAATTTGTTCATAATTTCACAAAACTTTAAGATATTCAAGAGAGCGGGGTGATGCTGAAAATTTCAGATTTTGAAAACAAAACTTGATCTTTTCCAACTTATTTTCTGGTTTGCCGACCTTCATCAGGATCTGAACATTTAGATTTCTGTTAATAAACCATATTAAGGACAAGAAGGTATAAATGAGTTGTTTTCTTAAAAATAGGGACAACATTAAGAGTTTTATTAATGATAATCATATCCTCCCGAGATTACGAAAAGAAACCAACAAAATTGTTTTGAGCATGAATTTTTATCTGTTGATCCGAGTTTTATCATTTACACCATGCTACTTTGAAAAGTCATCAGATGTTTTCTCTTGGATAAAAATTCTGATTTTCCTTCCACAAATGCAATGGTGAAACAGATATAATTATTCAGAAACAAACAAAAAACAAGCAAAATGAAAAGAACCAAAATAAAAAACAGAAAACAAAATTAAAACAAAACAAAAATATGTACAAAGAGGTGAATCTAGAATCATTAGGTGAAATATATTTTGAGAGCCTGGACATTTACTCGAAAAGTGTCTGGTTGTCCCTTCAAATTGTGCAGATGGAAAGAGCTAGGACCTAATTTTTCAGAAATTACAAATGCTCCCAGCCATAGATTTTGGAACTTAGTGTGTTCCCCTTTTCCCTCATGAACTTTGTCCCACCTGACAACCAAATATCTGACATTGAAACTCCTATCTAAAGAAGAATTTGAATCAAACCATATCTTTACAATTTGATGATGTTGATCTAGCTTCTATTTTTCTTGTGCCCTTACTTCCTCCAATTTTAACAAGGCATTAATTTGACTTTCTAGGGGAGGGAACTCCTCTTCTTGAACTTTCTGTGATAATTGCAGAGAAGGAAGTAGAACATGTGGAGGGAGAATTTATTCTCTTCCGTAGATGAGAAAGAAAGTGGAATTACCAACAGAGGCTTTTGGTGTCACCCTATCATATCAAAGTGCATTATACAATGCATTGTGCTAGTTCTTATGATTCTCTGAAACTGTACTCTTAATGATATTGATTAAATTTTTGTTTGTTGATTTTACTAAACCATTTCCTTGAGGGTAGTAGCTGGTAGAATACTTTAGTTTAATCCCTTTTTCCAAGGTAAATACGTTCATATCGAGGGATGAAAATTAAGAGGCATTATCAAATACCAAACATTCGGGAATGCCGAATCAAGTGATGATATGAGAATCAAGGAAATATACTACCTGATTTGTGTTCACCACTTTCAAAGGTGCAGATTTGGACCATATGGTAAAATAATCCATTGTTGTAATGATATACTTGTGCTACTATGAATAAGAAGGGTTAATTGGTCCTATGATGTCAAGATCCCATTGCTGAAAAGGGGAATCTACAATAATAGGATGCAAAGGAAATGTTTCCTTTTTCACCCGTCCTGAATCCTTTTGGCAGATTATGCATTTACGACGCAACGCATGGGCATATTTAAACAAAGTGGACCAATAGTACCCAACTCTTAACACTTTGTGAGCAGTGGTGTCTCCACCGAAGTGGCCACCAGCTTCACCTGCATGAAGTTCAAATAATACTTTCTCTGAATCTTCCTTTTCTAAACAACGCATAAGAACACCATCAATTTTTTTTCGAAATAATACATCATTTATTAACTGGAAAGATGTATATTTTAGCCTTAGTGCTCTCCTATTTTTAGGATCAAGATAGCGAGGAGCGGATCCATGTGTCAAATAAAATTTAATGTTCTCATACCAAGAATTGGTGGCAACTTGTGCACAACTGATTTGTTTTTTGTTATGTTGATTTTCAGTTAAGGTGTTGATTTGACTTTCCCGTTCTTCAACTAAATCAACCACTAGTTTACATATACCTTGACCTATAAAAATTTGTGCAGGGGTTATTTCGAGGTCATATTATTGTAACGACGTCATCAAATTTTCCCTTTTCCCACCGAGTTCTTTTTTTACTAACATGTTTCTTACAGCTGGGTACGGGACAATGACCTTGGTTTTGGATTTCAACAGGTAAGACCGGAAGTGTTTTACTGCTTTAAAAACAACATATGCCTGTTGATCCATTGTTGGGTAGTTAATTTCTTCCCCTTTGAAGGATGAGCTCATGAAGGCAATGGGTATCTCATTACTTTCAACGTTTTTCTGTGTTAACACATTGGGATAAGATCGTTCAGAAGCAAAGGTGTAAAGAGTGAAATCCTAAAAAAAATCGAGACTCATCAAGGAAGGGGCTTCTACTATTTCTTTTCTGATGGAGTCAAAAGATTGACTTTATTGTGGTCCCCAATGGTACATAACATCCTTTTTAATTAAATTATGCAATGGTCTTACCATTTCCGAAAAACTTGGGACAAATCTTCTGACGAAATTAATCTGGACCAAAAAGGACTACATGGCTTTTTTGGAAGAGGGAGGGGAGAGTTTAGCAATATCTTGGGTTCTTTTAGGGTCAATAATCATTCTGTCCTTAGACACTATGAACCCAAGTAGTTTACCTTGCTCTACTGCAAAGATTGATTTCTTAGGTTTGAGAGATATATCAAACTTGCGACATCATTCCAGGAATGCCCTAAGGTGAGACAAGTGATCTTTCTTGTTTTTAGAGAAGACAGTGACATCATCAAGATAGACCATGACTGATTGGTTTATGATTCCACTTAATGAAATATTCATTGCTCTCTGAAAAGTGGCGTCGGTGTTTATCAGTCCAAAATGCATTTTCTTGTAGGCATAAGTGCCCCATGGGGTATGAAAGGTGGTTTTGAGTTGGTCTGAGGGAGACATTAGGACCTGGTTGTATCCCGAAAATCCATCTAGTAAATATAGTCTTTTGGAACCAGATACCTATTGTAAGATCTGTTCCATTGGAGGAACAAGGTAGTTATCCTTATCATATGCTCGGTTTAGGTTACAAAAATTGACACAGAGTCAAATTTCACCACTTTTCTTCCTTACAGGGACTAGGTTAGACACCCATTGTGTGTGCCTTACAGGGAAAATTATTTTTTCAGTTAGTAATTTATTTAGTTCTTTTTTAATGGTGGGTTCTAATTTTGGGTGCATCTTCCTCAATTTCTCTTGAAAAGGTTGAGTTTGGGGTTTCATGGGGATGACATGTTGTATGATGTTAGGGTCGAATGTTTTCAAGTCATCATAGGTCTAAGAAAAAACGTCTTTAAATTCTTTAAACAATTTAATGAAAGCGGACCATTCTTGCTCGGAGCAACCTATTCCCAGATTAATATTTTGAGAATTTTCCTTTGTCCCTAAATTAACCGTCTCATAAATCAAATAAGAACTGTTCGTTTTACAATTAACTGTCCCTCTAAATTTATCATGCAAGTCATAAAACTTCTCTAGTCTTACAACAGATCTGGGGATAGAGTTTACCAGATCAGATGTCAATTCAAGAGATCTAGGATATGATGTTAACATGAAGTTTCAGAGGTTCTCATCATGATTACCTTCACCAATGATTGCACCTTGGAAGGTGTATTCCATATGGAATAAGTTGATGATATGTTGGTCATCATCGAACACTCTGCAATTGGTGATGTTATCTGGGATCAACGGCCTGAAAAATAATTCAATTGAAAACGCATTAGGATAAATACCTTCTGTGGGAAATAGTTTAGAAGTGACATTAGCCAATAAATCAACCTCCGAATTACTTAGTCTAGGAATGGAATTTATGTTAAATGTTGAATTTTTTTGCATTAAACTCCATACCTCAGTATGGTAACTTTTTAGATGTGGTGATAAGCAATGTATGGAGTTTCTTACCTGCTTAAACACGATTTATGAATCACCAAATACCATTAAATTTCATACGTCCATATTCAAATCTTTCCTAATACCTTCAAGAAGTGCTTCGTATTTGGCGGTATTGTTAGTGCACTCGAACTCTAGTCGACAGGCAATAAAATTATTATTACCTGCAAGATCGATGAATACACATCCTGCACTGGCTCCTTATTTGGATTTGGACCCGTCAAAGTATAATGATCAAATTTGAGTTTCGTCAGCAGTGTTTGGCACACTTGGCAAAGATGATGTCTGAGTATAGGTCATAACTTCTGATTGTTGCCCAGGATCAGTGATAGGAGAAATTTCGGTCATGAAGTTACCAAAGAAGGTATTCATTCACTGCATTTCAAATGAATTAGCACATGTAGTGAAAGGTTTGTTTGGATCATTTAGATCTGTAATAGTATGCTTCAGGTAACGTTCTCTATTTATTCTTATTCTCTTTGGTTGTCCATTTTCTGGCAGCCACAAATGAGACCAACCTGTGGCAAAGTAACCATGCAGTTGTTCGGACCAGTCCCTACTTAAAAAAAAACCATAGACTTCACAGATATCAACAACAATAATGTCAATTATATTATGAACCTTAGGATTGGTTTATAATCTAACCAAAACATCTTTAAGTTCATTGATTACCTTAACATTTGTTCGATCTAGCTAAATGATTTTGAGATCAGAAGGTTTAACTTCTGCGTTGATTTTTTGACTAACAGATAGCGGCATGACATTTGACGATGCACTGGAATCAACCATACAATTATGTGCATTCCTATTAAAAATTTCAAAGGTTAACAAAAAGGGCGGGACATGTTTCCGAGTGTTAACAGCAGAATTCTGCTGATTTTTAGTTGTTATTCCTAAAACAATTTTATTTACATATGCTATAGTTTTTTCAACTAAATCCATTTTATTTGGAAGTTTAGATGTCATTTTAGTTGGGATTTTTCTCACTGTATTTAAACCATTTTCTATTGATTTCTTGCTACTAGGATCATTGTTTTTGTTGTTTTAAATGATACTTTGAAGCATTTTCTGCAAAATAAGGGGACATTTCAGCAGCTCAAAGAAAAAAATATTAGCCCTCAGTTTTTTCAGGTCTTCAATTAAATCATACTCTAAAACAGGGGTTTCTAAATTTTGTTTAAATTCATCTTTCTTTGACTGTTTTGTAAACACATTATTACTCACTTCCGAAGAAGATTTGTTTTGTGTTTTTCTTCTTTTGTTGCAGGGGTGAACAATTTCAAAATTTGCTTGGAAGATACTATTCGACAAGTGACCGAAAATGTTGGGATATGATTCCTCATCTTCCAGTACTTCTTCCTAAACTATGTCTTCATAAATTTAAGGGGGGACATAAGCATAATTATCAGTTTCTTCTAAGATGCTTTGCAAAGTGTACTGTAAACTCTCGAAATTTAGACCTTCAATGGTCAAGTTTGGCTGGTTGGTAGGGAAAGGTTTTCTCAAAGGAGGTTTAAAACATCCTTTTCTTGAGGATGCCTCCTCGGCTGATCTCTTCAAGTCCACGACTTGATTGGAAAATTTTTGGAAATATTTTTGCAAGCTTTCTAAGTCTAAAGTTTCTGGTTGATTTTTAATTTGAGGAGGCCTAGTGAGGATCTCTATTTTCTTTTTAGACGATGAATTTGTTTCAACTTCACTATTGGGATTTTCTTTTAAGCTTAATGCAACCTTTTCAATTTGGATTTCTTTCTCAAAGGCTCTTAATAGAGTGTTCTATTTAGACCTTTTGACCTATATGGTGATATTATTATGCAGGGATTTAGCGTAATATGCTACAATTAGACTTTCTGTAGGCATTGAATCTGCAGGGATTTTATTCTTTAAGGTAATAAATATCTAGTTAAAATATTTTACTTTTTTCGTAGGATTCATTTTTAGACTGGAGAGCTCCATAACCAAAACTTCAGGAGATTTATCATCTCCAAACTTCTCTAAGAAACATGTTTCAAATTTGTACCAAGAGACAATGGTTTGGGGTTGTTGGGAAAAATACCATATGGAGGCATTTCCCTCAAATGTATAAGGAAAGAGTATTCATACTACATCTTCATGCTCTAGATTTCAGAGTCTAATGGCCAACATAAACTTTTTTATGTGATCCTCAGCAGATTGTTTAGAATATGGATCAAATTTAGGAAACCATTTCTCCGGGTGTTTCGGTAATGGATGTTGCAGTCCAGGTACAGCCACAACATCTTGATCGAGCCAGGGTATGACATGATTGTTTTGGTTTTCCATGGGTGTTGGTGGTGTCGAAGGATGAGATGATTCCAACGAGGAACTTCCTTCATCAGATGACTCTCCTCCTGAAGAGGATGGAGATGAACCAGGTGGGGAAGGTGGGATGCCAAAGCCTCTAGCTCCAAGGATAGGTGTTTGGATAAGATTGGCATTATTATCACCTAAAATGTTGTCAGGTAAACCAATGCCTTGAATTTGTTCTCAGATATCCAAGAAGTATAAGGGTTGATTAAGAGATCTACTAGGTTGTCTGATATGGGCTAAGGCACTATGTGTCCTTATGAGTGACTGACGAACAATTTCTTGGACATTGGCCACTTGAGGAACTGGTTTCATTGGTTCAACGGGAATCTCAAGGTTATCGTTTGAGGTAGTTGTTGTTTCAAGGGTAACGTTATTGTCTAAGAGACTACGCGTTACGACAGAGGAGAGAGTATGTGGCCGGGGATTTTTATGACATGCACGTGCCATCAATTGAATTCAAGCCCTCCTTCTAGCACCATTTGTTGACGGGCGTAAATGGCACGCCGTCATCTGGAAGAATAGATCTAGACCAGAGTTGTTTAATTAACCCAGGCCATTTCGTATGATGTATTCTGATGGGTTTAATGGATCCGTTAGCCAACTAGGGTCTAAATCAATGAAAATAAATAACTAACTAATGCTAAAACTATAGTAATATATATACTTTAATCTAAATATTTACAAATATATTAAACATAAAGATAAATATGAACATGTCATTATGTACAGAGTAATTACAGATTGCAAGTTTCTGATGAATGCCTTGCGAAATCAATGTTTGGTAATTGTTTTCGAAAGTAGATAAAGAAAGCACATATTTTTATATTTTCTGTTTTATAATCACATATCTAAGAACCATAAATAAAGCATGATTTGAAACAAGGATAGAGTGATGGTCAAAGCCAATCTAAAAATGTCATGTTTCGCTAAGAAATAAAATAACAGAAATTAGATGGAAATAAAGCTAACCTGAGATTAGTTTCGTTCTATGTCTATGTCTCTGTGCGATCTAAAACTCCAGTTGTCTCATTTGTGAGAGAAATCTGTGACAGACTTATATACTAGTGTCTCCCGAATAAACTCAAGATATCTATTGATAGCTAGAATATAAGAAGAATCTAGTAGGTATGTATGTTTAGTGATATTAAAATTACGAATGATTACAGTAACATAAATCTTAATGTAAAGAATTCATTTTATCAACCAACTAAACATCAAACATAAAATCATGATGTTAAAATTGATATAATGATCACAGACATAATATGTGAAACAACAAGTTATAGACAAATTTTAAAGCATTTAATAAAATGAAATATAATATGCTAAAGAAGCTAAAGCTATGTAACATATCAATATCTGATAATATAAAAGGGAAAATAATATATGAAACAATTGTCACACTGGTCTAAAGCCAAAATGTGAACTTCTTGTCAATGTAGTTTTGAGAATTACATGCCTATAATCTATTCCAGCCAAAGGTGTCTTTTACTTACAAAATGAACAGTATTTAAAGTGACCTGAGATCACATTATCCTATCTCATAGGATAGAGTAGGATCTCATAAAATTTGGTGACCTACCCTTTTGTTCTTAAACCCTAAGTCTGTGCATTTCTTATTTGTTCCTTTGCAAGGTTTCTCAACATCTAGGTTAATAATAACGTTTAGGCTATGATAAATTTCAGGTACAAGAGGGTCAATTACCTTCAATTCAACAGTCCCTTGCTCAGAAAATCCTGTAGATGAAGACTTACTAGGCATCCCTACGTATAGAGGGTTTCTGTTGGTAATGTCTGGTCTACTGATTGAAATATCGAACTGGTCGTTAATCAGTGGTTCGTTTAAGTTAGTGTTTACTACAGGAATAGTCAGGGAAAAATCATTCCTTATCAAAAAACTCTCCCAATAGTCACCTACTATTGAAAAGTGATGCATCAACAAAATATTAACCAATCTGTGATGGAATAGGCTTGAATCAACAATTTGTCTTTTATATCTTTTGGACATTTTATAGAGACTTGTCGACAAGTAAAATGGCATATTTAATTTCAAACCAATGAAGTGCATGAGTAAATGAATATGGTAGAGGAAGACCAATCTGTATTGACCTTTGCATGTCACGAATTGCTTGAGAATCAAGAACAAGCTATGCCACGTAGGTTTAACCAGGGATATAGAAATACCTTTTTCACAACAGTTGATCTTTCGGGATGTCATAAAGAGGATCCATGGGACTCCTTCGATTCAGGAATTTTTGAACCATTTTTCACCCTTCGATGGAAGCCCTATTGCTTCTCTCACAAACCCCTCGGTCAACTCTAACTCTGTGTCCCCAATTTTTTCTCTGCAACCATCGAAGGTCTACACGAAAGCCTTCACCACCTGAAGGTTATAGCCTTCAAATATTTTAAGAAAAACATCCTAGACATGGATTTTAAGATCCTCAATTGCATCGTCGTGAAAATGTAAAGCCTGACATTCATTTGGCTCCAGGCGAGTGACAGTTGTCATGAAAAATATAACCAGGAGGAAACATGGATGACTCTGGATAATATTAGGTTTGAATCGTGGGAGCAGTAGGAACAAGTCCGAATGGTGAGTTGAGACAAAAAAATAACATATCCTGCATGTTATCATAGCCCAAATGGTGGGAGTGAAAACCAGGGTTTGATTGTAATCTTTACCACTCCTTGTGATGAAAGCCAAACATACAGAGTACCAGAACCCAATGCATCTAATGAATGTCTCATTAATATGTTAAACTAGCAAGCTGAGGTGAGGATGCGAGTACAATAGGTGTGTATTCATTTTTATAACTGTTGGTATGACCATTGAATTCATGACAGGACTATCACACAAATATCAAAGCTCTTCACAAATCGAAAACTATCAAACCATTGAAACAATAATCGTATTAATCACCAAAAAAATAGATCTAACAACCATTTCATAAGATTTATATTTCAATTTCATATGAATGGTTGGTTGAACGATATACCTAAGGAAAAAAATCATTAAAACAACACGCCAATTTTTATGTTTAATTCATTCTTTCATTCATGAATTAAACCTAGAACAATCGAAAATCGAAACAATAAAAAATAATGAAGTAGTCTTTAACCCAATTAGTCATAATAAACTCAGAAAAGTGTTTATAGACGGAGTGATGGAAACTATATAAAATATAATTCCTTTTCGATCATGTTTAAAAATCAAAATCATGTGTTGCTTCCAACAAGCATATATCCAAAAATACAATGACCCAGAAGCTGAAATTTGTACGAGAGGTACCTTTATATGTCTTCTCCACAACTTCCAATTTTCACAATCTAAATTATACTATAAATTTTTTTATAACAAAATTTATAATATGACCTTTAAATAACATACCTTAGAACACATCATTACAAGACTTCATCCTCCCTTGGAATTTCTCCATTATTCACTTCATATTACCTCTAAAACTCACCTCAAATATCCTTGGTTACCTCAGGTAAAAATAATTTGAGTTGATGTAACAAAGGAATTCCTAGGTGTCTTATTTATACTAGATCTTGAACCCTCTTTTTAGGGCCGACTTGACCCAAATAAAATTCAATTTAATTTTTAATGATTATTCCATTGAGGCAAACTTTACCAACAATATCCTTAATATTTATTTTAATATTTATTGCAATGGGGATGACTTGTAACTTCTTGTTTGCAACAAATTTTCTACTTTCAGTTAATTTTGGGTTGGGTTGTCACTTCTTGTTATAATTGTTTAGGGGATTATTAACCATACTTCCGGGCTTCCATATTCAAGTGGGAATATCTCCTTAACCATGAGGAACCACATGGTGTATTACCTACCATTGGAAACAACACGATGAGGACTATCCACCTATGAGGGTTTTGTATAAATGTGACATGTCGTTCATACTCTTTTTCCTCAAACAACTTTAGGCTTTGAATGACCACACCTTTGGGTCTTATCAACCATTTAACCACTTAGCCATATTTCTAGGACTTCTTATAGGGTTGACTAGGGTTGACATCAATACTTCTAGATTTCATATAGAGTTGACATCAATGACAAATAAATTTCCAACACATGATACATAAAAAAATATCATCGATACATTATGTCACCATGAATATCTCAGGCCTTGATGGAGAGTCACTGACAGGTGGAGTGCTCGACTGTACAATTGGATCTAAGGAAAAATCTACTGTGGAAGCCTCGATGGATGGGGCCAATGTAAATGCTGGTGGGGGTGGGTGGCATATGGGTGCATCCATTGTGGATGTATGCGATGAAAGAGGTGGTGATGATGGGTATCCTATGGGTGAATCCACTAATGATGCATGGAATAAGACAGATGTTGGGGGTGGGAAGATATGGACCCCCATAGGATTTACAAGTGATGAAAACTCCCTTGGTATGGAGTAAGCTAATCGAGAGGTAGATCCCAGGTGCCCAAGAAGTACAATATTACTATAACTAGCAAATATCTCCACAACCTTCTTACATATTAATAATATTGAATCATTAGTACCAAATAGTAAAATTCAAAAACATAAACAAAACAAAGTTGATATTTAAACAATATTTAACTCTACACATGATACCTTTGATTCAAGTGACTTGTCCATCCCAAATGGATATTCCTCAACATCACCTTGTCCCACATCCTGTAGAAACAAAAGAACATTAAAAATTTGAAGATGCCATAAAATAAAGAAAGGAATATGGTGAATTTATGAAATATGACACATACTTGTGTATGGGGTACACTGAAAGAGTAGGATACCTCTACTTCTCCATCAGTGGTGGAGATAGGCATTGATGCATCCATGGGTGTAGAGGGTTTTCTACAGGGACCTAACTATTGCAAAATAAAATACAATGAAATATTGATATAAATACACATAATACAAAATAAATACATAATGATTAAGAGCATAGTGATGGTTAAGATACTAACCTCCTCCATGAAGCTATATTTTCCACTGGCCTCTATAGGCCCATAGAAGGTTTGTTCACAACTCGAGCATTTTTTAGGTTCACATGGATGGATTCTATGTACATGTTCCCTCTCCTCACTAAAATATGTTGTGTGGGGTTAAAATTTGACACCTTTATCAATGTCATTAACAGACACCTCCTATCGAGATAGTGCAACACATTTGTCATGTTTCACTAAGCTTTGGGTCAATAATGATATAACTCAGTTTACCTGTTGCAAGATCTTTGCAATAGTAAGATGTCAGGAATGGGGGACAGGACTTTGCTTGGGCGCATGAGGACCTAACATGGGAGTGATCCTGGCATGCTCTTGGACTTGTGCAGACCCTTGACCCACTCCCTAGAACTCACCCATGTCAAAGTAGTTGACATGCAAACCAAAAATAAATACAACCCATAACTCAAAAAATATAGGGGCACCTCCCTGTTATTATAGGGAGGCTTATCAAATACGATATAGCACATATCCATCCATTTTTCACTAATTTTTGGATGGATACACTAGTCAATACAAATGCATTTTTTGTTCATCGGTAGTTCTTGTCCATTTTTAGTTGTTGTTTTGAAATACCTGAGTCTCTAACTTGGTTTCTATCCAATCCAGTGTTGTAATACTAAAAAATTATTTCCCTATACTAAAAAATAGAAGTCAATTCACCTTGGGCACTTGCAATGGACCTCACAATGATATCCAAAGAAGTAGCCAAGGACACTCTTCTTGGTTCTTTGGTACCTCTTAACTGAACTATAAGTTTTCTTAATGTAGCCAACCCCTCATCAATTTTTATGTTTATAATGGTTTGTTGTGGTGGGTTGGGGTTTCTCTCTACTTGGTCTGTTGGTGGGCGGTTTACATTGTCACCGGGTTCCATTTTATAATATATGATGCAATTTAATAAGGCAATTTAATAAGTGGACTTATGACTAAGGTATTAATAACAACAATGTCATTTTATCCCAACACAATCATTAACATAATTTTGTGTAAAACAAAGAAAAACTATGTGTTATCTTTACAATAAATTTGAAAAAAACCTATACAAGAATGGTGAATTGTTGGGAGATTTACATTAAATTATTAATTGTGTAGTGAACGTTGCTAATAAGTTTTCAATGCCATTGGGATTTACATCCATAACCTATGAATAATTTTTTTGTATTTTTGCAAAGCCAAGAAAGGAAATGAAAAAAAAAGCAACCATACATTTCTTGTGGTGGACACGGTGGAAAGATCTTGTGATTTTCTCCTTCTTTACTTGTCCTCTTTTCTTCCTTGGTGTAGGAAATTCATGAGGAACGATGTGCAAATGAGAAAAAAATGCACCCACGGTCCTTAAAAAAATGGCATAGCAGGAACACATGCGCATTCTTGTTAGGAACATGAAAGTGTTCTTAAGAACATGCACGTGTTCTTAAGAACACATGCATGTTCCTTCCAATGAAAATGTGTGGCAATCTTGTTGGAGGTTCAGTCCTTGCCAAAACCTATAGGATTAGGAATGTTTGCATGTTCCTAAGAATGTGCACACATTGTTGTGAGTGTGCATTCTTGTTGAACCCCTTGCCATGTTTTCGTCCACCAACTTCATGCACTCACCCTTAAAGTGTGTGCACATTCTTTTCTTTTAAATTTTTTTGTTGGTGGGAGTGACAACTCTAGTATACATGTTTTCTAAGTTGGTTTCCTTATATTTAGGTCTGGGACTAAAAAAATAGTGGTTTGTTCTACAAATACATAAAAACCTCTATTTTTATAAATACCTCTCAATATCTATAGTTTTGATGTTATTTTTCTATAGGATACAAAAATTTGTTGTTGATGAAACCATAGAGACGTATATAGTTGACTATGTGGATTCCAAATATATAATTCTTTTTAACAAATATATTGTTTACTATTTTTAATATATTTTTGTTTTGACATATATCATAATCGTAAAGTACATACCTCTTTTATTTCTATTATAACATTTTATCATCTTAACCATTTTGAAAATAAGTTACACAATGAGATCTACAATCTAAAAATAAAATAAATAAATTGTTTGATAATGTTAAGACTCTCATAACGTGCACTAACACAA
The DNA here is from genome assembly GCA_010110895.2 of Picea sitchensis. NCBI lineage: Eukaryota > Viridiplantae > Streptophyta > Pinopsida > Pinales > Pinaceae > Picea > Picea sitchensis. Next base: position 209,086 of record SNQJ01S0000231.1, on the reverse strand, counting down.
GGCCTTGTATTTTCAATGTTATAATGACTTTCATAATTTTAAAAAAATATAAAATTAATATTATAAATTTTGAAAAAATACTGTGCACTCTAACAATGAGTTCTCTACAATTAAACAATTTTTTAAGTAAATTTGTATCTTTCTTGAAAATAACACACCACTATTATAAAAACTCAAATTTGACATAATTATTTAAAAATTCTATAATTAAACGTTATATGTTTAGATAGCTAAATCAATTTCCTACATTTCAACTTTTTACACCATTTTTAAATTCATTGTAAAAGTACCTTTAATAATCCCTCCAAGTTAAGAGATTAATATATTTCCATATTTTTATTTAGGGACATGTTAGCTCAATAGGGTAGTAGACATAAATCTTATTTTTTAAAACCATTCTCCAGCATTACATAATTTGATGTATAACACTAATTTGTTTCTTACCCTTCATATGTATTGTTTTTCATAATTAAAAAAATTAGTATATGGATATTTTTAATGTTTTTAGCAAGGATAATTTGAAAGATAAGATGATTCTTATCGTGATATCAAATGGTTTATGGAACAAATGGTATAAAAGTGGTTTGTTGGAATGATTGGCTAAGAGAATTGAGTAAGGTGACTTCTTTCATAATAAAACAAAACAATATGGATCTAATGTTTTTAGACCATTAGATGACATGGATGGAGTAGAATTGTACATTGTAGCAAAGAGAAAAATGATCAAGCATTGCAAGCAAATCAAATATCACAGAACCACTATAAATATTATTTGTGAATGTTTCAAAGTTTAAGATAACAATTTATAAACTTCTTATCAATCCTTGAGAAAAATGTGGCTGAAATCTACAAAATTCCTTTAAGCCATTCTGAAAAACTGTGCACTATTCTGTGTGGAGAAGAAAACAAAATATTTTTGGTGAGAAGAGGAAGAGAGAGAATGAGGAAAATGAGCCTATTTCATAAGTCTACTACAAACAAATTTCACATATATACTAAGACCACAAACAAATTTCACATATATACTAAGACATTGATCGATATTATCTCTCTTCAACCTCTCTTATATGATCTTTTTACTGTTGATATTACTAACTATATTTATGTGTGGATGGAAGCCAATGTTCTCATGTTATTATTTTTTCTAAATTGAAATGAAAACAACTTTCACATACATTTTATTTTTCTTAATTGTTGTGAATGGATCATATATGATCAATAAAACATTTTTTCAATTCTTTTATAGAGAAAAAAAAAGTGCAACAAAGTACCCATATGTAGTCTTTATAGGAATTATTCAAAATATCCATACATATGGTACTCTCTTGTATAATATTAGATAATTGCATTGAAAGAGGAGAATGCCCCTATTATTCATATGAAGATGGATTACCATGATAGAAATATACCACCTTTTGATATACCAATGTTTGGAGAGTTGAGTTTGATTTTGGGAAAACATATGTTTGCAAAATAAAGGATCCAAAACTTATAGAATAAAATAGTTGACAAATTTACCTTACATAAAGACAATGGTTTGGATGTTTTTTAATATCTTATATGATTGAGTATTTAATTTTATTAGGTTATTTTTTTGACTAATTTTTTTGAATCATTATATTTAGTCGTAACTATGGGTGACAATGGGTCACAAAAATACTCTAATAATAATGGAAATATGATAAAGAGGATAACAATAACAACTAAAATTTGGATAATCAAGCTAAAAGTGGTAAAGGAAAAAAGAGGGTAATTTTATATGTTTGAATGAATTTTCTTCAAATCTTAAGATTGTGATTTTTTTATCAAATGGTTGTGAATTGGATATGAATAGAATTATTATTATGTAGTACAAGGGATAAGTTTTTTATACAATGATATAGATATTTCCATACTAAGGCATTTAAATAAAGAAATAGTCCAGTGAAACATGGAAGTCCGATTAGAAGACACCAAGCCACTAGGTATAGTGTAGATTATTTCCAGTCTTCCCTTACTAAATCATGAACATGTAAGAAACATAATGACGCTTTTATAAGTCATTTGAAATATTCAGAAAATGTATTATGTAGTATATGGCACATACCCTTTATTTATGTAGATTTACATAAGAACGTGTTCTTGATAATAGAATTGAATGGATTTTGTTTTTTGAAAAAACTCCCAAAATGGAAAGAATTACTTGAAAGTTTTGATGAAAATGATGAATTTAAATACACATTAAAATTTTATCATTCATGACCAAATGCATTGAAGATTTCTTGAAATTATGTATCATCAAACTCCAAGATGGAATTTGTTCAATCATTGATTATATTCTATATGAATGGAGTGTTATTACATGTAATTCATAAAAGATCATTACAAAACAAGTCATTATCAACAAAAATCTAGACATCAGTACAAGTACAAGAAAATCTTGTTGTATGGAGTTTATCTCACTATAGACGAATTAAAGAAGTGGAAAGAAAAAGATTATAATACAATTGTATACTTGTAGAAAACAACACATGGAGAACTAAATAATATATAAAACTCTTGAAAACTACTAAGAAACCAACACTATGTTTTAAAAGAATATATATATTAAATTTGGAATTACAAGCATTTATATATAGCTAATTTATATATAGCTACTATGAAAGTGATCCCAACTACCACAACTCTCGAATATGGGTGCACCAAGGCCCATAGATGAAATTTTATAGAGATGGAGGATCACATCAACACAAGAGAATTATTATTGGGATGGTCACTATAATCACATCAACACGAGAGGAATTATAATTGAGATGGTCACTATAATCACCAACGACATATTAGAGAATGTAAATTAAATCATTTCCTTTTAGCACATGAAAAGGATATATGGCCTATCCTGAGATATGTGGTATCTTATGAAGTCTCTTTAGAACAATTCACTTTTAGGTGAGTGCTAAGAATATCTTCCTAGCATGAGGTTTTTGCAACCTATATTAAAGACAATACGATATTTTGGTAGCTTATATTAAAGACAACAATATATTTCGGTAGCCTATATTAAAGAGATAACATGATATTTCGGTAGCCTATATTAAAGACATAATAGTTTCTTGAAAATAATGTATAGTTTTATAAAGTTTTAGGAAAATGGTAAAATTATGAAACACCTTATATTAAGGGGTTTTGTTTTTTTATAATTTTGAGAATTATTTTAAGGAATTGAATGAGGAGAAGAGTTTAGGGCCATTTTATTTAAATGGTGTTGGTAATGTCAGATTTATTGTAAAAAATCCATAAAACTAGTTTGCTAAATAATTTACTTGTTTTTATTTATGTTTTTTTTATGTATGAATTATTTTTTTTTATAATTAATAGGGTTTTATAAAAAAAAAAAATAGGGTTTTAATAGGGTTGTATGAAAATAATATATAGTTTTATAAAGTTTTAGGAAAATGATAAAATAAATGAAGTTGAATAGTTGTAATGGTAAAAGGGAATGCGAGAAATCTTTATAAAAAAACAGTTGTAATGTATAGACTATATAAGTTAAGAAACACCTTATATCAAGGAGTTTTGTTTTTTCAGAATTTTGAGAATTATTTTAAGGAATTGAACGAGGAGAAGAGTTTAGGGCCATTTTATTTAAATGGTGTTGGTAATGTCAGATTTAATGTAAAAAATTCATGAAACTAGTTTGCTAAATAATTTACTTGTTTTTATTTATGTTTTTTTTTTTATGTATGAACTATTTTTTTATAGTTAATAAGGTTTTTACTTATTTTTAAATTTAGTTTTATTTGATAAATTTATTATTCTTTGTAGATGACAGATAATCAACTTTAAAATATATGAATGATATAAATTAAATGTGATTGAAAATTAAGTTGGAAATTGAACTATGCCGCTAGGAATATCTAGTGAGGTCCAATAAAATTTAAAAAGAATTTAACCTATGACCTCCTACTTATAATTCACAACACTCAACCGCTCTAACTAACAAACTTGTTAATTTTTGTTATCATTTTCAATCTATACAATATATTAATCTTTTCATATTAAATCATAAAAGAAATTACACTTTAATAAATTCTTTTTTATAATTCATAAAAGTTTTAAATATTAATTAACTTAATAATAAATCATAAAAAAAGTTACACTTAACAAATTTCTTTTTAAGGAAGAAGTCTTCATAAAATTTTGTGATAAATCTTCATTAATTATATTAAATTGATGGATAACATTGACGAACTTTTATTCCTTATTTCCACATTTTCATTCACCTTTACATATAAGATATTTCTAAATAAATGTTAAAATTACCCTATTAAAAAATACACTATATTTAAAAAATGTAGTCTGAAGCCATGAATTAAAATGAATTTAAAAATAAAACTGAAAATTTTGTAACCGTCCGCCTCTCCATGTGTTTGCGAAATCGGCGAACCCTTCGTGATTAATATTCAGGGATGTCAAGACAGCCCTGACATGCTGATCAGACGAGTACTAATTTAGGGAAGAGAAATATTGATATTGACGTAAAACTAAGCGATCGAGCAAGAAATTCACATGATGGAACAGGAGTTGGGGTTCTCGTCGCTCCAGTAGTAAGGGTAGCGGTTGCAGGGATCGCATGAGCTCGTTGGAAGAAAGCAATAATTTATAGGCGGATTCGGATCGGGCTTTTTCTCGTCAGGTTTCTTCTCCGGCTCTTTAGCAGGCCCGACGCTCACCAATTTGGCGTATCCAAATGCTCTGAGACTATCGGTAAGGTTCACGGGATCTGAATCCCCAATTACAGTGATGTGATTATTTTTCTCGTCAGCCTCTATAGAGTCAACACCTGTGATACATACATAGACGAAGTAAAATTTAGCACAAATTATTTAGAAATTTACTACAAATTATTGCATATTTTAACACCCGTTTTCCGATATCCAGGAAATAGTAAATAAACTGAGACTTTGCCTTCAACTCCTGCAATCGTCGCCATGGCCCTTCGTTTGCATTTTTCGCAATTTATGTCGAGTTTCACAACGATTTTGATTTTCTGCACCATCGTTCGTATAATTCAGATAAAATAATCACGTAAGAAAAAAATGAATGAAAGAACAATAACCACTGGCCTACCTCCGACATATCTGAAGGCTGCAGGAATGTAAGAACCTTGGAGACCTTCTGGATGAAGCCGCTCTTCTTCTGCAATCCCCGTTACCATGAGGACTTTATATATCACCGAATCATAAAGTCGCCGAAATAAAAAAAATTATTTGTACGACCGACAGGGATATGGACCTTTGAATTTTCGTATAAAAATCTGTAGTACATGATCAAGAAAAATTCAGAGACGGAAACGCGGTCTGCATGTTAAAAGACTTACCCATGAGATCAGTCCATGTAAGCAATTTAGCAGACGGTGATGCTAACTAGAATGCTTATCATACTGACTGTAAGCAGTGACCTCAGGCACAAGTTTTAAATAAATTGAAATGTCACATTAATGGATAATAAAACATGGAGAGAAGCCACGTAGAATCTATGAAGATAGTAGAATCCATCAGGATACTACGTAGTCGATGTCATAATAATTGATAATGACAAGAATGACATGCCAAGCGTAGAGTCAATGAAGATATTAGAATTCAATTATATAGGGTCTTTCTGAGTGTAAGATATTAGATATTATTTTTGGGTATTAACTATTTAGTGTAAGTAATTAATGTATGATTCATATTTATGAGTATTAGTGGTAATTGATCAATAATTTTCATGATTTGTATTTAGCACTCATTGCATCTGGTGATGCTTACTTAGCACTCATTGCATCAGGTGATGCTCACACGGGTAAAGAAACAGGGACCAATAATTCTCATAATTTGAATAGTCCACTTAGCACTCATTGCATAGGGTGATGCTCACATGAATGAAGAAATGGGATTGAAACCAACGAAATGAATCGCATAGCATCAATCATCACTTCGAGGACTTACACCCGGTAACCAAGACTTCCCAAATAATCATCCATCCCAAGAAATCTCTAACGCAAGAGCGCTTAAATGTGAAATTTTCCCCACAATCAAATTCACTTAACTTGGCAACTAACTATTTTATATATATAAATAGTACTGACTCCTTCTAACCTAACTCTGAACAAGATTCTTTTATATATAAAAATAGTACTGTCTCCTTCTAACCTAACTCTGAACAAGATTCTGGAATTCGGGAACAGGATGAACCAAAAATGCCAAATTGATTTAGATAATATATATTTATCATGAACCAATATCGAGGAAAGATACATTCCAGGTTCTGCGAAAGGTCCGTAGGATGGTCTATTATCAAAACGTTTTTTAATACTTTTTCTCACGTTATGTGATTTTTTTTTTCCTCTCTTTAATGTTGACTTGGATTATTTATCATAGTACAAGTGGAACTCTAAATTTATATAATTTTTCTATTTTTATTATAAGTTGGGATTAATAAGGCAATTTCGTATACAATTCGAATTTTAAATTTATATTTTTTTATTTTAAGTTGGGATTAATAAGGCAATTTCGTATTCATTAGCATAATGAAGATGCTCTAAACTTTAATAAAAATGCATGAAAGATGACTCGAGACTAAGTCACTCAACTAGTCAATTCTCTAAGGAGTTGTTTTAATGGTCAATTCTAACCAGGTTTATTCAGATCCCTTATAATATTGGAGTACCCAAATTTTCTTTAGGTTATTGATCCTATGATATAAAAGGTATCTCCTTCTAACCTAACTCTGAACAAGATACTGGAATTCGCGAACAGCATGAACCAAAAATGTCAAATTGATTTAGACAATATATATTTATCACGAACCAATATCGACTAAAGATACATTCCAGGTTCTGCGAAAGATCCGTAGCCTGGTCTATCATCAAACCGTTTTTTAAGACTTTTTTTTCGTCTCTTTAATGTTGACTTTGATTATTTATGTTGACTTGGATTATTTTTCAGAGTACAAGTCGAACTCTAAATTTATATATTTTTTATCTTTTATTATAAGTTGGGATTAATAACGCAATTTCGTATACAAGTCGAACCCGAAATTTATATATATATATATTTTAAGTTCGAATTAATAAGACAATTCCGTATTCATTAGCATAATGAAGATGCTCTAAGCTTTATTTTTTTATTTTAAGTTGGGATTAATAAGCAATTTCGTATACATTAGCATAATGAAGATGCTCTAAACTTTAATAGAAAAGCATGAAAGATGACTCGAGTCTAACTCACTCAACTAGTCAATTCTCTAAGGAGTTGTTTTAATGATCAATTCTAACCAGGTTTACTGAGATCCCTTATAATATTGGAGTACCTAAATTTTCTTTAGGTTATTGATCCTATAAAAGGTATAATTATTTTAATGATACTTTAATTTGGTCATAGAAATCTCAAAAATATGAGATATCACATCAAATAACTGAATATATATCTCAAGAAGATAATATTTTCAAATCTAGTTCACTTTCCCATTATAATTTTGTATTACTATAATTATGTATTCATAAAATTATTATGTAGTAAATAAAAATGAAAATTATATTTTATTTTTTTATAAAAAATAATATATATTAAAAATTAAAAATTATAATTTTTTTAATAAATAAATAAATAAATATAAAAAATAATGATATTTATTGATTTTTATAAAACATTTTTATATCTTTTAAATAAAATTAAATCAACAAACCCCTAAAATCATCAAGGAAGTATTCAACAACACTAAAAAATTATGATAATAAAATTGAAAAAAAGTATCTGAGTCTCTGTTAATGTTCTCTATATAGTGATGCATTATCACTTTATATTAGTGTTATTTATAGAGTGATGCATTCAAAGGTAGGTTACAATGAAATATTTTGTAAACATGATACATGTAACACTATGAAATAGATAAATATAAATAAGTAACTTATTTTAAAATTTTATTTATTTGGAATTTATAGAATCTTAATTATAAATGTATATAATTTTATTAGAGTTAGATATTATAAAATAATTAAAAATATTAAAAATAAAAAATAAGTATATTAAGAATGAGAAAATAAATAAATTTTAAAATAATATTATTATCAATATATAATTATCAACGTGATTATCATTTTTATCTATGTGAAACCATGTCACTCTTCTTAAATAAGTTAAGACTTATAATTACTACACGCATAATACTAATTAGACAATGAAGATCCATAATTAGTCTATGGAGGTTCTTGATTAGGTGATACATCTCAGATTAGCTTTTTGGGCTGTATGTGGTGGCCTATAGTCGCAGAAACAACATGTTGAAGATTCATTCTACTATGGTTATTAATTAGATGGCACATGTCATATATAATTATCAACCTGATTTATCGTTCTTATCCATGTGAAACCATGGCACTCTTATTAAATAGGTTAAGACCTATAATTACTACATGCATAATACTAATTAGATAGTGAACATCCATAATTACTCCATGAAGATTCTTGATTAGGTGATACATATCATATTACCTTTTTGGGATATATGTGGTGGCCTATGACCCTATCCATGGCCTATAGTCATAGACGCAACATGTTGGAGATTCATTCTACTATGGTTATTAATTATATGGTACATCTCATATTATGTCTTGCCCTATGTATGACCTATAAGCCATAGAAGCAATATATTGGAGATTTATTATGTAATTTTTATCCTAAGACAATGGCTTGAGCCAATGGGCCTCTATCCATTAAAGAAAAAATTGATTGGTTATAGATACCTTACTTGTAGATCAAAGATTCATTTTGTAGGTCATGTCTAATGCTTAAGGTCCATATGCATAGCTCATGAACCCTTGAAGCAAGTGTTAGCGTCGAATTCTATAGTTATTTTCCTTTCACAATAAGCTAGGTAAAACGATCCACCCCTATATTGAAAAGCTAGAAAATGATACTACCGATATCCCACTTAAAGGATAAAAAATTATATTGGGAATGTATGGTGGTTTGGAGGCTTGTGTATGGTCCATGAGCCCTAAAAACATCTTTTAGGGCCTTAAAAGCTATTTTCTATCATAAACCATACCAAGAGTCTCAAGATTCTTCCTTGTGCGTACAACCTTAAAATCATGCCCATATACAATTCATTGGATAAATATATTATCTCTTTAGGGCCTCTATTGTAGCTTGGGTCCATGTACATAACTCGTGTTGATAACCCATGACTTTGGATGACACATTTTTTATTTTTTTATTTTAAGTTGGGATTAATAAGGAAATTTCGTATACATTAGCATAATGAAGATGCTCGAAACTTTAATAGAAAAGCATGAAAGATGACTCGAGACTAACTCACTCAACTAGTCAATTCTCTAAGGAGTTGTTTTAATGACCAATTCTAACCAGGTTTACTGAGATCCCTTATAATATTGGAGTACCTAAATTTTCTTTAAGTTATTGATCCTATAAAAGGTATAATTATTTTAATGATACTTTAATTTGGTCATAGAAATCTCAAAAATATGAAATATCACATCAAGTAACTGATATTTTCAAATCTAGTTCACTTTCCCATTATAATTTTGTATTACTATAATTATGTATTCATAAAATTATTATGTAGTAAATGAAAATGGAAATTATATTTTATTTTTTTTATAAAAAATAATATATATTAAAAATTAAAAATTATAATTTTTTTAATAAATAAATATATAAATATAAAAAATAATAATAATAATTGATTTTTATATCTTGTAAATAAAGTTAAATCAACAAAACCCTAAAATCATCAAAGAAGTATTCAATTATGATAATAAAAATGAAAAAAGTATCGAGTCTATGTTAATGTTCTATATATACTATATACTCATGGATTATAACTTTATAGTAGTGTTATCTATAGAGTGATGCATTCAAAGGTAGGTTACAATGAAAGATTTTGTAAATATACTCATGGATTATAACTTTATATTACTGTTATCTATAGAGTGATGCATTCAAGGGTAGGTTACAATGAAAGATTTTGTAAATATGATAGATGTAACCTTAGATAAATATATAAATATAAATAAGTAATTCATTTTAAAATTTTATTTATTTGGAATGTATAGAATCTTAATTATAAATGTATACAATTTTATTAGAGTTAGATATTATAAAATAATTAAAAATATCATAAATAAAAAATAAGTATATTAAGATTAAGAAAATAAATAAATTTTAAAACAGTATTATTATCAATATATAATTATAAACATGATTTATCATTCTTATCCATGTGAAACCATGCCACTCTTCTTAAATAGGTTAAGACCTATAATTACTACATGCATAATACTAATTAGATAATGAAGATCCATAATTACTCCATGGAGGTTCTTGATTAGGTGATACATTTCATATTAGCTTTTTGAGATGTATGTGATGGCCTATGACCCTATCCATGGCCTATAGTCACAGAAACAACATGTTGGAGATTCATTCTACTATGGTTAGTAATTAGATGGTACATGTCATATATAATTATCAACATGATTTATCGTTCTTATCCATGTGAAACCATGGCACTCTTATTAAATAGGTTAAGACCTATAATTACTACATGCATAATACTAATTAGATAGTGAAGATCCATAATTACTCCATGGAGGTTCTTGATTAGGTGATACATATCATATTGCCTTTTTGGGATATATGTGGTGGCCTATGACCCTATCCATGGCCTATAGTCGTAGACGCAACATGTTGGAGATTCATTCTACTATGGTTATCAATTATATGGTACATCTCATATTATCTCTTGCTCTATGTATGACCTATAAGCCCTAGAAGCAATATATTGGAGATTTATTATGTAATTTTTATCCTAAGATAATGGCTTGAGCCAATGGGCCTCTACCCATTAAAGAAAAATTTGAATGGCTATAAATACCTTACTTGTAGATCAAAGATTACTTTTGTAGGTCATGTCTAATGCTTAAGGTCCATATGCATAGCTCATGAACCCTTGAAGCAAGTGTTAGCGCCGAATTCTATAGTTATTTTCCTTTCACGATAAGCTAGGTCAAACGATCCACCCCTATATTGGAAAGCTAGAAAATGATACTACTGATATCCCACTTAAAGGATAAACATTTATATTGGGAATGTATGGTGGTTTGGAGTCTTGTGTATGGTCCATGACCCCTAAAGGCATCTTTTAGGGCCTTAAAAGCTATTTTCTATCATAAACCATACCAAGAGTCTCAAGGTTCTTCCCTTGTACGTACAACCTTAAAATCATGCCCATATACAATTCATTGGATATATATATTAATCTCTTTAGGGCCTCTATTGTATCTTGGGGCCATGTACATAACTCGTGTTGATAACCCATGACTTTCAGGGATGAATACATTTTTTTTAATATTAGACCATAGCTACGATAAGAGCCATCCCTAGAGAAAAAAACCTCATAAAAGTGCTCATACCCACCCATAGGATGACGATTATCTTTATCATGTATGGTGGTTTTAGAGTTCTTACAAGACCCATGTGCCCTAGATGCATGTTTTATTTCCTATGACCCTATCCATCATCCCTCGACCATAATTAGGAATCATATGCCCATCTTTGTTGTGAAAAAAATTGAAATCGTGACAATATACCATTCATATGACAATGACTCCCTCTACATGGAATTTATGGTTGTTGAGAGCCATGCTCATTTCTCAAGAGACATACAAACATCTATAAGCGTCTAATACAAGGGCATTTTTTCCCCAAAGCATAAGTAGAGATCAATACACATCCCTAGTGTGTAGACTTTTGCAGTGATTTCCATATTCTACTCATGAGTAAAATTTTACCTCTACATGGAATGTAAACTTGTGTAGGGATTTCTTCATAGTCCAAGATCTCTAGAGAAGCATTATTATAGCACGCGCAACCTTGGTTTTCATCTTCATATCATAGACATGTAATTGAGATGCATTCAACATGTAACAAATGTCAAAATGGTACCCATGTCCCATCTTTAGTGCACTAATGTTAGTTTGGGACCCTCGATTGAGCCATAAACTATATTCTACGGCCAAAGAAACTTACTTTTTCTCTCAAAGCATGGAAAGGGCCCTAGAATTCATCATTGATATAAAAAACCATAGAATTATTACTATATACAACTATTGTGATAAAAATATTGCAATTCCACATATTTATTATAGCCAAATACCACGAGGAAACGTAGAACAAACTAGCTTCAATACTAAGATAATATTTTAAGGTAATCTTTTACTATGGAATCAGATATGATATTTATGTTATCATTTGCATATATGATCATGTCTTATTACTTATTGTTTTTTGATATGTTATTTTTATTTCATGAACTTATCAATTTTAATGCTTCATATGATTATCTCATTCAATTCTATGCTTGTAAAAACCCTCCAATAACTTGAACATCAATATGTCAATTTTTTTTTTTAATTTCATAGTAACTTGTTAAATTAGACAACTAATTTAAACATTTAAAACATATAATTAAAGAAATATATATCATCTACACAAATACAAATACAAATCCATTAAAGCAATATATATCATCTACGCAAATACAAATCCATTAGTCGAGAACTAAATAATATTCTAACACTAATTCTATTTAATGTAACAATAAGGTATATATATATTTTCGTCTTTCTACCTTACCTAATGCTGCTCAACTTAGGAATTATTTTAGTTATATCAAACCCAAGTATCAAGTTATATTTTAATAAAATCATTAAAAGTAATAAAATAGTTGATATAAAATCATGGTTAGAAATCGTTGATATCAAACATTAACATGTAAGCCATCATATAGAATCCTAAAATAACATCAATAAAATCCATATTGTTTTCTTTCTTTGTGCACTTAAATTTTTATTAAATTATATTATGACTATAATTAAATAAATCTATATCAAGGATTTTATTTTTATTTTTATTTATTTATTTATTTGTGTGTGGAAATTGTTGAAGTTTACGTTCAAATTTATGAATCATAGTAATGCAGGAGCATCGCCTTCAAAGTCAACAACGCACGCGTGGAGGCAAACCGAGGACATCTCAACAATGACAGAATTTCAAATTGAGCATTTAACTCATAATTTAATTGGTTGTTGAGATATTTTTGTAACAACATTTTAAAATGTAACTTGTTTGTCAAGTCTTGAAGAATTGTAAGAAATTGTAGATATGGAGTGTCGACTCTATCTGGCAATAACTAGTAGTTATTGTAATAGGACAGAGTAGGTAATAGCTTTGAATTTGAAATGATAGATTTCAAAACAGGACGAGAGAGCTCGTGGAGCAGTCCTTAGATAGTTTTTCAGTATTGCATTGTAAGATAGAGAATGTAAGAGAGAGAATAGAGAAATCAGTAGAGCAGAGTAGAATAGCAGAAACACTATGCATTTTGTTTTCATGAATGAATAGAGAAGACATAAATTGTCCCAAATCCTTGGACTGGGTTCATTTCATGTGTGATTGAATGAATGTTATTTTGTGTGTATGATTTGTTACAGTTCATTTCATGTATGAGTGTTCGAGAGATTAATTGTATGAGTTCGTGATGAAACCGGTTGAGTTTCAATCGTTTTTCTTATGATACTTGTATGCAAGGTGTGCATATCGAGCGTAAGGAGTGCGTCGAATGAGTCTAGGATTGATTCAAATAAGTTTAGAGAGAAATTCAGAGAAACTCAAACTAGGTGAAAGGTGTGCACAATGTCAAGGAGCCAACAAGCTTCGGAGAACCAGCGCAGAAGAACGCCAGGTGGGCGAGAAGAATTTTCTTGGCAAGAAAATCCTTCGAACTTGTTAGCATCAGAAATCACTCCTGGATTACTTGTAGGAGCAGATCCCAATGCCCATCAGTTTTGTGTCATGACTTGTTTAATGGGGTGATCAGATGGGTAAAGACTCAAGAAAATATAGCTTTAACTCGGTAAACTGGGCCTGGTATGTAGAAAGCAGGGGAGGTCTTGATCCAACTTCTGTCAGTAAATGATTAAAGGGTGTAAGAAGGAATACTTGTGAGAAGGGTGAGCAAGACTGCCTCGGGCAACAGGCCTTTGGAATCTTGAGGATGAAAAAATCGAAAGCCAAGATCCTCTTAGTCCAGAGCTTCAAGGAGCTGAGGGGTGACTCGACTGAATCCTTCAATTCCAAGTCATTTCAATGCTGAGAACATCACAAGAACCGATTAGAAACAATGTGACTGTTACAGCGATCCAACCTACATCATCCTATAACAGCCACAACTCGACTGGATCCTCCAATTTCGAGTTGTTCTAACATAGTAAACAAAGAAATGGAAGGGAAGTTGACATCCATAAAGTAAGAAATATCAAATGCCTTATACATTAACCAGAGCGACCAATGCTTCATCAAAACTTTACAATCGGGAGCTTTGCTCAACCATCGATGCTTTTCAAAATACCAAAAACTGAGTCTATATACACAAGAAAATTCACCTCATAGAGGCTTGTCCAGTCACCCAAAGCTTGGTGTCTCTTCAGTCAAACTCGTACTCATATCTTTCTTTAGGCGCCATCTTAACTATGCATGGCTCCTGCAAGGAGGGTAGCTGAGTCATTAAGTGTTGGGCTAGCATGCGCAGACTTCTCTGTCTAGTCGAGGACTTCAGCATGGCTTCTTTGAAAAAATCGATATACAGGACCTCTTCGAGCAGACCGCTTTCCAGACATTCCAGTCCCACACTTAATGAATGAAAGGAGGTTTCAACCACCCGCTCTTGCTGGCATTTACTCCAGGCAAGAAGCAGTATGGAGATCGTATCCGATGGCACCTAGAGACTGCAACAATCCCTTCTTTAACCGAACTTGGTGCCTTGGCCTTCTTTACATAGCTCATTTCTTTCTCCAAATGACCATGGACTGTGACCATGTGATTATTCCCAAGGCACTTTCGGCGTTCGCGAATATGAAGGGGCTGATCCTTGCTGATCGAAATCGCGATGAGAGATACGCCGAGACGGCTTAATCTGGTGCCACACGTCCCTCTAGATATGACAACTCTTAACTCTTCTGACGATACAGTGGGCCCAGGTCCGGGACTCTCCCGGCACCTCGCGCATCGAAATATAACGGAGCTACTCTTTGCACCTTGGAGTCGCGATGGGCGAAACGCCGAGATGGCTCAATTTGCTGCCAGATGTCCCCTTTAGGTGGACGGCTGAAAATGTGTCGTGATGTCGTGGGCCCCAACTTCGGTGCTTTTGATGTTGTCGGGGTTCAGGGTTTTGCGATGTTCAAAGACATAAAACCTTCACCCTTTGCACTCACGATTGCCGAAAAGCTGACGTGACTAGAACTCGTGCCACGTGCCTTTTGGGATGAACGGTTGTCATCCATTCCTGAACATGCTATGGGCACTATCCATTGTGCTAACCTTGGCGTAGCTTTGCTAATCGCGATTTCCCACCCACCGTTGATCTGATTATATGGATGGATCTGGACCGTTGACACTATAATCCTGCCCGCTCACTTGATTTTAAGTCCGAAAAGGAATTTTTCTATGCGCTGCACTTGGGCGCTCCTCGTGCAACCTGCAGACCTGGATGTCCTGATGCCGAAGACAAGTAATGTTGCTAACATTAGGCTCCATGGGGGATAGAGTCATCCCTGTGATGCTCTAAGGACTCATTTTACAGTTCCAGTGCCTTGTTGTTGGGCTATGGATTCACTTACTAAGGTGAAACAATAAAAGTAAAAACAAAGAACGGAAAAGACAATATTTACAAAACATAGGAGCCACTGAAGGCTCAGACAAAACATTTCTTAAGAAAATGCCCATTTACTAGGTTGCTGAAAACTTCTTCACCCTCCAAATCCTGCAACCTATACGTGTTATTTGAGAAAGTCTCAGAGATTCTGAAAGGCCCGACCCATAGGGCTTCAAATTTACCATGTTTTCCCTTGTCTTGCTTAGGAGCATCCCATTTCAGCACCAGGTCTCCTATCTAGAACTTCTCCTTCTTGGCCTTCTTATCGAAAACCTGCTTGATCCTTTGCTGATGGTCCTAAATTCTGTTTATTACCTGTTCTCTGGTCTACTGGACTTCTACCAGTTGATGAATCCTTCTGACTATGTCATTGGGCTCCTCTTGATAATCCTGGAAGAATTTAGCTACAGGAAAGGCCAGCTACGAAGGGAAGACAACTTCTTCTCCATAAACTAACTGGAAAGGGGAGATGCCTATAGATCTCTTTGTAGTCACCCAATCGGCCCATAGAGAAAATTTCATATTTGAACTCCAAGCTTTTTTGTTGTCCTCCAACAATCTTTTGATGATTCTTATCAGGCTTTTGTTGGAGGATTCTGCTAAACCATTGCCCTATGGATAATACGAGGTGGAGTGAATCAGTTTGATCCCGAACTATTCACAGAACTTGGCTAATGGCTTAGACTTGAAAGCGGCTGCATTATCAGTGACAATCTTATTTGGGCAACCGAACCTTGTGATGAGGTCCTCCAAGAACCCAATGATTACTTTGTGGGAAGCACTCCTGGTAGGGATAGCTTCAATCCACTTGGTAAAGAAATCTGTAGCAGTCAGGATCCATTTGTGCTGCCCATTGGAAGTGGGGTGAATTTCTCCAATGAAATCTAGGCCCCACTGCTGGAACAGTCCCGAAACAACTACAGGCTGTAAAGGCAGAGACTTGAGCTGTTTTTTTCCTGCAAATCTTTGACATTGGATACAGGCTCTAACTCCTCTATGGACATCAACGAACAAGGTAGGCCAGTAGTACCCAGCTCTAAGAAATTCAACCATGATACTGTCGGCCTCTTGTGGATTCATGCATTTTAAAAGTACTCCCAGGGGGTCTGTCCAACATAAAATTTGATCGATAAGGTAGTATTTGACTACCTTGAGCCTTAGAGCTCTTGCTTTGTTTCTTTGCAGGCCGTCTGGAGGCTGCAGCTCTTGCAGAAAATATATGACATCCTTATACCAAGGACATTGAGCCAATGGGGGCTCCCTTTGAGGGTCTATGTCAGACAGTCGATCCTACTGAATACCTAAGCATTCGTTGATGAAATTTATCCCCAAAGCTTGGCAATTGGCTTTAGCAAAAATCTTGGCTAAACCTTGACCTTTGATCAATTTGGTGGGCCTTATTTCCAGGTCGAATTCCAGAATTTTGGCTATCCATTTACTCCTTCTCTCGTCTATGTCAGGCTGAATAAGATTGTCTTTAACAGCAGCCGAGGGGACATAGGTGATGATTTTTTACTGCAGGACGTAGGTTCTAAAATCTTTGAGAGCTTTTACTAGCGCATAGGCCTGCTTCTCCATAGTGTCATACCTGACTTCGGCATCCCTCAACGCTCGGATGAAATAAGCAATAGGCTGCTCTAGCCCAATGTCATTTGTCTGTAATAGAACAACAACCACTGTGTCAGGTGAGGCAAAGGAGAAAATAAGGAAATCCTTCAAGTAGTCGGGACTGATAAGCACATGAGCTTCAGTTAGGGCCTTCTTGATTTGCTCAAAGGAATGTTGCGATTGAGGGGTCCATATTACTTCATTTCCTTTCTTCAACATGGTTGTTATAAGATTTACCTCCTCAACAAAGTTAGGCACAAACCTCCTCAGAAAATTAATTTTATCGAGGAAAGATTGAACCTCCTTCTTGGACCTCGGGATTGATAAGGCTTGTATCGCCTCAATCCTGCTAGGGTCAATCCTGATTCCTTCCGCTGATACTATGTGGCCTAGTAATTTTCCTTCCTGCATGGCAAATAAAGATTTCTTGGGGTTTAATGAAATGCCAAACCTCCTGCATTTCAGGAAAACCTTCCTGAGATGACAATAATGTTCTTTATCAGATTTTGAAAACACCGTGATGTCATCCAGATAGACGACCACAAATTTATCCTTTTCCCCAATGAAAGCTATGTCCATTGCACACTGGAACGTTGCCCCTGCATTCATTAGTCCAAACGACATCTTGGCATACATGAATGTGCCCCATGGAGTGGTGAATGTTGTCTTTTCCCTGTCCTCAGGCAGAAAAGAGACTTGATTGTAGCCAGAGAAACCATCAATCATGGACATCCTGGAAGCTCCTGTTACCCTCTACAGTATATGTTCCATCTTTGGTAAGGGGTAGCTATCCTTTTGTGAGATCCTGTTCAGGTTTCTGAAGTCTACATAGAGTCGGATCTCTCCATTCTTTTTCCTTACTGGCACCAAGTTGGCCACCCACTCTGAATATCTCAGTGGTACAATGATCTGAGCTTGAAGCAGCTTCTTCACTTCCCTCTCCATGATAGGTAGTAGCATAGGATTGATTTATCTCAGCTTCTGCCTAAATGGATTTTCCTCCTCCTTTAATGGGATTTTATGCTCGATGACAGAGGCATCATAGGTTTTGAGCTCTTCGTAGGTCCAGGCAAACACATCAGCAAATTCCCTCAAAAGTCCAATGTATTTGGACCTCTGCTCCTTTGTTAGACTTCTTGACAATTTGACAAACTTGGGCTCACTCTCGGTCCCAATGTTGCACTGAGTAGTACCAGTGTCATCCTCCGAGGTCTCTCCTTTTAATGACACATCATTTCTATCAAAATTCCTTTCCAAAAGAACCAGTCCTCTTGGAAATGATTGTTGGGCCGCTGCACAATGTTACGCTCTGCAATCTTATTCAGAAAATTACCCCCACCAAGATTTTCTTCAGAGACAGAGTCTTGGTCGATGTGCATCTCTGAAAATTCTTCGACAGTCTCCAAGAACTTCTTGATATCGAGATCATCCTCGAATACCTTCCAATGTTTGATGTTGTCAGGTATGGAGGACCTGTATTTTACTTCCATATCATATATGAATTTAGGCGGCAAGGGTACTTTGAAATTACTTGCTGATGTAGCCAAGGAATCTTCCATTGTGTTCTCCTCTCTTGGGATGAAAGAAATGTTAAAAGTTGAGAAGAAACTATCAACTAGGTCCCACACCTCATTTCTGTAGCTTCTGAGTCGAGGGTGCTTAGCCTGATAAGCGTTTTTGATCTGTTGGACCACCAACTCTGCATCACCGAACACTGCTACCTCCTAAATTCCCATTTCCCTTGCAACTCTTAATCCCAGAACAAGAGCTTCATACTCTGCCACATTGTTGGTAGCTTCAAATTCTATCTTGTATGACAGAGATATGGTTTCCTGAGTAGGCGACACAAAATACACCCCAGCTCCAGTGCCTTCCCTGGAACAGGCTCCATCAAAGAACATCCTCCAGATGGGGGTGATGGAGGGAGGAAATTTAGGGGAAATGGTGGGATTCTTTCTGAGTTTAAGAGGAGGTTCGAGAGCATGGGTGAGTTGTAGCACACTGGAACCTAAATCAGTGTCTAAGGCAAAAATGGGATGGTTGGTAGGGTTGGCCTCATCACTGATTATATAGGCCAATTGGGCTTCCCTGTATAGTCTTCTATGCTCTCCTCCAAACACTGGGATAGTAGCGTATGTGAGGTCCATTTGCAAGGTTCCCCCCAGTATTTTTATCCAAGATCTTGATAAAAACATACCAAACTTGGGGGGGACATCGGCCACTACAATATCCATGACCACACTTTTCATGGGCAACTGAAACAAGGTCATGACCAGGTCTTTGATCACTCCTAGACACTGAACCTTTCTGGAGTCAAAGGAATAGAGGTCATGATAAGCTCGGGTGACTTCTAGTCCTAAATATTCCATGATAGTTTTGGGCATAAGGTTGTGAGAAGCCCCCGAATCCATCAAGCAGTTGTGCAGTACCTTGTCATGTATGTTCAAGGAAGTGTAGAAGGGAGGGGATGAGTCATTCCTATCTTCTACCATAGGACCTAAAATAACTGCAGGCTTTTCATCTTGTAAATTGATGGAGTCTGTGGGAAGGCATGAGACCTCAGACTGTAGAATCTCAAAGAAGCATTTCTTGAACTCTTCATGTTTAATCAATTCTATAAGGGGCACAGGGATTCTGATTTTTTGAATTTCATGCTCAAAATTAAAAGAAGACGAGAGCTTTGGGATTTCTCTTATTTCGGGAGCATGACTCTGGATAATGGGAGAGAGGGGTTGGGTCTTCTTACCTCTGTGGTTGTTTGCTGCTTCATTAGCAGGCTTCTCTATTCTAGTGGACCGCTCAGGGACATCAGGTGCTATTGTCCTTTTCTTGGAACGCGGATTATACCTGCCTTGGCCGCCACTAGCCTTGTCTCCTTTGCTCAGTTCATTTAGCTGACTGTACATGAGAGACTCCTTGTATGTTGATTGAGTGAGATGAGGAAAAGAAGGAGTGTCTTCGAAGCAATGGATTTTAGGATGAAGCTCATCTGTTTCTCCTTCTTCCCCCTTGGACACAATTTTTTTTTGAAAAGGGGCCTGAATTTTCTGGTCTTCTCTGTCTCTTCCCCTCTCTCTTTGCACATTCGTGGAAGCAATATTGTTGGGCCTTCTGAAACCTCCTCCCTTTTCAATGTTTTGGGGGCCTTTGTATGCTTGTCTCCCTTCCACCCTCATTCTCTCCATTTCTGCAGACAGAGACTTCACCATCCTGGTCAGTTCATCCACTTGAGGGTGGGGCACCGATGGGCCAAAAGTCGAGGCTTCCGACCTTCCCTTTCTACTGTCCTCATCGGCCTTGTTTCTTAGTCTGTCAGCTACTAATACATTAGATTCCACCTCTATGGCCATGTATTGCATTTGAGCTAAGGAGGCGGCTCTTCTTTCTCTCAACAAAAGACAGAAATCGGGGCCAAACACAATAGCATAAGAAATTTTGGCCAAGGCTTTTGAGGGTTTAATTTCAGAAGGAATTTTATTATACATCTTATTAAATCTTTTGGAGAAGTCAGAGACATACACTCCTTCCAACTTCTTCAGAGACCCGAACTCTATCATGTAGTAGATGAAATCTTTCCTATCACCCCACTAGCTCAGGAAAGAATTATCCAGGGCTTCGATCCCAGCAATAGATCCTGGGGCCAATCCTCTGAACCATTTCCTCACCTCGCCATCCAGGCTCTGGACAAAGACTCTCATCCAGACATCTTCATTTTAAATGTTGAGGTTGTCTGCATAACTGTAGAAAGCATCAAGGTGCTCTTCGATAGTTATGTCTCCTTCCCCAGTGAACTTGGGCATATACTTCAAGTAGTCTCCAGCAGGGAGAGGATTCATAGGATGGGGTAGGATTAAGGGATCATATCTAGTAGCAACTATGGCGTCCATTCTATTCAAAGGGGGATTAGCACCAGCTATAGGAATATTAGATGGAGGAGAACTTGAGGGAGAAGGAGCTCAGGAAGGGGCTACTAGAAATGAGTCTTGAAGTGGAGTGGGAAACAAGAGGGTATTTAAGGAGAAGGCTAGCGATCTCAAGTTAGCAGGTGCTCCTGTTTGTGCAGGAATAGTAAAACTAGGCGTGGGGAAATATTCTACAGTCCTGGGTCTACGCCAGGGTACAACTTCGGAGGAGAGGGGAGTGACAAGGGTTTCTCCCTCCAATCCTAGACCAAGAGGGGAAAACTCAGCAGGAACAGTCCCGAAGTTCAGGAAACGGGAAACCTCTGAAGGAAGCCTATTGAGAAACTGAGGAGGAGAAAATGGAGTTCCTACAGAAGGAGATGGCGGATTACCTGGTTCGGCGATGGAAGATTCTTCTTCATAGTTCTTTCCTTTTCTAAGAACCACCTCCGGATCAGTTTCAGGTGTAGCTAGAGGTAGCTGTGGATGAGACCACGTGTGTCTTCCTCTGAAAGCCACAATTAATAGAGAAGGCTCTCCCCAGCAGAGTCATCACAATGGAGTCGCCAGGTGCACAATAGAAATCTTCAAAGGCTCTGATACCCGATGCACCTTCGGAATCAGAGGTTCAATGTCATTCAATCTCGGGGAAAATTTTCAACTTCATCCCCGGCAACGGCGCCATAAATGTTAGCATCAGAAATCACTCCTGGATTGCTTGCAGGAGCAGAGCCCAACGCCCATCATTTTTATGTCATGACTTGTTTAATGGGGTGATCGGATGGGTAAAGACTCAAGAAAATATAGCTTTAACTCGGTAAACTGGGCCTGGTATGTAGAAAGCAGGGGAGGTCTTGATCCAACTTCTGTCAGTAAATTATTAAAGGGTGTAAGAAGGAAGACTTGTGAGAAGGGTGAGCAAGACTACCTCGGGCAACAGGCCTTTGGAAGCTTGAGGAAAAAAAACTTGGAAGCCAAGATCCTCTTGGTCTAGAGCTTCAAGGAGCTGAGGGGTGACTCGACTGAATCCTTCAATTCCAAGTCGTTTCAGCGCTGAGAACATCACAAGAACCGATTAGAAATAATGTGACTATTACATTGATCCAACCTACATCATCCTATAACAACCACAACTCGACTGGATCCTCCAATTCTGAGTTGTTCTAACACTGTAAACAAAGAAATGGAAGGGAAGCTGACATCCATAAAGTAAGAAATCTCAAATGCCTTATACATTAACCAGAGTGACCAACGCTTCATCTAAACTTTACAATCAAGAGCTTTGCTCAACCATCGATGCTTTTCAAAATACCAAAAAATGAGTCTATATACTAAGGAAAATTCACCTCACAGAGGCGTGTCCAGTCACCCAAAGATTGGTGTCCCTTCAGTCAAACTTGTACTGATATCTTTCTTTAAGCGCCATCTTAAATACGCATGGCTCCTACAAGGAGGGTAGCTGAATCATTAAGTGTTGGGCTAGCGTGCGCAGACTTCTCTGTCTAGTCGAGGACTTCGGCATGGCTTCTTTGAAAAAATCGATATACAGGACCTCTTCGAGCAGACCGCTTTCTAGACCCTCCATTCCCACACTTAATGAATGAAAGGAGGTTTCAAACACCCGCTCTTGCCATCATTTACTCCAGGTGAGAAGCAGTATGGAGATCGGATCCGATGGTGCCTAGAGATCACGACGATCCCTTCTATAACTGAACTCGGTGCCTTAGGCTTCTTTACATAGCTCCTTTCTTTCTCGAAATGACCATGGACTGTGACCACGTGCTTATTCCCAAGGTGCTTTTGGAGTTCGCGAATATGAAGGGGCTGATCCTTGCTGATCGAAATCGCAATGAGCGATATGCCGAGATGGCTTAATCTGGCGCCACACGTCCCTCTAGATCTGATGGCTCTTAACTCTCCCGACGATACAGTGGGCCCGTGTCTGGGACTCTCCTGGCACCTCGTGCATTGGAATATAATGGAGCTACTCTTTACGCCTTGGAGTCGCGATGGGCGAAATGCCGAGATGGCTCAATTTGTTGCTAGATGTCCCCTTTAGGTGGACGGATGAAAATGTGTCATGATGTCGTGGGCCCCAGCTTCGGTGCTTTCGATGTTGTTGGGGTTCAAGGTTTCGCAATGTTCAAAGACATAAAACCTTCACCCTTTGCACTCATGATTTCCAAAAAGCCGATGTGACCAGATCTCGTGCCACGTGCCCTTTGGGATGAACGACTGTCATCCATTCCTGAACATGCTATGGGCACTATCCATTGCACTAACCTTGGCGCAACTTTGCTAATCGTGATTTCCCACCCACCGCTGATCTGATTATATGGATGGATCCGGACCGTTGACACTATAATCCTGCCTGCTCGCTTGATTTTAAGTCCAAAAAGGACTTTTTCTGTGCACTGCACTTGGGCACTCCTCATGCAACCTGCAGACCTGGATGTCCTAATGCCGAAGACAAGTAATGTTGCTAACAGAATTGAGTTATTCAAAATCTCGAGAATGCAATATGTGCATGGGAGATAGAAATCCTTTCAAGGGATAAAGCTCAGAAGATATAGCACTTTCTACAAGTGTTAGCGATATCCAGGAGTTGGATTTGTAAGAGGGGCGAAGGTCGAGTCTCTGAACCCTGAGAAATATTCTAAGTCTGGGAGAAGGTGGAAGTTCAGGAGAGAAGGTACAATGGTCATAGATTAGTCACAGGGAAGATCTGGATCGTCGAATCTGTGTCCAGGCAGGGAGAAGTAAGCGCAGAAGGAAAATAGATCTAAATCGTCAGATCTGGTGTGTGAACCAACAACCATTGGATCCGGAGGAATTCACACGGGGGAAGTTTTGAACCCATCAGAACCGTCCATCAGAGAGAGCATGTGGCAAGTGCACAACGTTTCGTTGACTCACAACTTGAAAGGTTCAAAGGGAAGTTTGTGAGGTTTCACGAAACATGAACTCCCAAAAGGATCATAGTCGTTGATTGTTCTGAAGTCATCGGGACCATCCATTGTCAAGGGAGACATGTGGTGAAGAGTCATCATTTTGCTGACTAGTAGAATGATGAAGTCAAAGAACAAAATAGAGAGAATTCACGAAGAGAAGATACACGAGAGGATCACAACCGTTGATTTTCCCGATGTCATCAGGTTTGTCCATTTTGGAGGGACGTGTGGCGAGAGACCAACATTTCGCTAACTCGCTACTAGATAAGGTCAAAGGAGAAAAGTCCAGGACTCGCGAGGTTGTTACACATCAAAATTACTCACTTCAATAGTGTTGCAAGTGTCGTCATTACAAGTGTCGTAAATGTCACAAGTGTCATAAACATCATACTACTATATTTCCTATGTCGTGTTTCTAACGACATCATAAGGACATTTAAGACACCTTCAAACAGTGGTTTAAGAAGGAGAAATCATTTGATGAGGAGTACAAATCATTTTCCATGAAGAAAACCACTCAAAAATGATTTTTTGAAGGGTAGCGCTCCCCTACTGACTATTAGGGAGTGCTAGCGCTCCCTAGCCTCCTTTGGGGGAGCATTACAAGCACTCTGTGCACCCTTTTGGGGGAGCGCTTCCCTTTCTGAGCGAATTTTTGGCTTGTTGAGATAAATCAAGGAAGAATCTCCTCAGTCTCTGAAGGTAGTTGGATTCGAATCTAAGGTCAAGGCATGATCTTAGGGAAGATCCTCAACTAAAGGAGAAGAATCCTCAACTTATCCCAAATATCTCTTAAGTGGTTGGGCCTCTCCAAGCTTATATAAGGAGGCTTTCTCATTGTGAAAATAGGAGAATAGCGATTACGAGATACCAAACTTATGATCTCATAAGTGGTATTGGGAGAGACATTATGAAGCATCTAACTTATGATCTCATAAGTGGTATTGGGAGAGACATTGTAAAGCATCTAACTTATGATCTCATAAGGGAGATATCATTGAAGCATCAACATTCCGTGTATGGATTATGTGAGAAAGGGTATGGACAAAGGGATCTTGGTGAAGCTTTTGCACTACATCCATGGCTATAAGCAACACTTTGTTCTCATTTATATAAATTCATGCTTGGCCTGTTTCCTTTAAAGTTTGTGCATATGAGCTTGTTTCTTTCATAGATTCATTATAAAGCTAACCGTAGTAGCAGGAAGTATTGTTGTTGTTGATCATTGTACCACATGACCTTCAACTGAACTTGGAGATCAAGATCAGACTGGAGCGAGCAAGGACAAACATTAGTAAGACGGTACTTTCCTTTCTTCCCTCTTCTTCTTTGATAGTTTATATTTACGATAAAGGAGTGTCAGTGTCCATAATAACACTTTCTGTCTTGGAGTTAGGGGTCTAGAATCCAAGAGGAAATCCACTTGTTCGTAGGGGAATTCTCCTGAAACAAAAATTGGCGACTCCACTGGGGAGGGACCTTTGAATTTTTTCCTTCCTATATCCTGATTGCCTTTTCTTATTTTGATCTTATTCATACTATGTCTTTGATTCTTAGATTTGTTGATTGACCCTTCACTTCATCCCATACACATTGGATTTCTGAACTTGCTTTAAATTTTGGATTTTTTGATATTTTTCTAAACTTTTTGAAGCCTAGCGCTCCCTTTCCCTTGTTATTAGAGCGTTGATGCTCCCTGTTGGCTTTACACAGAGCGTTGGAAAGCTCTATTTCCCCTTACACCAGATCATGACCCACTTTTTGTTAAATATCTTGCAGGAGTTTAGTCTCTGAATCCATTTTTTCTTGTTTGCACTTGATTAGAGTTCTTGCAACCTTAGTGTATCTTTTTTTGGGTCCCCAACACCTTGATATCTGAGAATTGATGATTCTTTGTTTGGGTTTGTGACATCTTTTTCTTCCTTACTTTGAATAACTCTTTGTCTTTGACGATTTAGAGTCAATTTGTCGTTTTCTTCTCATTTATCTGACTGAGTAAAAAAAAATTGTAAGGAGATTCAAAGGTATTTTGTACTTTTCATTTTGATATTTGAAGTATTTTTCCCAACAAATTCTTGGTTTTTAATCATCCATTAGCCTTGTCCTACCTTCACCTGTAATTTCCCCGATTTTCAAGCATTCTGGGTGAGTTTTTGCATGTTTTTTGGCTATTTTTCTGAGTTTATAGGAGCACCAACGCCCCTCTGTAGGCCATATCCAGGTGCTATCACTCCCCTAAAGTAATTTAGGGAGTGCTAGAAGCACTCTGCGCACCATTGTGAGTGAGCGCTGGTCTCTTTTTGAGTGAAATTGTCTTCTTTTGCTTAGTTTTTGCAGCCTGTTTTGTAGTACTCTTTACCCAGAGTCTATGGTTGGTTTGTGAATTTGTTAGGATTGGTTCTTGATGAATTTTGATGATTTTCACTCTCTTTTTTCTTTATTGGAGCTTGAAACCTCTTTCAGAAACGTAAAATTTCCTTTTCTAGCTGTGTTTTTGTCGAGACAGTTTTGAGTGGTTTCTCTTTCTCCCTATCATTTCATTCTTCTCTGCATTTTATTGTACTCCTTGGATGCTTGTTTGTTTTAGGATCCTTGACTAAGTTCTTATTAGAAAAAACTTCTACTTGTTTTATTTAATTTCTCATTGTTTTGAATGCATTCTTTCTTTTGGGTCATGAAACTAGCTTGCATTTGAAGTAGAAGAATTGCATGTTTTTGGTTTTTTTTTGGGACATTGTGCATCTGTAATGATGAATGTTTTCTCCTTCTCGTAGAATATCTTTCATAGAAATGAAATATTGCATCTTCATATATTTTCATAACTTTGGAGTCGGTCAAAACACCATATTGTCCATGCCATTTTCCTTTTAAGTAACAACAACTTTAAAAATCACGCGTTAAACTAAAATTGATTAGACATTTTTACATTTTTTGGTAGAAAACCTACATTAGATTAGTTGTAGGTCTTTGTAATAGGTGTGAAAGATAACTTTCCAAAGTTGCAAAAAAACATAGGATCTTGTGTTAGGGAGCGATGAAATCCAATTTCTACATTTTGTCACGGGAAGCCCTTCTCACACAAGGGTCAAACCTGAGGTCACATTGAGACTAGCAGAGTTACTCACCCTGCTTTGTTGGTCTTGGTGTAGAGATTGCACGTATTATGGGGGTCGCTTGAAGGTATACCCACAATGATGAGTGGAATCCTTTCAAGTTGATTTTGGTCTAGATACCCTGCCCTTGCGCATGGATCAGATTGTCGATTGTTTCTCTAGGCATCACTGTTGTAGTTGGTAACCTTAGTGGCCTATCTCTTTAGGGTATTTACATGAGTTGAATGTGGAGGGTAAAGTCTTCACGGTACCTATAATTGACGTTGGCTAGACTCACTCAAGATCCTTGGAGGTATACCCATGATTATGTGTGGAAGCTTGCACCAGGGTGTAAGTCCATTAAGCAGGTCGTCAACGTAAATTTTACACCCGCTCTATCTCAGCCCCTTCTTACTTTGTTCCCGCAACATTGGATTTCATCACCAATTAGTGTGATCATTGTGAGAAGGTTTTGTTTGATTGCTTTACTACTAGATTTTTAGTGTGTGTTGTTTGTTCTCCCTATCAGAATCTAGGTTGGAGCTTTATTTTTATGATGTCAGTTCCCCAGATGACCAATGAAGGAACCCCTTTGCCAGGGGAACCCTTTTTTTTCCCTTCTTACTAAAGCGTTGGTCCTCCTTACATCGCTACATTGAGCCTTCCAGGTCTCACAGTTGGGTTACTGGTATGGTTGTTTTCCACTCCGGTCATCTCGAATGCAGGTGTTTCATATGTAAGCACACCACCCTCACATCAACCTCATGTTGAACTTTCACCTTCTTCATCCATCAGGTCTCCTTCGATTCTCCTTCTTCGCCTAGTGAAAGCTCTAAAGCAAGTAGCCAGGTTTATATGAAGTATAAGAAACACAAAGAGAAGAAGAACTATAAAGGGACCAATCCTCCAACTATATCAAATGTTGGATCCAAACAACTAGCTATTGTTAATAGTACTGGGAGTGTTGATGAGGTCAACAAGATTAAAATGAAGAATCTGAAACCCAAATTCCCTTGCAGTCTTTGTAAGGGTGACCACTTTCTGAGGGATTTCCTTGGTCTTTCCAAGGTCTTAGAAGTGTGGTCCTCCACGTCATTGGCCCATGCTAGATATGTTGGTGACACCCTGTCAACTAGTGACGTTAAGGTTGGTAAGAACAAGACAACTATCAAATTCCCTTGTATGTTATGAGAAGGTGATCATTATTCTTACCTTTGTCCTCACATGAATGAGGCTTCTTCTCTTTTGGAAACTCTTCAACTTCCAACTGTTTATCATAATATTTCCCCCAACCCATCGTTAGTTGATAGAATGGTCAATCTGGTTCCATCCCCGGTCAATCCGGTTGATTAGGTGGTCAATCTAGTTTCATCATTGGTTGAACCACTTGCCAAAGTAGCTAGTCCAGTTCCTTCTTCGATCAACCCCACTTTCCATTTGAAAAGTGAAACACAAGTGATTGATCCAATCCCATCTTTGGTCAGTCCCACTCCTCCATTAAGGTGTGCCAAAGTGGTTTCTCCTATTACATCATCCGTCAATCCCACTCTTCCTCTGACGAGTGCCAAAGTGGTTGCTCCGATTACATCATCGGTCAATCCCACTCTTCCTCTTATGAGTGCCAAAGTGGTTTCTCCAGTTACATTATCGGTCAATCCTACTCTTCCTTTGAAGAGTTCCAAGGTGGTCGATTCGATCCCATCATCGATCGATCCTAATCTCCCGCTAGAGAGTAAACCTGATAATGCCCATGTTTTTTCTCATTGAAATAGGATCTACCGTGCTGGGGGGCATTCCTCCTTCTCCTGTGAAAACCCTTCCACGCAATGAGGCCATACTTTTTGATTGGGGTATGCTAACTACACCTCTTCTTCCCTCTCACATGCCTTTCCAGATTAAAGTATAGGTTTGTGGTCGGGACATTCCTCAAATGTTGATAGATGAAGGTGTGTCCATTAGTATTTTTTCCTCTGTTGCTTGGCACACTTTGGGTTGTCCTCAACTTGCGTTAGTTACATAGAATCTGTTAGCTTTTAACAGAAGAATAGGTCAACCTTTAGGGACCCTTCCTCAGTTTCCCATAACTTTGGGAGGGAAAACTGTCTTTATTGATGTCATGGTAGTCCAAGACCCCTTGGATTTCACTTTATTCCTTGGGCGAGGTTATGTCTATACCATGAAATCTATTGTGTCCACTTTTTTCCATGTGATATATTTCCCGCATGATGGAAGAATGGTGACTATTGATCAACTTTCATTTTTTGGCCCTGACTTGACCATCAACCCAATGACCTCCCTAAACGATTCTTATATGCATTTAGTATCACCCCTGCCACAGGTCAGTTATGTGGAATTGTCTCCCATTCCTTCAATTTTCAATGACTTAGATCCGGTAGTTGACATGGTGATCTCTAAGGTAGGGATATTGGAGCCTAATCTCCTTACTCCTGTCATGGACCTCGACATGTGTTCCTTATAGAGCATTGTTCTTCCATCCAAGGAAGATCTCTTGGAATCCATGACCGATTCATTTCCCTTGACATGGTGTCCATCCAAAGAATTATCCTCTTGGAAGCCATGATCAAGAAGAGTCTATGAGCACAATTTTCCTCTTTGTGGCAAGGTCGTTAAAAGATGAAACAGAAGCTATGAACATATTGTTTCTTCTCTATAGAAAGCTTGTTAAAAAATGAAACATAAATTTGGGGATTGAACCCGAATCCTTGAGCATAGTTCTTTTCATGTGTCAAGCTCGTTAAAAAATGAAACAGTGACCTCTCTTGTCAGGTCCAGTCTTTCGCCAGATCTTGTAGATGTCGAGTCGAGTCTTTTGTTAGGTCTCGTATTTGAACCTTCACTTCACCCACCTGTATCCCTTTTCTCCATCTAGTACAAAAATTGGTGATAACCTCAAAGTCGGTGAATGAATTGAATCTTGGGGGGGCATGTCTCCAGCCTTTGATGATCATTCTGGAGTGAAGCCACTATCTTTTCAAGATGGGGGCATACCAAGCTTAGTCTTTGATCCTTCTCATGATCGTAAATACATGAGAATGTAACCGAGTAGACTTTTATCAATTTTTCAGACTCGTAAAGGATATACGAAAATGGAACCCCCTAGATCCTTCTTTAAGATCTTTTCAGACTCTCTAAACATGAAAAGATTGTTGAGTGATATTGCTAACTTTCACACTCGTTAAAAGGTTTGAAAGGGCATCTTTCGAGTGGTAGTTTATCACTTTTTTAGCCTCGTGAAACTAATATTACGAGAAAGGACAAATCTGGAGTCGTCTTTAAGTTCTTTTCAAACTCTGTAAACATGAAAAATCAATGAGTTTACCTTTTCTAGACTCGTTAAAAAATCATACATTGAAGGGTCCATATGGGACCGAACCCTTACTTATTGTAGTTCGTTAAACATAGGAAGAGGGACTTACCAAAGGTGAGTTATATCGAGCATGTGTTACCCTCCTCAAGCTCGTCAAATTAAGAAGAGGTACTCATCTATCTGGATGGGGAAAAAATTGAACGAAGCAAGCCAAGCAATTTTTGGGAACATTACCAGTAACCCTTACGGCCTCCCTTGAACACGACACTTTGTCTTTGCACACATTTTAATCCATTGAACCTCTGCACTGAGCCAATCCTCTGAGTCTCTTTTACTCCTTTGGTTCACCTAATAAAAGTAACAACATCCACTACATCATCAAGTTTTGGTCCATGTCATGTTTCTATTGTTGTCCCTCAGTGTTCAAGGGAAGTATCTGGCTTAAGATTTAACCATCACAAATATCTTGTTTCAATACCTATGTCAGTCCATGTTAATTTGATTTACTAAATTACATGTCTGTGTCAGTTTCATGTCATTGATGGGGGATACACCAAGGCCCTCCCTTGACGATTCTATTCCTATCGACCTCAACACATTATCCAGGAACTAGACTTAGAAACCAGTTAGTACCTTGGGACTTGCATGCCTCAATGGTAGGCCTCCTCGCTTCCGACAGTGGGTTTACATCATTGACCCCTGATCGGATGATTCCATGGATGTTTGAATTCAGCTCATTTTTTCATATTCGTTGGAATGTAATGGAGTACCTTGGGAATCATTGACATCAATGGTGATTTCCCTCGCACTTGCTAACGATTTACCTCATTGACTGGTAATCAAGTGGTTTCTCCCATGTTCAACATCAGGACATCTATTCACATGGTTAGATTTGTACTACATTAGGATCAGTAAGAAGACCCTGGGTTGATTCCTCACTCCTATCTATACTTTTCCCAGGTTGCGACGAAGTTTCTTTTAAACATTGACACATATACTGTTACATAGATCCACTTTGTATTGGTCGTGGCTATGTCTTGTCGTCTCGTAGATCCACTGTGTATTCTTCATGGCTACGATCAGTTTAGGTCATAGGAGTATAGATCCACATTGTATATTCAGTGGATATGCCTTTTATCAATATAATTATGGATCCATAGTGTATTTTATGGTGGCCATACCTTGGAAGTATTTATCACCCAAGCATAGGTATGTCTGCCTTGGGTTTGAAACATGTGATCATAATATTTGTTGGATGGTTGTGTAAAACTTCTATCAGGTTATTTGTGTACGTACCCTTGATTGAAAAATTCTACAAAGTACTTCAGTCATCAGTTCCCGTCTTCTAACTTCACACTTTGGGGGTAAATCTGTTACACATCAAAATTACTCACTTCAATAGTGTCGCAAGTGTTGTCATTACAAGTGTCATAAATTTCACAAGTGTCATAAACATCATACTTCCATATTTCCTATGTTGTGTCTCTAATGACATCATAAGGACACTTAAGACACCTTCAAAGACTGGTTTAAGAAGGAGAAATTATCTGATGAGGAGTACAAATCATTTTCCATGAAGAAAACCACTCAAAAATGATTTTTTGAAGGGGAGCGCTCCCATACCCACTGTTAGGGAGTGCTAGCACTCCCTAGCCTTCTTTGGGGGAGCATTCCAAGCACTTTGTGCACCCTTTTGGGGGAGCGCTTCCCTTTCTGAGAAAATTTTTGGCTTGTTGAGATAAATCAGTGAAGAAACCCCTCAATCTCTGAAGTTAGTTGGATTCGAATCTGAGGTCAAGGAATGATCTTAGGGAAGATTCTCAACTGAAGGAGAATAATACTCAACTTATCCCAAATATCTCTCAAGTGGTTGGGCCTCTCCAAGATTATATATGGAGGCCTTCTCATGGTGAAAATAGAAGAATAGAGATTAAGAGATATCAAACTTATGATCTCATAAGTGGTATTGGTAGAGACATTGTAAAGCATCTAACTTATGATCTTATAAGGGAGATATCATTGAGGCATCAACATTCTGTGTGTGGATTATTTGAGCAAGGGTCTTGACAAAGGGAGCTTGGTGAAGCTACTACACTACATCCATGGCTATACGAAACACTTTGTTCTCATTAATATAAATTCATGATTGGCCTGTTTCCTTTAAAGTTTGTGTATATGAAATTGTTTCTTTCATAGATTCATTATAAAGCTAATCATAGTAGAGAAGGAAGTATTGTTGTTTTTTCTCATTGTACCACAGGACCTGCAACTGAACTTGGAGATCAAGATTAGCCTAGAGAGAGCAAGGACAAATGTCAGTAAAATGGTAATTTCCTTTCTTCCCTCTTCTTATTTGATAGTTTAGCTTTACGATAAAGGAATGTCAGTGTCCATAATAGAACTTTTTGTCTTGGAGTTAGAGGTCTAGCATCCAAGAGGAAATCCACTTTTCTGCAGGGGGATTCTCCTGTAACAAAGGTCCGAACTTGCGATGAGATCTGAGCCGTCATATCATGAGAGAAATGTGAACTTTGATCTGGGCAAAGGAAATATCGGAGGTTCAGGGATCGGGCTTTTGAAAGGTAAGCGTGGGGGTTGAGCTTCAATCTCGTGAAATGTGAAGTCCCGACATGCTCGGAGGAGTAGCCCCAGGTCATAGGTAAGGGTCACCTGGATGGAGACCAGAGGGAGAGCTAAGGAACATTATCCCATTTTAGAACTTGGGGATTGGAGAGTTAGAGTGGACTCATATGTGGAAGTCCCGAGGTCGCAAAACGTGATGAACCTTTCTGGGCTCAAGCGGTGGTCACGGGTGGTGGTCGCGTGGGGAAATATTCAAGGGCAGCTAACCAACACTCAACCCTCATCAGGAATCGACTATTGAGAGGATTGAGGAGGCTCATTCCAAGGAATCTCGATACACGAACTCGCGATACGCCTTTTGAATAGGTGTGTTGTAATAGCCTGTGACTGCATGGAGTAGAATGTCACGCTTGGGTGCTTAGTAATGCAGGATGAGTTTCATGAGAGGACCCATGGATTTGAAGAGTGAAAGGTCCAACAGGGACCAGAGAATTGTCCCAGATCGAGAATATTGAAAGATCCAGTGACTGGGAGGTCAGCGGACCCTGCCTAGGTAGGGGGTCTACATTAGGTGGTATCAGAGCCTATATTAAGTTTGTTTGTAGACAACATACAAAATGAGAAAGGAGGAAATTTGATACCATTTTTGGTATCAATAAAATTTGATTTATGTTCGAAGGTGACGCAATAAAATCATGCCACCTAGAAGGCCCAGAGTGAATGCAAAAATGGAAGAAGAAATGAGGTGACTCCGAATGAGGTTGGACGCCATGGAAACAAAAAAAGGGATAGAACCTGATGTTGGAGGTATCAGTGAAGCTAAGAGCGAAGAATAAGCATAAGATGAAAAAAATGTAGTAGAGGATGTTGCACAAGATCGCTTGATAAAAGTTGTTTCAAAGATAGGAGCCAGAGAAAGAATAGAGGTACCTATGTATGAGGGAAATTTGGAAGTTGAAGAATTGTTAGATTGGGTACATGCTATGGAAAATAACTTCGATTATGAAGACATTGAAGAAGATAAGATGGTGAAGCATGCAGTGACAAGACGGAAAGGTCATGCAACGTTATGGTGGTATGAACTGGAAGCTGAACGTAGGAGAAATGGTAAGAAAAAAATTTAAAGCTAGGATACAATGGTAGCTAAGTTGAAAGCCAAATTTATCCTGAGGGATTACCAAATCAATATTTACCGAAGATTGAAAAACCTGAAATAGAGGGGCTTATCAGTGAAGGAGTACACTGAAGAATTTTACCGACTGAACATTAGGGCTGGACAGAAAGAGAAGGAAGATGAGAATATTGAAAGATATATCAATGGGCTCAGATATGAGATACAAGAGGAGATCAACATGATGTCTATCAGTAAATTTGAGTATTCCTATCAAGCAACCCTGAAATCTCAAGAAAAATTGGCCAGGAAGTAAAGACAATGAAGCAGAGGAGGAAATTCAAATAGAGGCAAGGGAACCAGCAGAGAGAAGTTCCAAAAGTTGAAGCCTGAAGCTTAAAAACAACATAGTCACCATGAGAAAGGTGGAAGTTCTAAATAAGGACAGTATGGAGGAAGATATTATTTTTCTAGAGGAAGAGGAAGAGGAAAATCCAGAGGAGGCATAGTTAAAAGATATACATGTGGAAAAGAAGGAGACAAATATTGGGAATGTCTCGACAAAAAGAGAGAAGAAGGAAGAGAAGCACACATTGCTGAAGTGCATAAGAATGTGGAAGGAGAATTAGTAAAAAGAGGGAGTAACCTCATGATGAGGAAAATGCTTCTCAAACTTGAAAAGGAACCAGAGGAACCAGTTCAATGAACAAGCCTGTTCAGAACTTCTTGGAAGTTGAAAGACAGAGTTTGCAAAGCAATCATAGACAATGGGAGCACTGACAATCTAGTATCCACATAGATGGTGGAGAATCTGGAATTGAAGACAACTGCACATCCAACGTACAAGGTATCATGGTTGCAGAAAGGACATGAAATCATGGTAAGTCAACAATTCCAAATTGAATTTAAAATAGGAGGTTACAATAATGGATGTCCTATGATGTAATTACTATGGATGTTTGTCATATTTTATTAGGGAGTTTGTGGCAGTATGACTGAAAGGTTATTCATGATGGGAGAAAGAATACCAATACCCTAGAAAAGAATGGTAGAACACATATGTTGTTACCCATAGAAGATAAGAGAAAAAGAGAGAAGATAGTTCAAGCATACTTCTCATGAGTGGGAAGGAGCTCTTAAAATAAGTCAAGAAGGAGAAAGAAATGCAGTTTGTTGTTGTGATGAAGCCTAGAGTTATCCTTACGAATACTTCTGTAGAAGATTTGCCCGTAGAAATCCAGGAACTATTCGAGAACTTTGTTGATATAGTCATGGATGAGTTACCACACTCATTACCACCCATTAAGAGCATAAGCCATCATATTGACCTTATTCTAGTAGCTATTTTACCAAACAAATCATCTTATAGGTTGACACTTAGAGAGAATGAGGAAGTAAAAAATAAAGTCCAAGAATTTTTGGATAAGGGGTTAGTCAGGGAAAACCTAAGCCCATGTGTAGTATTGACTTTATTAAGTCCAAAGAAAGATGGGAGATGGAGAATGTGTACAGATTCCCTAGACATCAACAAGATAACCATTATATATCCCTTTACCGAGGATGGATGATTTGATGGACTGTTTGAGTGGAGCAAATTATTTTTCCAGGATAGAATTCAAGAGAGGATATCATCAAATCTGAATGAGAGAGGGAGATGAATGAAAACAAGATTCAAGACAAACGAAGGATTGTTTGAATGGATGGTCATGCCATTTGGGTTGAAAAATGCACCAAGCACATTTATGAGATTGATGAATGAAGTGTTGAAAGACTTCATAGGCAAATTTGTCATAGTATATCTAGATGATATACTAATCTTCAGCAAGACAAAAGAAGAACACTTAAGAAATTGTTGATAAGGTTGCAACAAGATAAATTGTTGATAAATCCAAAGAAGAGTTATTTTATGAAGAAGGATCTCATATATTTGAGTTTCATAATCTCTTCAAATGAATTGAATATGGACCCAGAAAAAGTGAGAGCGATCAGAGAATGGACATCACCGAGAAACATATTTGAGGTAAGAAGTTTTCATGGGTAAGAAGCTTTTGTAGAAAATTTATCATAAATTTCAGTGGCATATGTGAACCCATGATGGACACTATGAATAAGAAACAAAATTCGTTCAATTGGACAAAGGAATCTGAAAGAAGTTTCAAAGTGTTGAAAGAGAAGATCACAGAGAAACCAATTCTAGTCTTACCAGATTTTGGAAAAACATTTCAGGTGATATGCGACGCAAGTGTATTAGCTATTGGAGTAGTCTTGAGTTAGGACAATAGACCAGTTGCTTATTTTAGTGAGAAACTAAATGATGCCAAGAAAAATTATTCCACATATGAAAAGGATTTTTGTGCGGTGATTCAAGCATTGAAAAAATGGAGACACTATCTAATTCCTAAAGATTTTTTCTTGTACAGTGACAATCAAGCTTTGCAATTTATTACTAGGTAAGAAAAGTTGAATCAGAAACATGCAGAATGGGTAGAATTCATGCAGAATTTTACTTTTGTTATTAAACACATTGTTAGAACTGCTAACAAAGTCGTAGATTCTTTGAGCAGAAGGAGTTTGATTGTACAAGAGTTCCTGGTGGAGACCTTGGGGTTTGAAGACCTCAAGGAGATGTATAAAGAAGATGCAGATTTCAAAGAATCTTAAGAGGCAAGCAAGAATCCTTTATTGGGATATAGAAGCCCATGGACGGAATATTTGATTCAGGATGGATTATTGTTCAAGGGGAGCCAATTATGCATTCCGAAGTGCTCAATGAGAGCAACCTACTAAAAGAGAAACATAGTGGAGGTTTAACTAGACACTTTGGTCACGATAAGACATTTTCACATCTGAGCAATTCGTATTATTGGTTGAGCATGAGAGAAGAAGTGAAGAAGTTTGTAAAAAAGTGCAGAATTTGTCAATATGCAAAAGGAAGACAACAAAACACTAGTTTTCATCAACCATTACCAATTCCAGAGAGGCCGTGGGATGCAATCAGTATGGATTTTGTTTTGGGATTACCTAAAACTCAAAAAGGGAGTGATTCCATATTTGTTGTGGTATACAGATTCTCAAAAGTGGCACATTTCATACCATGCCAGAAGACAAGTGATGCCACATACATCACCAATTTACTTTTTAGAGAAGTAGTGAGACTACATGGATGGCCAAGGAGCATAGTTTCTAACAGGGACACCACATTTGTACGACACTTTTGGAGGACTCTATGGAAGAGACTAGGGAAGAACTTATCCTTTAGTTCATCATATCACCCTTAGACTGATGGATAGACTGAAGTAGTAAACAAGAGTCTGGGAAACTTGTTGAGAAGTTTGGTCACTGAGAAAGGTCGACAATGGGATCAGATTCTGGCACAGGCAGAATTTTCATTCAACAATTTAGTGAACAGGAGCACAAAAAAATTCCATTTGAAATTGTGTATCATATACAGCCAAGAGGGGTTACAAAGTTGAGAGATTTGATTCAAGATGAGTTCAGAAATGATGGAGTAGGGGATTTTGCAAAAAAATGTAGAAACTCCATGACAGAGTCAGAGTTACAGGACAATACTCAGAAATACAAGAGCAGATTTGATCAAAGGAGAAGAGAAATTCAATTCAAAGTTGGAGATGAAATTTTAGCTCATTTAGAAAAAGAGAGATTCATAAGCAGGATGTACAACAAGTTAAAGATGAAAAAGATAGGACCATGCAGGATTCTCAGAAAATTCACAGCCAATGCTTATGAGATTGAGTTGTCAGACAATGTTGGGATATCATTGATATTCAATGTTGCAGACATGTATCCTTACACGAGAGATGAATAAGGAGAATTAGATGATCATAAAGAAATTCAGTGGGAAGAGAAATTGCCCACAAGAAAAAAACCTCATATGGAGAAAATTATCGAACAAAGGGATGGAAGCAAAACTAGGTGTAAGACATATCTTGAATACTTAGTGAAGTGGAAATATCATCCAATGGAAGATGCAAGTTGGGTCACAAAACCTATATTTTGAAGCATGGAAAGACAGTGTAGGATCTCATGGACAGGAGTCCATGAAACATTTTAACCAGAGGAGTAACTTGATGCAGACCCCCTACCTCGCCAGGGTCCATTGACCTCCCAATCGCTGGATCGTTCAATCTCCTCGAGTTGGGACAGTTCTTTGGTCCCTGTTGGAACTTTCACTCTTGAAATCCACAGGTCCTCTCACGAAAATCCACCTGCATGACTAAGCACACAATCATGAGATTATACTCCATGCGGTCACAGGTTGTGACCACATGCCTACGCAAAAGGCATATCGCGAGTTTGCATATCGATATTCCTTGGAATGAGCCTACTCAATCCTCTCGATAGTTGATTCCTGATGAGGGTTGAGCGTTGGTTAGATCCCCTCAAATATTTCCCCATCTGACTACCACCTATGACCACCGATTGAGCCCATAAAGGCTCGTCAGGTTTTGTGACCTCAGGACTTCCATGTATGAGTCCACTCTAAATATCCAATCCTCGAGTTCCAAAATGGGATAATGTTCCTTATCTCTCCCTTAGTCTTGGTCTAGGTGACCCTTACTTATGACCTGGGGATACTCCTCCAATCACGTCGGGACTTTGTGTTTCATGAGATCGAAGCTCAACCCCCACGCTTACCTTTCAAAAGCCTGATCCTCGAACCTTCGATATTTCCTTCACCCAGATCGACGATCACGTTTCTCTCATGATCTGATGGCTCAAATCCTATCGTGAGTTTGGACCTCATGATTCCTCAACTCTGCTCCTTTGACCTTCTCTAGTAGCGAGTCAGTGAAATGATGGTCTCTCACCACACATCCCTCCAAAATGGATGGCCTTGATGACATCGGGAAAATCAACGGTTGTGATCCTCTAGTGAATCTTCTCTTCGTGTATTCTCCCGATTCTGTTCTTTGAATTTTTCACTCTGTGAGTCATGAAAACGATGACTCTTCACCACGTGTCTCCCTTGACAACGGATGGTCCTGATGACTTTAGAACGATCAACGACTATGATCCTTTCGGGAGTTCACGTTTTGTGAAAACTCATGGACTTTCCTTTGACCCTTTCAGGTTATGAGTCAGCAAAATGATGGGTTCTTTCCACATGCCCTATTGGATGGATAGTTCTGATGGGTTCAGAACTTCCCCCATGCGACTTCCTCTGGATCCAACAGTTTTTGTTTCACACACCATATTTGACGGTTAAGATCTTTTTTCCTCCTATGCTTACTTCTCACTACTTGGACACAGATTCGATAGTCCATATCTTCCCTGCAATTGATCTATGAGAACTATACCTTCTCCCCTGAACTTCTTCCTTCTCTTAGACTTAGAAGATTTATCAGGGTTCAGAGACTCAACCTTCGCCCCTCTTGTGAATCCAACTCCTGGATCTCACTAACACTTGTATAAAGTGCTATCTCTTCTGAGCTTTATCCCTTGGAAGTATTTCGATCTCCCACACACATCTAGTGTTCTCAGGATTTCGAATAACTCAGTTCAAAGGATTTTCTTGCCAAGAAAATGCTTCTCGCCCACCTGGTGTTCTTCTACACTGGTTCTCCGAAGCTTGTTGGCTCCTTGACATTGTGCACACCTTGCACCTGGTCTAAGTTTCTCTAAATATCTCTCTAAAATTATCTGAATCAATCCTAGACTCATTCAATGCACTCCTTGCGCTCGAGATGCACACCTTGCATACAAGTATCAGAAGAGAAATGATTGAAACTCAACCAGTTTCATCACTAATTCATACAATTAATCTCTCAAACACTCATACATGAAATGAACTGTAACAAATCATACAAACATAATAACATTCATTCAATCACACATGAAATGAACCCAGTCCAAGGATTTGGGACAATTTTTTTCTTCTCTATTCATTCATGAAAACAAAATACATAGTGTTTCTACTATTCTACTCTACTCTAATGATCTCTCTATTCTCTCTCTTACATTTTCTATCTTACAATGCAATACTGAAAAACTATCTAAGGACTACTCCACAAGCTCTCTCGTCTTGTTCTGAAATCTATCATTTCAAATTCAAAGCTATTACCTACTCTATCCTATTACAATAACTACTAGTTATTGCCAGATAGAGTCGACACTTCCTATCTGCAATTTCTTACAGTCCTTCAAGACTTTACAAACAAGTTACATTTTAAAATGTTGTTACAAAAATATCTCAACAACCCATTAAATTATGAGTTAAATGCTCAATTTGAAATTCTGTCATTGCTGAGATGTCCTTTGTTTGCCTCCACATGTGCGATGTTGACTTTGAATATGATGCTCCTACATCACATAATATACATTATAGAAAACTACTAAATATCCCTTGAGCTTTGACTATTTTATGCTCACTCATACAAATATTAAATTTATACTAATTCATAATCAAATAATATATTTAAAATTTGTTTATATAATATGACTTTCTCTTACTTTTTTAAGGTGATAATGTTAAATTCTACTTTTTTAAAGTGATAATGTTAAATTCTAAAAGGTTTTATAATATAGTTCAATATTTATATTATGGATATGCACTACTAGAAACAAAATAATTTTAATGGGAAACAAAACTCTTTTTAACTTTTAAAAATAGTTTTGATCCTAAAAATGGATTATTCCAACTAATTGACAAATAAAAATTAGATGAGCTTCTTACATCATCAATTTAACTGGATTTTAAATCCTTTAATACTTCATTATAGATTTGATAACATTGATTTACAACCAATTTAT
Organism: Picea sitchensis; assembly: GCA_010110895.2. Classification (NCBI taxonomy): domain Eukaryota; kingdom Viridiplantae; phylum Streptophyta; class Pinopsida; order Pinales; family Pinaceae; genus Picea; species Picea sitchensis. The sequence continues at coordinate 167,984 of SNQJ01S0000231.1, read as the reverse complement.
AACTACATATATCGTGGTAGGCCTGTAAGGTGAAATGTAATTAACAGTGAACAAACAAGAAATTACTTGGAAATAATGGAGTAAGAATTAGTTGTAAGCGTTAGTTGACAGAGTCAATAGCGTAAGTAGAGTCTAGTTATCTGTGGTTTGATGTAATCGACTAAGTAGAGTAGTTTCCTATATAATTATGTAATCAGTCCTCATTCAATAATATAGATTGTGAGCGTAACCTCACCTGTGTATTGGTTTTCCAAATTCTTAAGTTGGTATCAAAGTAGGTTGGAGATCCAGCTCTATGAGGCGAGATCCAATCTTGAATTTGATTTTGGAAGTTCACCGATGCCCCCTTATATTGTGTTAGAAACCACCGATGCTCTTACACTTATAAAATTGAAAAATTTGGGATCCTCACACTCCCTCTATATGCATCCAAGAGCGTTGAGCACCAACGCTCACCCTTCCACACACAAAGAGCATTGTAAATTATGCCCAGTGCTCCCCATGCCATATTGATAGAGCTCTAGTGCTCCACTTTCTAAATTAGAGAAGCACCGACCATTTTTTTTTTCTTGAGCGTGAGTTGTGTGAGGCAGATCCATGAGGTTAAAGAAAATCATGAAGGCCATGAGGATTAGAGGAGATCGCATGGACTTGTGGAAAGAGGATCTGTGAATCACCACTGGAGTGTAAGTGAGAAACTTTGTTGCGTGAGGTTGGAGCATGCATAATCAGATATGGTTCATGTGTGGGTTCTTGAAGGAGGCCATGTAAGTTTTTGGTGTTAAGGCTTGCATGATTTGAAATATAAAGGAGATCTTATATATGAGAGTTTTTGCATAAGTGTGATTTTCATGCATTTGCATGAGTTGAAATATAAAGGAGAATCAGACTGAGATCTTATATATGAGAGTTTTATATACATGTGAGTTTCTTTTTATATGTGAAGCATTGAATACGAATTCCACATTTGCATGCATTTGATTATTTGAGAGTGAGGTTTGAGTGAGTGGATGAAATATATGTGAGCTTATACATGAGTGTGAGATTTTTTATATGAGAGGTTTTTACATGTGAGAAATGAGTATGAGTTTTTTATGCATGGAATGGTGTTAAGGATTTTTTTTTTAAGGTTTTCTCTTAAGAAAGCTAAGAGTCAAGATAGAGTCGGATTGGTGAATCTGAAGGCAAAGCGACAAACTGCTCAACACTTGACGAAAGTTGCATATTTTTGGTGATTCACCTTTGGTGATACAAGGATCCATTGTCTGATTGAACTATAAGACACTTGCAGAGAATATCTTGCAGTGATGGTGAATCCTCTGGTGGAGACCTACCTGGCTCGAATTTCATTAACTATAAATTCAAGATGCAGATAGTCATGGAAGGCTATGGTGTCTGGACCATTGTGAAGGGAACTGAAGCGAAACTAGTTGCGACTGCCCGTTCAACAACAACACATATCCAAGACAAGGAGAAGCGCAAAAACAAGGAAAAGGTATTGTTGCACATGTTTGTTAAATATAGCATAATTCCACATATTATAGAAGCTAACACTTTTGCTGAAACCTAGACAACGCTTAAAGAATTGTATGAAACTAGCAACACTAATCACATTTTGTTCCTGGAAACTAAATTGCTAGGCATTAAGATGGATGGAAATGAATTTATTAGTTCATTTTTGGGTTGCATTAAAGAGGTGAAAGACAAGCTAAGAAATATAGGGGAAATTGTTTCCAGCACTGATCTTCTCACTATTACCTTAAATGGTATGCTAGAATATTATCATATGTTCATAACAGGTCTCCCAACAAGGGAGAAAAGTCCTACTTTTGAAGAACTGACAGGTATTTTGCTGCAAGAGGAAGAGAGGCACGGGAATCTAAAGCCTCAGAATAAAGAATTGGAACTGTGGTCAAATAAGAGATCTGCGAGAGGGAGATAAGGAGAAAGAGGTAGAGGAGGTAGTTCATGGTAGAGAGGCAGTTCATTGCAGAGAAGACAATCTCCAAGGCCGAATCAAGGTAAGCAATCTAAAAGGACTGAGTCAAAGAGTCATTTTTATTGTGGTTGACCTGGACATATTGTTAGAGATTGTCATAAGAAGAAGAGCGACGAGGCTAAGAATAAACCTAGAACACATTCAGGTCATTATGCAGAAAAAAATTCAAATCATGATCTCAGATTGTTTATTGCTAGTGATGATATTGAGGAACCCCCGAATTTTGATTCATGGGATCTTAGGTTGTTTGTGTCTAACGTTGCTTTATCTGCTGAAATAGATGATTCTAATGCCTGGTTTTTGGATTCTGGAACATCAGTACTTATGAAATGTAATAAGATGTGGTACACTATTTTTAAACAAACATAGAATGGAGCGAACATATATTTTGGAGATGACTGCACTCATCAGATCAAGGGATATGGAGACATTCCTGTGACATTGCTGAATGGTACTATTTGTCACATTAGCAATGTGGTGTATGTTCTAGGGATAAAGAAAAATTTGATCTCTGTGTCCACCATTACAGATCAGAACTTGAAGGATGAATTCTTCAAGAATTATTTCATAGTGAAGGATCTACTAGACCAATTCAAAACTATTGCAGTGGGAGTCAGAGAAGGAGGCCTATACAAACTTGATGTTACCAGCAAAGCACAACATGCACTGACTTTGAAACTACACCAACAGAGATTTTCTAGCATAAAAGGTATGGCCACATCAATCATCCTGATTTATTGTTATTGCAGAAAAAGAATATGGTTGAAGGACTTCCCATGTTAAAGAATGAGAATGTTGCTTGTGATGGATGTGCATTAGGAAATATGAACAGAGATGAATTCCCCTCTAATCCTGATAAGAAAAAGAGAGATGGGTTACTTCTTTTGTGTACTGATGTTTGTGGGCCTATGCAAACTAGGTATTTAGGAGGTGCATTTTACTTTCTGTTATTTATTGATGATTGCACGAGATACACATGGGTTTATTTACTTCGAAGAAAAAGTGATATCTTCGAGTACTTTAAGGAATTCAGAACCATGGTGGAAAAGAAGACAGGAAAATCCATCAAAATCCTCCATTCAGATCAAGGGGGAGAGTGTAAATCAGGGGACTTCAATAAATATTGCAAAGATCATGGAATAGTACAATAGTTTATAGTACTTCACAGTCCACAACAAAACAAAGTTGTTGAAAGGAAAAATAGAACTCTGGTAGAGTGTGCACACAATATGATGAAAGGTAAGAATCTCTTGAATGAATTTTGGGCTGAAGCCATAAACATTCTAGTTTATTTAATGAATAGAAGTCCAACAAGGTGTCTTGATAATGTTACTCCTTTTGAAGACTTGTATGGTTCCAAACATGCAGTTCACAATTTGAAAGTATTTGGGTGTAAGGATTTTGCACATATTCCAAAGGAGAATAGGAAGAAATTTGATGCTAAATCCATTAAATGTATTTTCATTGGGTACTATTCTGAATTCAAAGCATACAAATTGTTTGATCCTTCTACTCACAAAGCATTTTCAAGTAGAGATGTACTTTTCCATGAGCAGGAAACAAGAGATCATGATAACAACAGTCATGAGGAATGGCATAGACTTCTTGATGGAGGAGTTAAAGAAGAGCAGCAACAGGCACCACAACAACAACAACCACCACCACAGCGAAAACACCAATAGCAACAAGAAGGACTCAATGATATTGACACTTCAAGCAGTCACAGTTCACCTAGAGGCAAAGACAAATCTTAACAAAGTGGGGAGGAAGATAATCATTTGAGAAGATATTCACGACAGCTTCGGCTCCCTGAGAGGTATAGAGACTATGCCCTAATGAGTAGCATTTCAAATGTCATAGAACCCATGAGTTTTGATGAAGAAAATGAACATAATGAATGGAGAAATGAAATGGAGGAAGAATATGAATCTATAATGAAAAACAATACTTGGGAATTGACTAAATTGCCTAAACATAAAAATCCCATTGGATGAAAATGGATATACAAAACCAAGTTTAAATCAGATGGTAGTATAGATAAATATAAGGCTAGACTCATGGAAAAGGGGTATTCACAAACATAAGGTATTGATTATGCTGAAACATCTGCACTAGTAGCTAAATTGAATAATATCATATTGTTAATTGCTTTAGCTACAAAGTATCATTGGAATCTACACAAATTAGATGTTAAATCTGCATTTTTGAATGGTGAGTTAAAGGAGGAGGTTTGCCTTACTCAACCTGAAGGGTTTGTGGAAAAAGGGCAAGAACACTTAGTGTGTAATTTAAAGAAAGAATGTATGGACTAAAACAGGCACCTAGGTCATGGTATGAGAAGATAAACTCTTTCTTTCTTCAATAGGGTTTTATGAGGAGCAAGAGTGATCCAAATTTGTATACGAAATTTGATGAGCAGGGGTATATAGTATTGATTTCCTTATATGTTGATGATTTGATAATTACAGGAAATGCAGAGAAATTAATTGATGAAATCAAGGAGTAGTTGTCAAAATTTTTTGAAATGAAAGATCTTGGTGAGTTACATTACTGCCTAGGTCTTGAAGTTTGGAGAAATGAAAGCCAAACTTTTGTTTGTCAGAGTAAGTATGTTAGATACATACTTAATATGTTTAAATTGGATCAATGTAAATCTTCTACTATTCCCATGCAACAGAATGTGAAACTTTCTTTTGATGATGGTTCGAAAGAGGTGAATGGCACTATGTATAGACAAATTGTGGGTAGTTTGAATTATCTCACCACAACCAGACCTGATATTGCATACTCTATGAGTGTGTTAAGTCAGTTTATGGTGAAACCTCTAGAAATCCATTGGAATGTAGCAAAGGAGGTACTCAGGTATCTAAAAGGAACACTTTATTATGGTATTAAATATACGGATGCATCTGATGTTGAGTTGTCAGGTTACTCAGATTTTGATTGGGCTTGAAATCCAGATGATCGAAGATCAACCACTGGATATGAGTTTGGCATTGGATCTGGGGTTGTCTCATGGAGCAGTAAAAAGCAACCTACTGTATCTTTGTCTTCTACTAAAGCAGAATATAAATCCTTATGTGCAACAACTTGTGAAGTTGTTTGGTTGAGAAGACTTCTTCAAGATGTTGGAAAAGAACAAAAGGAACCTACAATGATCAAATGTGATAATCAAATTTCAATCAATCTTGTGAAGAATCCGATTTTTCATGCAAGGACAAAGCATGTTGATGCTCAGTTTCATTTTGTTAGATAAAAGTTGCAGTCAATTGAAATAACTCTTATGTATTGTAATACTAGTGAAAATGCTATTGATATTTTCACTAAGCCTCTTGGAAAGATTAATTTTGAGTTGTTTAGGGAGATGTTAGGTGTAGAAGTCAATCCATTTTCCATTAAGGGGGAGACTTGGAAATAATGGAGTAAGAGTCAATTGTAAGCGTCAGTTGTAAGCATCAGTTGACAGAGTCAGTAGCATAAGTAGAGTCTAGTTATCTCTGGCTTGATGTAACCGACTAAGTAGAGTAGTTTCCTATATAATAATGTAATCTGTCCTCATTCAATAATATAGATTGTGAGCATAGCCTCACCTGTGTGTTGGTTTTCCAAATTCTTAAGTCAATTAAGTCGATCAAGTTTTTCTCCTTCAACCTCTGTATTGAAGTTTATTGATAGAAACATTTACTTTCATATTCATTATCCTAGATTTAATTCAAACTAAACAATAATCTATATGCCAATAGTCTAAAAAATCCCGTAACTTATTTGATGAAGAATCCTATAAAGCCCGTAACCTACAAAGATAACAAGAACTATTAGGTTGTAGGTTAGAATTCCCAGAGAGATAGCTGGGGAGGAAAATATGTAGATGTAAGTTTCTTAGAGATTAAAACTTTTCTTACATCGTATCTACAATTACAAAATGTGTGTTACTTAATTTAAAAATAAGAAACAATATTGAAGTCACATGGAGAGCATGCACAATCATCTAGCATTAACTGTAGTGCAACATCATTACTCTTGGTTAACATAATTTGAGTAATAACTACCCTGATTCATAATAACCAAACCACATACAAAAGTTAGACATAAAATCCATTGATATTTACACAAAACAGAATCCCAAATTGAAGTTTTTCAATGTGGGTGATTACAACGACACTTAATTATTGAAGACTCCAATGTCAACAAAATTTATTTCCAGTTATCCCTTGAACATAGAAATAAAATTTTCATCAATTTTATTCTTGCTCATAGCCATTTCTTCAACAATCTATTAAACTAGTTGTTCTAATTGGTTGTTATTAGCTGATGACACGCATGCAAAAATTCTAACTCCCTGTAAGTTGTCTAGACCACCAACAAATTCAAAGGTAATTCTTAGTGTTGTCATTTTTGAATCGAACCCTCTCTTTATAATGCAAGTTTGGGAGTGCAATTTTCATATAACAAGTGCAGATAAGGTGAAGAATGAAAATAGGGAAAGAAAATCCGTCAAAGGTAAAGTATTCAATAGTGATTTAGGAAACAATTGAAGGTAGAATAAGAAACGCCTAGCTAACTACCTCATTCCTTCTCCGAGTTATGAAACACAATTGGTCAAGGATCTGTGTGCATAAAGTAGACATTCTCAATCCTGTACCTTTCCTTTTAACATTGGGCAACGCATACCGGAATTTGAAAGGGGTCTGCAATGCAAATAAGGGAGCGAACGAGAATGTCTCTACGTATGCATGGAACTACCACATTCATTGGCTCAAACAAAATCTCCCTTATATGGGTTGAAACATTAGGAAAAATTAAGGAAAAAGAGTGTTGGCCCTTGGGTATGGAAGTAAGCGAAGAGTAAATCGGAAAATAAGGAATGTGAACTGCACAGAAGACACAGTGATTGATACTAGGTCGAAGTGAGAAGAATAGAAGAAAAGACGGTGTGAAGTAAGAGAAAGCAAGTTGCTGGACAAGGAGATCAAGGATGACTGATAAGAAAAGAAGATGGATCGTGGACAACTCAACAAGTAGAAAAAGCCATCATTAGATACATTGGAGCACCAAATGAGAAGGAGGGAAACACATGCTGGTGAAGCTCTGAAAATGTGAGTCAAGTTGACCTAGGGTTTTAGACACCTAGGGTTTTTGTATTTACGGTTTTGACACCTAGGTTTCGGCCTAAGGTTGTCGGTGAGCTATTGTAATGTATAAATAAAGGTCTAAAGGACCTAGGATGGGTGGGTGCTAAGTCAGTTGAGAGTTCATTATTAGTGTGTGATTGAGTAAGTACTACTATGTGAGAGAGAAGTGTTGAGTGAGAGGTACTTGTGTATTGTAAGATCTTCAGCTGGGTGCGAATATCAACACTGTCGATGGGTGCACAGGGAGGGGAGAGAGAGGATGATAGAGATATCTTCAAGTTAAGAGCACAGATAAGAATTGTATGCTTTTATCTTAATATATTATAAAACACAGTTATGTGGATGTATCCCTAGAGAGAGGGTGAACCACGTATATCTTGTGTTATGTGTGATTGACATTGGGTTCTCTATCATTTGATATGCTACTATTGTGATATTGTGTTAGACATAATATATAACTTACACAGTAGGCCTAAGGAAGATTAAAAATACACTGTGTGTAGTTGCTTTGAATCCATTTTTCATTTCCTCTGGTTGTAGACACCTGTGTCCTGCAACCCCCTATTTCTACTTCGGGTGAGACTGCCTCTTCTTTGCAGGTGTTGCCAAAAGGGATAGTAGTTAGGTCTTGTTAGTGCGCTATTGGAGTTGAACCCTAGGTCTACCCCTATGCCAAAAAATTGTTCTGTTGTCAAGACAGGAATCTTCTTGAGGGAATGTCAAGGTGGTTTCTATCGAAGACAGAGATTCAAAAGTGGATAGAGGAATCTTCTTGAGGGAAGCCCACAACAAGAACCCTAAACTTAGTACAGAGGATTGGTTGGGGAGATATATATTTACTGATATACACACGATTTTATTTGGAGGTATCCATCAGGAGTTATACGAGTGGCTATCTAGGTTAGCAGACACCCAGGTCGAAGTCAGAATCAGACCACCTGTGGTTTGGATGTCAACACTGATCAACATGGTCAAGAGAGTTGATAACGTCATGTCAAGAGAAGTAGATCACTGGTTCGATAGTACCATTGGAGGGTATATCACTAAGTCTGTTGTTGACAGAGTGGAATCGTATAAACAAGCAAAGAGATATTTATTTAAGGGACCTAGAGGAAAATTTTTACACTTTTTGAAGTTGAGGATCAAGATGCTATTGCATGAGAAGACAATATTGAAGATACAGTAGTTGGTCGGATTGGAAAAGGCTAATGTTAAATAACTCAGACAACGATAGAGACACAGAGGATGGACATACATGCAGTGGAAGAGCATTCATAGAATTCCCTTTTGCGAACTTGTTTAAGCAGACCTACGGGGACGAGGGTTTATACAATGGAGAAAAGGCAGATCTGACAAATGAAGAGCATTCAGAATCCACTAGGGCAGAGAAAGGGAAAGCTGGAGAACCTTTCCAGGAGAGCCAAAAACTTTAGGAACCGTGCTGACTATTGAAGTAAGTACTATTATTCCTACTGTTGTTTTAGAAACATTAAGAAATCAGAGTAGTCAGAGTCACCAGAGCACTCTGAGAATGGTCACTAGTATTCCGCCACATATTTAGTCAGGAAACCTAGGAAGACCTATGGCAGATGAGATGGGGTTACCCACCTTCATAGGAGATGTATCTGAATATCCTGATCAACATTGGTTTCTATGTGAATCTATGTGGAGTATTTAAAATATCACCGACAAAGCTGTTAAACGAGCTCAGCTCAGTACTACCCTAAGAGATTGCGCACTGAGATGGTACATGAAATTTGTCCAAGAATCTACACCGAAACCATTGAACATCGTTAAGACTGCGCTAATTGTTGAATTCAAGAAACCTAAGTCAGAGTCGTAGTGCATTATAGAGCTAAAAGAAATCAAGTAGAGAATAGTTTAACCTGTGTGGGAGTTTGATCATATATTTAAGACCCTGACATGCCATTTGAATTTCTAGATCCCAGATGAGAAGAATAAGGAATGGTTCATTGCTGCCCTCTTACCACACATTAGAGTTCCTCTGATGCAACAGAATATTGCTTCGTAGGTTGAGGCACTTGAGATCTCCATGAAGTTAGAATCAACCCCTATGGGAGAATCCACCTCAGGTATGAGTCAAATCTTGAGTCAGTTGACTAGTTTATCTCTAAAGGTCGAAGATATGAGGAAAGACAAGAGAAAATATAAAAGATAAGACATCTGGTGTATCAGATGAAAATAAGAAGGCCATGTCAAGGAACATTGTCCCTTATTTCATGAATACTTGTCCCATGGAGCTCCGAGCCCTTTGAAGAAAGATACCCTACCCTGGTGCGAGGTATGTAGAAATAGACATCGCCCTGGTGAATGTTACTATCTGCAAAAATATGTCCAGACACCCACAAATATGTATTTCATGTTCTATAAGTCAATAGGACATGATGACAGGGATTGTAGGGTCTATGACCTCATGCATGAAAGTTCGAGGGGTATACACAAAATTCAAGGCGAAGTATAGCAAGAAGGAAACACTATGCAGTATAATTCCCCAAGAAGAGGAAACTTCAACCCTCACGGTGGATTCAGAGGAAGAGGAAGAGGAGGACGTATGGGTCAAGGCTGAAGACAGATCATCTATTACAACTGTGTAGAGCCAGGACACATAGCAAGGGACTTTCAGAACCCTTGTACCACGTGTCTCTACTGCATCTCATTCGAACATGTTATCGAAGATTGTCATGTGCTGCTAGACAAACTTCAGGAGAGACGAGGACCTCAACAGAACCCGCAAGTGCAACTGATATATGATGAGCCTCACAGAAAGGACTCTAGAGTCGTTGTTATCACTAGAGGAGGTGTTGTTATAGGAGAAGACAGAGTGACCCAAGGAAATACTACAAAAAAATCAGGATTCAGAAAAGTTGCAGAGAAGACACAAGTTTTTGATGCAAAGAAAAAAAAAACAAATATTTGAGGAAGCTAGAAAAGAATTCAGGAGAGACCAAGGTTCTTCATCAAAGACACAACCATAAGTAAGAGAATGTGGAATGCCTTTGGAATTCGACCAATCTTCTCAAATTGGAGAGTATGATATAGACTATGTAGTCCTCAACTTAGGGTCGGAGGTCAATGTCATGACGAAATAGACCTGGGCACTGATGGGAAAACCTAAGCTGATCTACTCCCCTACAGGATTAGGATGAAAAATCAGCAAGTTATAAGCCCCTTTGGAATATTGGAACATGTACCAATGGACATCAACACAATAAGGACACTTTCAGACTTTCAGGTGATTGATATAGTTGATGAAGGTTGTCCTTACTCTGTGATATTAGGAAATGATTGGGCTTTCAATAATTACACTATGGTTGATTTAAAGAAAATAAGAATGACGCTTGAAGGATATGTGCTTAGGGTCATTGCACCTTTGGATCCCAACGAAGGTCAGATATACATAGAACTCATCAGGGAAGAAGACCACACATATGAATTAAAAAACATATACAAATTAACAGCCAGAAAATAGGATTACATTAATCCTACGACGGATGGGAACCAAAGATGGCAAAGTGAAAATGCATGTTCATCAAATTCAAAAGAAGCACTGGAGAACTGGCAGAAAAAAATGTACGAAGTATCTACAAGGAGATGTGCTAGATTAACCATAGAAGTTCGCTGGATCGGCACAACAATAAGTAACTTGTCCACGTTTGATAGTCTAAATCATTTAGAAGTTTTCTTGTTGGAATTTTAAGAAATTGTACCAATACAACAAAGATTGTTGACAATGGATGAGGCCCTGAAACCAGCTCCAACAAGATGGTGGGGGACACAAAAAAATAACATTGTGGAATGGGTACAATGTCACACTTTGATGACAGTGTGGTTTTCAGAGCAAGTAGAAGGCTGTGAAGTTAGGTACACAAGTCGAAGCTATCTGAAGGACCATGTGAAACATTGCAAGGAAGTCTGGAGAAGCATTCCTCAAGATCAATGGGTGCACAAATTAATCAACACACTGGACACAACCCCTATCAACTGGTATCTTCAAGCATAACTGCGCCTCATCACTGTAGATTGGGAAGGTATGACCCAGAACTTTGTAATTACCTTTTTGTTTGAAAGACAATATCCTACAGTGGATCAAGCATTAAATATTGTAAGACAAAAATTAGTTGAGGAGGCATCTAGCCTCCCTTTAGAACAAGAAGAGGATGAATGGACTGCGCCTCTCCAAAAACTGCAATGTTGTTACAATATCAATGTTGATGAAGACGATGATCCCAGGAAGGTGAACATCACCGAAACAAAAGGCCAAAGAGACATATAAGGACCAGGTGTTTAACTACCTTTCATTGTACAACCGATCAATATCAAGAAAGTCAATATTGAAACAGATAAAACACCGAAGCTTGAAAATATTGGAGATTATTGGGATGTTGCCACTATTGACAAGATCATAGAGTTACTACATGAATATCAGGACTTGTTTCCAACCAAGTTCACTGATATGAAGGGAATTAAAGGGCCCATGGGAGAGATGAGGATCCATTTGAGACCAAATGCAAGGCCAATGAAACAGAGACCCTACAGATTGAACCCTAAATATAAGGAGAAAGTGAAGATTGAACTTGACAAAATGTTGGAAGCAGAAATCATAGAACTTATTGAAGAGTCAGAGTGGATTATCCCTATGGTGGTACAAGACAAGAAGACATGAGAAATCAGGATCTGTGTAGATCTCAGGAAGCTGAATGATGCCTATTTGCATGACCCATTCCCTACACCATTTACTGATGAAGTGTTGGATAATGTAGGAGGATAGGAGGTATATTCTTTTATAGATGGATTTTCAGGATACCACCAGATCCAGATTGCCAAGGAATAACACCATAATACCACATTTGCAATAGAATGGAGATCATACTAGTATATAGTGATTCCATTTGGATTGAAGAATGCCCAATCCATATTTTCCAAGGTGGTGGTCGAAGCGTTCAAGGAGTTTTTACATAAATTCCTAGAAGAATATTTTGATGATTGGACTCTTTTTAGCTTATTACAAAATCATATTGAATGTTTAAAACTAATGTTGGATAAGTGCAGGTAGTGTCAGATTGCATTGAACCTGAATAAGTGCATCTTCTTTTCACCCTTTGGAGTACTATTAGGTCATATTGTGTGTAATAAGGGACTGTTGGTAGACCCATCTAATATTTCCATTATATTTGATCTACCCCCTCCTACTTCAGTCAAACAGTTGTGCATTGCACTGGGACAAACTGGATATTACATGAAGTTCATTAAAGGCTATGCACAGATCACAACACCCATGGAGAATCTTTTGAAGAAAGACTGTTAGTTTAATTGGACAAAAGAATGCCAACAGAGCTTCGACACACTGAAACAGAAAATGGTTACTGCACCTATTCTAGTTTTCCCAGATTGGAGCAAGTAATTTCACGTACATGTCGATGCATATTCTATTGCATTAGGAGATGTGTTAGCACAACCAGGAACTAGAGACATTGACCACCCATTAGCCTTTGCTAGCAGGAAGCTATCAACAACTGAAATTAATTACACCACCATTGAAAGAGAAGGGTTATCCATGGTGTATGCACTACAGACGTATCACCACTACCTGTTGGGAGGACACTTTAAAATGTTTACTGATCACTCCGCACTGAAATACCTAGTCAACAAATGAGTGTTGGGGGGGAGAATATGAAGATGGCTTCTGCTATTTTAGGAATATGATTTTGATATTGTAGTTAAGACAGGAACAATAAATGAAGGTCATGACCACTTGTTGAGGTTGGAACATGGAGAAGAGCCTACTAGTTTGGAGGATACATTGTCAGATGCACAGTTGTTGGTTGTTAGAAAGATTGATTATCACTTTGTGGAGATAGTCCAGTTCCTGTCAACAGGAATTGCACCGAGTGAATATACAATCACCTAGAAGAAACAGTTGATAGTGCATGCTATAGAATTTTCACTTCTAGCTGAACAACTATACAAGATGGGGCCTGATGGGATATTGGGGAGGTGGGTTATGGAGGCAGAATGAACGTTGATCCTCGCAGAATCTCATGAAGGCATCGCATGAGGACACTACACAGGAAAAGCAACAATGCAAAAGGTTCTTAGAGCTGGCATCTGGTGGCCTACCTTACATAGAGATGGTAAGGACTATTACAGATCCTGTGATGTATGCCAAAGAGTTGGAAAACCGTCCAGAAGAGATGAAATTCCTTTAGTACCACAGTTGACCCTAAAAGCATTTTAGAAATGTGCCATTGACTTCGTGGGACCTATAAACCCACTAGGGAAGTGCACAAGAGTCAAATACATAATCACTGTGATAGGATACTTGACCACATGGGCCGAAGTTAGAGAAGTTAAGGACTGTAGTGCAACTACAGCTGTGCACTCCATATTTGATGACATCATAACCAGGTTTGGATGCTTGACTATCCTTATGAGTGATCAAGGCACACATTTCATCAATAAGACCGTTGAAGCCTTGACTGAGGAATTTGTAGTCCATCATCATAAGAGCACACCCTACCATCCACAAGGAAATGGGATAGTTGAAGCATTCAATAAAATCTTGGAGACAACGCTGACAAATATTTGCAGTGTGAACATGGATGACTGGGATTTAAGAGTACCAATAGTACTATAGGCCTAAAGAACCACTTGTAAGAAGCTAACCATGTAGACTCCCTTTAAGTTTGTTTATGGTCTCGAAATAGTTGTCTCGATGGAATATTTGGTTCCAAGCTTAATAATTACAACCTTTACAGATATGGATTACACTGGCGTTGTTCAAGAGAGGCTCGCATAGTTGGTTGAACTAGAAGAAGACCTCTTTATTGCAGGATTCCATCAGCATGTACAGAAGGAAAGAGAAAAGGCGTACCATGATAGACACATCAAGAAGAAGGAATTTAAGAAAGGCGATTTGGTTATGGTATATGATAGTAAGTTCATGAAGCATCCAGGAAAGTTCATAACACATTGGAATTGTCCATATGAGGTTGCCTATGTTACAGAAGGAGGAGCTGCATAGTTGAATACCTTGAATGGGGAATGAAAGGAAGGTTTGGTGAACGGGATCCGGTTGAATTTGTACTATGACAACCAGTTGCCTCACAAATCTAACTAAAATCATAAGGAAAAGGGTCTAGGTACCAGGTGTAGTTGAAACTGGGTACTAGACAAAGAAAAGACAGTCTGCACATAGTGGGAAGGAAAGAGCACAAGATGCTCCGTGCATACTGAAGTCGAAGAAAAACAGAAGGATTAGATCTGAAGTGCCTTGGGATGAGTCACAGATGAGTGTTGGGGGTCTGTTGGCCCTTAGGTATGGAAGTAAGCAAAGAGTAAAGAAGAAAAGATGGAATGCGAATTGCACGAAGGACACTATGGTTGATACTAGGTCGAAGTGAGCAGAAGAGAAAACAATATGGTGCGAAGTAAGAGAAAGCAATTCGTTGGACGAGGAGATCGAGGATGACATATCAACAAGGAATATGGATCATGGAAAAATCAGCAAGCGAAAAAATCCGCCGTTGGATGCTTTGGAGAACTGTGCGAGAAGGAGGGAAAGACAGGTTGGCGAAGCCTTGAAAATGATGGTCAAGTTGACCTAGGGTTTTAGACACCTAGGGTTTTGACACCTAGGTTTCGACCTAAGGTTGTTGGTGAGCTATTTTAATGTATAAATAAAGGTCTAAAGGACCTCGGATGGGTGGGTGCTAAGTCGGTTGAGAGTTCATTGCTAGTGTGTGATTGAGTGAGTACTACTACATGAGAGAGAAGTGTTGAGTGCAAGGGCCTTCTTTATTGTAAGATCTTCAGCTGGGTGTGAATATCAACCCTGCAGCTGGGTGCGCATGGAGGGGAGAGAGAGGAAGAGAGAGAGATATGCAAGCTAAGAGCGTAGATAAGAACTATATGCTTTCATATTAATATATTATAAAGAACAATTATGTGGACGTATCCTTAGAGAGAGGGCAAACCACGTATATCTTGTGTTATGTGTGATTGATGATGGGTTCTCTATCATTTGACATGATTCTATTTTGATATTGTGTTAGATATTAGATATAACTTGCACACTAGGCCTAAGGAAGATCAAGAATACACTATGTGTAGTTTCTTTGAATCCATTTTGCATTTCCTCTAGTTCTAGACACCTATGTCCTGCAAATCCTATTGCTACTTCAGGTGAGACTGAATTTGCTTCTTAGGTGTTCCCTAAAGGGACAGTAGCTAGGGCTTGTTGGTGTGCTCTTGGATTTGAACCCTGGGTCTGCCCCTGTGCCAATAAAGAGGCATGCAAACATGGATGGATCCGCCGGGTGTTTTTTCGAAATTAATAGCGTTCTAAGTGACTCTGATCAAATAAACGGTGAAAAGAAAAGTCCCAGCCTTGCCTTCGAATCCATAACTGGAACATAACACTTATTTTTCTATTTCTTGTAAAAAAAACATTATTAAAATAAAAGAAATTCCTTTACTATATTATTTCATAAAAAATCGAAATTATATAATGGAGACAAAGCATTTTTCCTATAGAGTTTATGGTCGAATAAATTACCAATACAACATCGAATATGATTAACTTCAATTTTATATACTACATCAATTAAACAAAGTTCAAATACTATTCTTGTACAATAATAGTTATTCCTAATAAATAAATCAACATATATTAAATATTGTATCCAGAAGAAGGTGATTATGATGTTGATCTTCAATTGCAACTTGAGTAATTTCCCCTTGCTTGCAATTTCAATGAATTCACCAGTACCTCCCACCCAATGCTAGGGGTACTGTAACAACCTCTAATATGTGTATACAAGTTTAGATCAACGAAACTTAACGTGTTACATTAACTATAAATAAATCCATCTAGATAAGAAAATAAGATGAAAAACAACATCCTTCTAAGATTAAAGTTTTAGAACAATCCTTAAAACTTTGCCCAACTTGAGCATTCTTATATTTCTTGAAACACAAGGTGCATGGTCATTTACAATAAGAGTAATATATTCTTCAACTAAACCTTATCATAGTATCATAATTAATATCATTTTGATTCGACACATAAGCTAAGTTAGTCATTTCTAAATTATTGTTAACTCTTAAATATAGTAGAATTGAATACAATTTTCATAAATAAAATCATTAATATTAATCCTTAATCTTGTCATTAACATAATTATCTAATAAGAAATTATTGAAAAGATACGTTATTAATCACCATTATTAAGGTATCGATTAAATGTGTGTGCATTCAATTGTAGAAATGCGGACATACACAAATGTGTTTTTTTTATTTAAATAAAATTTAATCATGTCAATAATTAATCAGTCACGCTGAATGTAATAGTTATGACAACTGCAATAGTCAATGCTTAAAATATAATTATCTATGTATAAAATTTATCCTTTATTAATACTTCCACTGTGGTTTTCTTAACGCCTTGTTACAGTTCTAGTCTAACACTCTCGTGAATGGTGAACCCACTCTCATTTCCTACCTCTTTTCAACCCACCACTATGAGCGGCACGATTAGTTCTTGGACAAGGTTAAAAATTCAAATTAATCAAACAGAGCTTCACTCGACACAAAGCAGAAATGTAGGGAGGAAATCCTAGGTTTCTCTGTGCTTTGTAATTTCAGATTGTCATAAAACAGTTCGACAGGGTAGAGTCCAAAGTCTAAACTTTCGATATAAAACAATTATGGGACTTAAATTTAAGTGGTACAATTTTCGTATAATCAAGGACTGAAGACGAGGAATGATGAGATGAATGTAAGATTTTTGTAATACTGCTAATGCGTTGATGCAGAGGCATCCAAAACATGGAGGAGGGATATGAGATGGTTAGGGAAAATAATGCAGAAACGAGTCGGTACAACTCTATAATAACAACCTCGTGCTGTAATAATAGAGAACATCATGTAAGTCACGCGAGCAATTTCTTAATCATAGATGGTGGAGCAATTACATATAATAATAATAATAATAATTTATTTTTAAGGTTAGTGCCAAGCCAGACATCAAATTGGTGTATGAGATACCCCTTGCTTGTGGGACAAGGGACCCCCTTGGCCTAGATATTTGACTGATAAAGTCTATGAAGGTATACATACCCTACCCCCCTCTGTATTTGAACTTGTGAACTCTTTGGATGAAACACATGTTCTTAATCAATAATAAGGTTAAGAGCTTAAACTTGGTGCATCTAACTAGAGATAACTTCCACGAGGAACAAAAAGATTAATTCTCACTATTACAAAATGTACTGGGAAAAACAACGATACAGTTGACCAAGAGGAAGAACTACCAATTACCATTATATTATATAATTGTTATTATTTATCTTGCAATGAAGTGCAAGTGGTGGTGTATTTTTATTTTTTAAAAGAAAAGGAAAACAACTCATGAACCAATATGGATTAAGCTTGTGGTAGAAAATAATAATTGTAAAAACACGTAAGTGTTGATGCTTTGTGATAAGCCAAGAGTTTGAAACATTCCTTGTTAGGTATCTAGAGAGGTAGTGGGAGGGCTAGAGGGCCCATAGTCATAATAGTGGAGGCCATTCAATGTAAGGTGGACTAGGTCCACTATAGTATTAAATAAGACCCAATATGGTAGTTAGATATAATAAATGTAAGAGGACTTCTCATAAGGTTCTTCTTTTAGAAGGTTTTTCTTTAGAATGTTCTTAGGTGGTTGGTAGAACTATATAAAGGGCTTCAAGAAATTTAATGAGATTTAAAGAGAAGTATTGTATTTGGAGCCATATATCAATAGGAGGATGTCTCCTCAAAGAGACAAGTGAACATGAGAGGATCTCTTCCATAATAGGATCCATTGTATGGTGTTGCGCTACCTCAATGGTTTTGATATAATAAAGTGGTGGTTTTCAATATTGTTCCATATATCTTGTGTGGTGATTGTATTCATATATATTTGGTACTATTGTGGTATTTTTTACTTATGTCTTTGGTACTTAACAATTGGTATCAGAGCACTTTCCTTGGTAGGAATTGTGGGAATATTTTTTTTTTCTATTTTTGCAGGTTTTTTTTTTCGGAGAAGCCAAAAAGGGCCCTGAAATTATGGATGATTTATGTGAATTTTTGAGAATTTTTTTTCGAAATTGGTTGTATATCTAAGTTCCTCTCATAAAAACACCCGATTTAAAAAAACAAATTGTCTAAAATGGAGTTCGAGAAGTAAAGTTATTGAAGTTTTAAAATATGTTATTTGTAAGATTTTTTCTGTGGATGGCTGAGTGATTTATTTATTTATTTCTGTAGCACGTGGGGATACCAAAAAAATTGCATATACCTCAATTAAAAAAAAAAAAAATTCATCTAAATCAAAGCTATGGAAGTGAAGATATTGTTGATTTAAAATCAACCATTTTAGGGGGGTTTTCGTGACGACGACGAGACTGAAGAGTTCATAACTTTTCATAGGGTGCTCAGATTTCTACTAGATGAGTGACATTGGATAGATAATTTTAAGATATTTATTTTCATATATTATATGTGGTATTGCCAATGGATATTCAAATTCTCATGGAAATTAGACGGAAGATTGAATCCCTTGAGATAGGTGCTCAAAAACGTTAAGCGATCACACTTACAATGCAAGACAGATACATTATACAAGACATCAGAGATGAATATAATCAAGAATCACATGCTTGGCATAATTTTGAGGATTCTAGTTATGATTGATATATGAATAGTTGTAATTTCTGGGATGAAAACCATTTTCATCTTCTATTTGATGAATCTACTCTTCCTTCTATAAAGCACATCTTGGAGAGTAGATGGTCTAGGTGGATATCAGAATCCACCCACCTTTTCCAACTGGCTCAAAACAGTTTTCTGACAATTTACTCTTTTTAGCAGTTTTTACTTCTGGGGCCATTTTGAGGGCCTAAATGAAGGTTTTTAGGGATCGAGCTTATAAATGATAGCAAAAGGAATGATTGAGCCCCAAAAATGAATCTCCTCAATGATACCTTTTCAATGGGCTATCATACGCTTAAAACGAAGATCGTATGCAAAAATTATGACCCCGGGGTTAGGTTTTTGGATGTCTAGGTAAGTCGTAATTTTTGGATGTCTAGGGTTTTTGGAATTCCTGTTTATTGTAAAAATGCCTTTAGATCCTCATTGTAATCATATTATTGTGAATGAGTGCAGTCGTCATATCTCTTCTCAGAGATAAGCCGCCACCGTTCCAGCAAGCTTGTTTCCGCTGCATTTTACAGTTTAAGCTTATTTTCTTATTGAATAGAAAACCAGTTTTACTGTATCTCTGTTATTTTGTGTTAAGCACTTGTTAATAAAATGTAGTTATTTATTTCTTATCATAAAATCTAGATCAGTGGTATCAGAGTGGTCTCCTCCTTGTCGTCTTTATGCATGTCCCCAACGAGTTCAGAGTACAAAGAGTTGGGTCTCGAGCTTGTTTCTCTTGAGGAAAAACGCTCTTGCATGCCCAAGTGACCTCTCATGGCAGGAGAAAATAAATATGATGGGACAGGATATCCTTTCAAACTATTGATTGAGGAATCCCTCATGCAATGAAGGAATGAGATGATGGATAGTTTCGCGCAAATCCTTCTGCAGCTACCAACAGGAGACACATCTTTTTCAAACAGAGGTGCCGCTCCCTTCAAGGTACACATAAACTTCGATATTCCTATATTTAAAGGTCAAATAGACACATATGTTGTAGTCAACTGGTTGAATCTACTAAAATGTTATTTTTCTATCCATAACTTTTCAAATAGAGAAAAGATTAATTTTGTGTTCCTCAAAGCCATTCCCCATGTCAAAGATTGGTGGGAATCTTTCTGTGAGAAAAAGGAAATAGAGGAACCCTCATTATTTATAGTCACATCCACCTAGGAGTCCTTCAGGGATGCTATTAAGGAACAATACTACCCTGTCAGAAGTTATGACGACTTGTATACCAAATGGACCACACTACGACAAGAAAGAGACCAAGTAGTGTCAGATTTCACAAACATATTCCATACCTTGCGCACCAAGATAGGTATCAAATATTCAGAGCGACATATGGTGCTCAAGTATCATGACGCTATACATAGTTACATCTATATGGAAATGGAATTTCTGGACATCTCATCCTTGGGCACGACCTACCGATATGGCGTTAAAATCAAGAAGAAGCTCAAACAAAAGACACGACAATTTGGGCCTCGGAACCCCACACAACAAAATCTAGGAAAGGGCGGCCCCAACCCACAAAACAAAGGACAAAGAAAATATGGAAAGTATTAGGAAGATACTGGGAAGTGGTGTGACTTCCATAAGAGCCCTTGGCATAACGCTGCTGACTGTCGCTCAAAGTACTCGCTAGTGGCCGAAGTGAATACCTTTGAATCAGATGCAAGTTTTGACTCTGAGCTAGAACCAGAAAGGGAAGACAAATCATTGATGTGGAACCCAATGCCACCATTGCTACCACCAAGCTCCAGCCTAGTGAACCAGACGAGCCAGAAGAAGGAGAACACTTCTTCCATTCACAGATGTGGGTAAAAGGTACCCTGTTGCACTTCATTGTTGATAGAGGTAGACAGAAGAACCTCATCTCAACAGAGGTCATCAAGTGGTTGGCCCTTCTGACAACGCTGCACCCACAACCCTACACCATTGGATGGTTCTGCCAAGGAAGCGATCTTCACGTTAGCCAATAGTGTCGATTGTCATACGGCATCAAGCCCTTCAAATATGAGGTATTGTGTGATGTTGATCCTCTCAAATTTTGTGATGTTCTTTTGGGCCAACCTTATTTATGGAAACGTCATGTTGTATATGATTCTAGGCCTCGTAGTGTTATTATTACTTTGAACAAGAAATTGTGCAGGATACCCAAGGCAGTGCCACCTAGTGTTATTTCCTTTATCTCTACTAATCAATGTAGGAAGGTCATCTCTTAGATGGGGAAGTTTGTCTTCTTCGTGATTCACTCTTAGAATAAGTGAAAGATCACAACCACATCCAGGGTCTTTGCGGATGACTTCTCCACATAGCATAAGCAAGTAGAGAAGGTCATGGAATAATAATCATATATCTTCCCTTCACCTATCGGGGTACCTCTGCACTGCCAGGTCACGCACCCCATCGATCTGACCCCAAACGCACCACTGCCCAATGGGCCAGTATATTATCGCTCTCTGCTAGAGAACGAGGAGATCAAGTGACATATCCAAGAGCTTCTCCATAAGGGGCACATCCGTCCCAGATCATCACCTTGTAGGAGCCCAATCGCGCTGGTATAGAAGAAATATGGAACCTAGTGACTCTGGATTGATTATCGGGCTCTAACTAAAATCATAGTAATAAACTAGTACCCGATTCCCCAAATCAACGACCTCCTTGATCAACTCACGGGGGCCAAATACTTTAGTAAGATTGATCTGAAGTCTGGCTACCACCAGGTCCCGATAGAACATATAGATGTATGGAATACCACCTTCAATTCAAAGGAAGGCCTTTTTGAATGGTTGATCATGCCCTTTGGTTTGAAAAATGATCCAGCCAATTTCATGAGGATGATGGACGATATCCTGCGACCATTCATCAATACTTTTGTAGTGCTGTGTCTGGATGACATTTTCATTTACCACAAGACTTGGACCAAACAATTGCAGCATATTTAGCAGGTTTTGTACACCCTGCGGTAGCACAAGCTATATGCCAACTTGGAAAAATTCTCCTTAGGTATGGACAGGGTCCATTACCTAGGCTACATCATTGATCAGCATGACGTACATGTGGATCCAACCAAGATCCAATTCATCCATGACTAGCTAGCCCCAAACACACTCACTGAGCTTTAGAGATTCTTGGGCCTTGCCAATTTCTACCGAAGGTTCATGTTGGGATTCTCCCATATTGCATGGGCCCTCATCCAAATAACCAGGGGTGGTGGTAAGGCAAAATTTGCATGGGGCCGGTCCCAACAACAAGCATTCGATGATTTGAAGCATCGCTTGTTCTCATCCCCAGTACTTTCACTACCAAACCTTCAACAACCCTTTGAGATCGAGACATATGCTTCAGACTATGCGTTGGGCATCCTTCTCACTCAACACGACCACCCCATGTCCTATCATAGTGAGACACTATCAGATGTTGTCCGTAAGTACTTGACTTATGTCAAAGAAATGTACTCCATTTTGCAAGCCTCCCGCTAGTGGAGACATTACATTCTTGGGAAGGAGACAGTCATCCACACTGATCATAAGCCACTACAATTCATGCATACACAAGGAAAATTGCAGAATGATCTCCATCCAAAGTGGTCCACATACTTGCATCAATTCCACCTCAACATCAAGTATAAAACATGAAGCACCAATCGATTCATTAATTGCCTCAGCAAACCACTAGTCATGACACTCACCACGATTCTAGACTCCTGCGTCCATGAGAGTTTTGGATGGCCTCAACTCTATGAGACAGACTCGGACTTCGCCACCACCTACCAAATGTTGGGTGCAAACGCAACAGTCTATAATTTCCATCTTTAGGATGGGTTGTTGTGTCATCTAGGCCATATCTCTGTTCCATCAAGAAAGCGAGAAAAACTGATCTCGGAAGCTCACTACAGTCGGGTGGCAGGACACTTCGGCATTGAAAAGATAGTGGTGATGCTACAAAAAAATTTCTATTGGATGAAACTTCGATAGGAGTTCAATAAGTATATCCGATCCTACACTACTCGCGCTATTGACAAACTGACCACTAAGAAACAAGGCCTGTCCACCCCTCTTTCTACTCCTGATAGGCCATGGGAATCCATCTCAATGGGCTACATGTTAGGGCTCTTGTCCACCAAGTGGGGAAATGACTGTGTTTTTGTGGTTGTTGATCTCTTTTCTAAGATGGCGATTTTGGTTGCCTACAAGAACATCACAGTAGAGGCCACTACAAATATATTCTTTGAATGAGTCTGGGTACAATTTAGAATCTCACAAACCATTTTCTCAGATCAGGACAGTCGATTTCTCAACACATTCTAGTCGGGCCTCTCGTCATTGCTGGACACCAAGCTCACCAAATCCACAGCCTTCCATCCCCAGATAGATGGCCAAACCAAGGTCGTAAATCGAATGATTGTGCATATCCTTCACATGTATAATTCAAATCACCCTCGCACATGGGATGAGAGCCTTCCCTATGTTCAACATAGCTACAAGTGATTCGTGCATAGCTCAACCGACCACAAGCCCTTTCAGGTGGGGTTGGGATTCCAACCATTGGGTCACATAGATGTTGCACTTCCTTTGCGGTCACCTCAACCAACTCATATCCTTCTCCAACTCAAGATGACAAAGCCACCTGGTTCATTGAGCAGATCCAACACATCCACCAACAATTTCAGGATATCCTACAGAAGTCTAATGACAAGTACAAGCAATGTCATGATCAACATCGGGTGCCACATAAGTTTTAGGTGGGCGACAAAGTTTGGTTGCACTTGCAAAAAGAACGCCTTACAAGACCCCATCAGAATCTTCGCCCACTCTATTATGGGTTGTAAACCATCACCAAGGCCATGGGGGATAATTCTTTTGAGCTCAACATTCCTCATTTCTTTGGCCTGCACCCAGTGTTCAACATGGATCTCCTTCTCCCTTATTTCCCACCATTATTGGAAGCCTCAGATGTAGTAGAATAGCTGACACCAATAGAGCTCAAACACGAATTCATACAACATGCATCTAACGATCAGGTTGTGGACACAAAGATCAAGGGCACTCAACAACAAAGGATCCAGCTTTATCGAGTTGTCAAAGAAGGGAAGCTCTTGCACCAAGGCAAGTGGCTCACCCAGGGCCAAATTCAACAGAAATTTCCTCATCTGATGGGGGAAATCAATGCAATGGAGACCATTTATTCCTAAGGAGGGAGGATTGATCTAGGTGGATATCAGTGGCCACCCACCTTTTGCAATTGGCTCAAAACGTTTTTCTAGCAATTTTGGCAATTTACTATTTTTAACAGTTTTTACTTCTGGGGCCATTTTGAGGGCCTGAATGAAGGTTTTTCGGGATAGAGCTTCTCAATGATATCCAAAGGCATGATTAATCCCCCAAACTGAATTTCCTTGACAATACCTTTCCAATGGGCTATCATACGCCTAAAATAAAGATTGTATGCAAAAGTTACGACCTCGGGAAGTTGATGTACTAACTTACCTAGACGGGGCCCACATGACTTTTGGCGCTTCATCTCCTAGGGTTAGGTTTTTGGATATCTAGAGTTTTTATAATTCCTTCTTATTGTAAAAAGTCCTTCAAAGCCTCATTATAATCATCTTCTTGTGAATGAGCATAGCCGTCACAACTCTTCTAAGAGATAAGCCACCACCATTCCAACAAGCTTGTTTCCACTGCATTTTACAGTTTCAACTTATTTCGTTATTGAATAGAAAACCAGTTTTAATGTATCTCTGTTATTTTTTGTTAGTCACCTATTAATAATATGTATTCATTTCATTCTTCTCATAAAATCCGAATGAATAGATAAGAGGTTTCTATGCACACACTTCTTCTTATTTATTATTCTCCAGTAGTAGTGGATGAATTTTTGGTGAGTTCTACATATTTTGATCCACTTAACCAATGTCTCTCTTTGGAGCATCATTTTCAGTTGGTTATGGAGTTGAGATATCTTTTGCATGGATTTCACATGAGCACTTGGACATGGGACCCTGGTTTGCAATGCTGGTTGGACTACTTCTGCATGGTGGCTTTCATTTCTACATGAGACCCTCATTCTCTAGTCTACTTCAGAACTATGGTCCACACTTATGCATGGGACCCTGGTATATGGTTGTACACCCTCATAGCAAGCGTTGAGGACAACTCTTTCATAAGGGGGATGGAATGTTAGGTATCTAGAGAGGTAGTGGGAGGGCCATAGGGCCCATAGTGATAATAGTGGAGGCGATTCAATGTAAGGTGGACTAGATCCACTATAGTATTAAATAAGGCCCACTATGGTAGTTAGATATAATAAATGTAAGATGATCTTCCTCTAGAATTTTCTTAGGTGGTTGGTAGCACTATATAAAGGGGTTCAAACAATGTAATGAGATATGAAGAGAAGTATTATATTTGGAGTGGTATCTCAATAGGAGGATGCTTTCTTGAAGAGGTAAGTGAATAGGAGAGGATCCCTTCCATAATAGGATCCATTGTATGGTGTTGCCCTACCTCAAGGGTTTTGATATAATAAAGTAGTGGTTTTATATACTGTTCCATATATCTTGTGTGGTGATTGTATTTAGATATTTTTGGTACTATTATGGTATTTTGTATTTAGGTCTAGATTGGTAGAATAATTATATTTAACGGGAAACTATAAGGAAATTTTTTTACAGGTTGCACACTATCTATCTCATTTGTGGAACCCATGGAAAGGATGTCAAAACAAATGGAGCCAAGTCCTTCGCACAATAGATTCTTAAGATTTCCTTAAACAATTGTTTATGACCATATTAATTCAAACAACACTGAGATTAAGAATATTGTTATTATTATTTATTTATTTTTTAAAAGAATTTCAATAAGAAACAAAGACGACAATTCTGAATAATAGAAAATTTATAGCAACAACAACTAAACGAAACATGCATTCACAATATCAACATTATCGGTTCCAGATCATACGTTGTATATGGCAATTCAATTATTGAAACGAAACTGTTGAGTAAGGTAACTCTATAATTTCTCATATATCAAAACGCTTTTTGAAACATAATTTTTTTTTGAATGACAGGGTAAACAAAAGATACATGGTAGTAAATTTAATCAGGAACTGTAGTCACAGAATAAAATATAACATCATTTTCAACAATGTTAACTTACAGGTAAGAAATTCGTATAAATTGAGACAAGGTATTATTCAACAACAGTAAAATCATAACAATATTAAAATACACATACTATTATGTAATTGCCAAGATTTATATTAAAGGTATTGCTCGCTATTAAGTTGATGATGTTGATGTCGTTCCTCCACTCAAAATATAGCACTACGATATGGTACTTCCTCTCTTTCCAATCCTGAGACTTCATTGATACCTCCCAGCCAACACTAGGGGTACTCTTCTTTCCCCTTAGCCCCTCAAGCTGCAAAGGGGTCACACACAGTAAAACAAAAATCAATAATACCAAAACTTTTCTTGAAAGGAAGAGCTTCCACTCTTACCAAGTTTTGGAACCCAACTCTCAACAAGTACAATAGTTCAAAAAAAAGTGACAGCATAATAGTACTTTCCAGAGTGAGCCCTCTTTCTTCTTCTCCATTTCATTGATAGGAAAATTAGCAATGACACTTTTCCTCTCATGCACAAATAATTATTTTTTAATAATTTAATCAATGATTATTCATCCATACCACTTGTCACACTCTCGCAAAGTTCCACATGTAAATTCTCTTTTTATTTTATTAAAATGACATTTTCCCTCACACTCCACAATTTGTTCCTATTTTTTTCTCTTAGTTGTCCCTTAGTTCCCCACTCCTTCATTTATTTTGTGTCCCCTAACTAAATTTCAGTTTGAGTTGGATTAGGAGTATTCTTTTAGTTGGGATTAGTGGTAGATTGATTCAAGATTCTAATCTATGTGTACCACACATTCTCTTATGTTTTATTTTCATTTTATTTAAAAATATCTTATATTAATTTCATGCACACATGTGCATCTACCCAACCTGTAATTCTTATTCCCTCTTTTGCTAGAATTTAATATTTCCCAACTCCCTTAATCTTATTTAATATTTTATTTATTCACTTATTTAGACTTAGATTCTTGTTAAATTTCTTAGTTTATAATTTAATGATTAATTAAATATTATGTTCTAACAAGGTCTAAACATTTTATTATATTTTCTAGGCATTCTAGATTTTATTGACTCACAATTTGATTATGAGACATACCCTTCAAGATGCACCTTTGTGCTTGATCCAGATTCAGATTGAGGAGCTTGATGGGGCTCAGAAAGGCCTAAAACTAAATGTTCTTAGAATGACTTCAAAACATATGTGTGTGTAGGCCTCGTCAATATGAACCCAACGCAACTTGAACAGGATCAAATAGACATCATATGCTCCAGATATCGGGTTCTGTTCGTTTTGCCAAACAATCAAAAAGTCAAACAAGTCAAGAGGATTAAAAGTCAACGCTGACGTCACCATGACATCATCATGATGACATGGCACTAGGGCATACAACTAACATGGAAGGGGTACAATGGACTGCTGATGTGGCATTTATAGGTGGACCAAACAGGAGGTGACATGTATCACCACAACAAGGGTGACATGTGGCACGCCCATACAATTGACGTGGCGCAACCCTACATTGACATGTGGCAGGGTACGACGCTGACATGTGGCAGGAAGGTGGTAGACTGCTGGTCCAATCATCATTTGACACGTGGCTGGGGAAATTGACGAATGAGGTGGTGCCACGTGGCCCAGACGTGGGTTGCCATGTGGCACCCAGGTATTGGTTCGTGGTTTCATTGCACAAAAGTTTTGTTCTTCTTTAGATTTGAACTCGGCACCTCCGATGGGATTCTAATGTTTTGGGGACTGGTCAGGTGCCAACACACCACTGTATGACTTGTAATAACATTTCCATTTTAATATATTTAAAGTGCATTAAAGGATTAAACAAAGGTGGAAAGGGTTGGGCCCTAGCCTCAACCCCTGGTCACGGCCCTCCACATATAACCAGAGGCCCCACTTATTAACTATTGGTGCAATGCATTGGGGCATAGCCCTCGGTTTCCAAGATTCCTCCATAGGACCTAGCCCTTCTACAATCTTTGCACTTGACGCTATACTTCAGGAGCGAGGCCCATGGAATAGGTGACACCCAAAACCATAAGACCCGGGGAGGTGACCATTGACTCATGCATATTCATTGGGGCATGGTCCTATTACAGTGTTCCATTCGGCCGATGTTTACGAAAAAGGGGCCAGCGCGCAACGCTTGGCCACATTGTTTCCATGTGACCATATTTAGGGGGTGTGCACCCATGAAAAGGGAATAATCCCTATCGTTAAACAAAAATGGTTTTCTAGCATATATTTATGTATTTTATTGAATTAATTCAACATTTTTGGAGGGTTTTGCCCATTTTGGGGCGATATTGGGCCCTTTTTTAGGCCAGATCTTAGGAGGAAGTTGGGAGATGGTTGCCAACTCCAGATATATATATATATATATATAAACTAGGACTTCTTGAGGCCATGGAGGGAGATTTAGATCAGGTTTATGCTGAAGGAATGCCAAGCCAAATCCATTTTTATGTAGGTAAGTTGTTGATGAGTGCACCTTTGCGGGCCATTTCTGGGAGTTTCGGTCATCTATTTTGAGTGTCGTTTATTTTTTGGGTTTCTTAATATCTGGGAGAACAAGACCAGATCACTTTTGTAACCTTTTGGCACTACTATTAATGTACTTATTGAGCTTTGAACAAAAATAAGAAAGCCTCACCCACTGAGACAAACACCCGGATACGTAGGTGAGATTGCTGAACTACATTTTCACAATGGTGTTATGGTTTGTTGTTGTTTTATGATTCATTTTAGTTCTGTACATGTTTATATGGCTGTGATATATTCTCATATATTCTTCCTCTTTCATTAAGCTTCCTAATTGGTTAATCAACACATGTTTAATAACTCAACCATAGTCATTCAAAAGATCTTTTCGGATCAGTTCTTGAAGGGTGCCACTCACCTTTGACTATTTTGAAAGTTTGTCCAACACTTGGAGTCAACACTCCACATGGTCGACCTTGTGAGAGACTAGGGACTATATAAGGATAAGGATTCCACCTTATTGCGCAACCCTTAGAATTCTTCATGAGAAACTGTCTCAGTATGCCCTTGCGACATCATTGACCTCTCGAACTAGGTAATCATTAGCCTATAGTTCAGGTCACAACAAGAGTGATAGTAGGATATGATAGAGATGCTTCCACACCTCTCCCTCATATGTCTGTTTTCTGTGTATGACCCCTTTACTCCATATGTGAGTCGGATTAGCAAGTTTCACCAATCATGCATCCATTGACAAGAACAATGTCAATAATCCATATACATAACATCCATACTGAGATCATCATATAACTCTTACATGTAAACCAATACTCAAAACTCAAACCAAATACAACTCCACTCCTTGACTCAATTTGGAGTCCAAGGAAGTCCACTGATTCCATCAACATCCTCAACCTATCATGTATCCTATACACTCATGAGAAATAATCAATAACACCTGCCAATACACACACACACACACACACACACACATAGAAATTAACATATAAATACAAATGACATCATAATATAACTCATAGTCAAATCATAATCATAATGTATCATAACCGGATCACTTTCTCACAAGTGTCCTCAAAGAATAAGTCAGTAAAAATGTGGTCAGTGGAACTGGATGTTACAGGAACTATTCTTCCTCCTCATTCCCCTGAGCTGCAAATGGGTCACACAAAGAAACATAATGTATGTAACATCCCAGTTTTAAGCATTATGAACTATAATGCATTATGTAATTTTGACTTAGGCTGGTGAGTCGATAAAGTTGAAAAGGGGCCAGAGTGCCTAGGAAATGTAATACATCATATAGATGAATAAAATGCACCTTTGGCTACAAGAAAGACAAGGAAAAAAGAGATATGGGGCTACTATTCCATGAGAGAGGGGGCTTGAGGGGTTAAGTCTTATTATTATTATTTTTATTTACCATAATTGATTTTATGGAGAAAAGTGGTTACATGGGATTCTTGGGGAAGGCCATGTGGTTCTTGGTTCTTGTGATTATATAAACATCCCTTGGGGGATATTTTATGGGCTTATTCTCCCTAGTTCTTCTTCTTCTTCCTTTTCCTTCACTCAGACTGAATTTGTGTGCTGTTGGTCTAAGCGTGGATACAAATGGATGCATGAGGGGTTGTTATTTTGTTTTGTTCATCTTCTTCCTTTGGTTCATTTTGTTCCCTTGTTCCCTTGTTCTTGTTTCATCTTCACTCACTATTGATACTTTGTATGCTCTTGGGATGAGCATGGAAATGAATGACAAGAAGAGGAGAGCCATTGCTGAATGGTTGTAATAATTATTGATCATTCTAGAAGGGAACAGATTCCTATGTGCATGATCTTGATGGAAGTTCGGATAGAACTATCCACAGCTACAAGTCCTGAGAGTCCCAACAGGGATATTCTTAACAAAAAGCACTAGAGCCTTGGAAGGAAATGGACAACCCGAGGGACTACGTGGCAGAGAAGGGGTTCCATTCTCTTGGGATGGTGCAGGCTGGGTAGAAGAGAGTTGGTGTACTTTTGATTGTTGTGAGTGTTGAAAGGCCTGTGATAGATTGAGTGTTGGGAGGCCTATTAGTTATGAAATTGATGGAAGTTTAGATAGAACTGTCCACAACTAGGAGTCCTTGGAGTTTCCAGAAGAAATATTTCCTTACCAGTAGCACTTGAGACCTAGAGAGAAATAGAATATCCTTGGGGACTGCATGGCAGAGAAAGGTGTTCATTTCTTTGGGTTGTGTAGTTTGAGCAGGATAGAGAGCTCGAATTTGGATTTATTGTGTGGTTGAGAAACATGAGAGCTAGTTAGCCAACTGTTTTGTGTTTTAGATTTGGCATAGGACCCATCCTTGTTGATTCATAGCCCTGGATCATGGATGACTTGTTGTTGAGAGTAAAAGAACAACAATGTCTATGGTTGGGAGGAAAATCCTTGGTCTGTAGTCAATTGGTGAACCTTTAGTTGAAAATATAAGTTCTCTATATCATGTGTTTTATGTATAATGTATATTTCGTTGTGTATTTAATTATCTCTGAGATATGTATTTAGAATGTTCTTGTCTCCTAGTGATTTTCTATGCATGACACATTGTTTATCTCTTTTATGCAATGACATGGATCTTGATTAATGCATGTTGTTATTTCATGCTTGATTTCAGATTAAATGTTGTTAGAATTTCAAGATTCATTAAGAGAACTGAGTCTTGGGACTGCATGGTGCCCTGACTGCTGGTGGATGGGTGTGTTGCAGCCTATTTAAGTGTCGTAGCCTAGCTTGTTGGTGGTCAGGTACGTTAAATATTTGTATCATACCTACTAGTTGAAAGAATGGGTTGGTATGGGCGAGATCTGTTGGTCAGAATCTCGTGGTGGAGATTGATTTATGACTTTGAATTCGAAAATGTCAAGAGGAATGACATTCCAGATTCCACGCAGAATCTAGAACTTATGAGATCCTTAGTAAAGGATTGAAGGATCATGACCATCCATTTCGAATTTGGGAATGATCACCACCATGGGAGAAAGTTTATATTTGGACCATTGGATCTGTTTGAGAGAAGACATATCCTTCGCATCCATCGGATCTGGAGAAGGTGTGGGGTCGTTAAGCACCGAATTCCTTCTGACTTTGTTGCTTCGAAAAATTTAATGTCTTTAATGAAAAGGAGGTAAAATCCCCGAAGCTCTGAAGTCCCGTAGTAAATCTACACCGTAGATCACTGGGAGGAGTACTTGACCATTTGATTTTTCCAAGGATAGATATGGGCCATTGGATCAGGAATAGTGGAAAATATAATATCCTAGATGTCATATCTGCGCGTGAGCGAGCATGATCCGTAGATCTCATAACAGTTCATAGGTTCGGTACTCCTGGATAAGAAATTCCTTAAGCTTCCAGGAATAAAATCTCCCACAGTATCGAACTGTGGAGCAAATCATGATTGTTCGTTTTCCGGGAAGCTTGTCTACAGATTAGAAAATATTTGACATTCAGGGGTTTTATTCCTTATTTCACTGGGAGGAAGAGTTCCCTAAATTCTTGAAGTCGGGAACCAATCCAGAATGTTCATGTTCAGAGAAACATGTATGGATATTAGAAAGGGTTCAGAATATTGACTTTAGGAATTTTGGAGGTGGGGTGGTGTTCAACAAAAAATAAATTCTGAAGCTCGAAGTTTGTAACTTCTAGAGCCCCAAAGTTCTAAAGCTCTGGGGAACACTTGTTCGGAATTTCAGTGTTTGGAAGCCTTGTAATGTACTAATGTGAAATCCTATGAAGTCTAGAGTTCTGAATTCATGGAGCCTCGAAGTGATGTGGCCTGGTGACATCACCAAGGGTGATGTGGACACACTTGATTCTTTTCATGTGTCATTGTATTCCATGTTTTTTTAAGATTGTTTGTGCTAGTTATAACTTGACACGTCTCATCTCTGTATTTTTCGCCATGTAGCACCCCCTGGTGCATGGGTTCTGAAGAGACTCTGGGAGATCTCTATTTCAGTGTTTGGAGGAAACATGGTATGATAAAGGTAGAACCCCTGAAGCTTGAAGTTCCAGATCCCCAAAGATCTGAACAAGGGTTTATTCGAAAGTTCGTCAGGTCAGCATTCGGGGAAAATGAATTGTGATGAAGGTGAAACCTACAAATCCCAAAATTCCAAAGCTCTGGATAAGTGCATATCAGCTAAGAGCTTGGTCATATCTCTGGTCATATGAGACTTTGATCCAAATGAAATGGGGATAGTGCCCGGTTTTTTGTTTTTGAAGACAGAAAGGGGGCTAGTGGGTGAATGTTTTTTGTGTTGAAAAGAGAAAAGTGCTAAAGAGTGTTTAAGCTCATGGTTTTGATCCATGGTCATGTGGATCATGGTTTGAGGGAAGTTCTTGTGTAGAATTCAATTTTTGTATCAACTAAGGGGGATGAAAGTGGTTTTTGGGGAAGCCCTAACTTTCAACTTAGATATCCTATTGGGGTAGGAATAGAGCAGTTGGAAGGATGATTCAGAGGAGAATGGTCTAGAATTATTCTAATTTGGATAACTATGATATAATTTTCTTCATGAATTAAAAAGAAAAGGTACCTGTAAATTAATTGATAATTTTTTATGATATGTATAATTCTAACAAGATGGTTGCTTGCAGGTTTGTCAGGATTAGAGTTATAACTAGATCAATTCAAGAATAGGATAATATGTTAGGGTCATGGAGGCATGCCATAGCTTGCAGAAGTTGGATGAGGTAATAAAGAGATACAAAGAAAGTAATGGAAAGTGGATAAAGAAATCGAGAAAAGAATAATAGAAGAATTATTATGTTGATACTCCAAAATGTGAATAAATTGCAGGTACTACAAAAGAAAGAATCCTCAAATAGGACAATAAGCTAGTAGGCGAATAATGTCATTAATGGGCATAGAAAGGAAAAGTAAGGCTCCATATCCTTGAAGGTAGAGATGTATAGACAGTTTCAAGTTTGATGTGGAATAAAACAAAGAGCTTAAGATGTGGTGTGTGAATAATCTCTATGTGTCAAGCATGCGATTTCCAGGGAAGGATTTGTTAGATATGGCTTATCTACTTGTCTAAAAGTACTCAGTGAAATAAATCCACTTCTGATATCAGATTTCATAGTGGAAGTAGGATGCCAATGCAAGGAATTAGGAATGCTCTCTCACTTGAAAAATGTCACTGAGTGAAATGGACTTCCAATGGGGAATGGTATTAAGTGTGAAAGGTGTGGTTTCACAGGGAAATGTTAATGAAGTAACCTAATGAAGAACTAGGAGTAACAATATTTGATTCAAGAATGTTGTAGTAGAATGATGGAATGTTTTGCGCTACTTCATTCCAGGGTGTTGGAATGTCTCATAAAGGTAAAGTTGGGAATGACTACCGAAGGGGAGCTATTTCAATTTGAGTACATGTTGGGACTGTGATATGACTGATTTTATGACGTTAATTAGATCCTCTTTGTGGAATGTGTATATGCGTTTTTCCTGTTTTCAAGAGTTTTGAAGAGCTTTTGTGTCAAATCGCTATGATTCACACCAGGTATGCATAATTCATGTTTTGAGATGATTTTTAGTTTAAATCAACATGTTTTTATGATCCCATGAAACTAATTCATGTTTTTTGTGTCACTGTAAAAAATCACAGCTTGTTTTCACATCCAACACTTCATCTGGTACTCCATCCGGCACTCCGTCCGGTACTCCATCCGGCACTCCATTCGACACTCCGTCCTACACAAAAACTATGGGCGACTTAGCGGTTAATATATCGACGGCCAACAATGGGAGAATCAGAGACATGGGTTTTTCTTGTGCTCATGGCCTCCAACTACTGAACTCTTGACAACTGGATTTGGGTTTTTATGTTGGGCGATTATTGGCTCGCCTCATTTCTAGAAGCCACCGACAATTAAGGCATCTTAAATGCGATTTGTTGTCTTTAGAGAGGTTTGACCCTTCCAATGGTCCACCTCTTAGCTTGTTAAAACTATAAATACCACCCCAATGGTTAGACAATTGTTAAGTAGAGAGTTAGAGAGAAAAAAGACAATTTAGCTATGTTTTCCTATTTTCATTTTGCCAGAACTATGTAAAGATTGCATTTTTTGTTTTAATGCTGAATTTGTGTTCTTGAAGTTCGTGGTTCACCTTTGAAGAGTAACCATGAATTGTTGGGGGGCCCACCAGCAGTCTGCATGAATACCCAATTAGTTTGCTTATGAATTGAATAGTGTAGTTGTCTTTTTATTCATTTTTTGTACATGAATTGTCATTTTGCTTTCTTATTGTATAAATTGTTTTTTATAGCTTAATTGTTTTAGTTTCTTTTGCAAGTTATTATGAAGGATCGTGTTAGTATACAATGATTTGTTAGTTTATAGGAAGCAAGCTTGCAAGCTTAGATACTAACCATGTGTGTAACTAGATGATAAATTAAGTTTTCTTTATGCTGAAATATATGATAAAAACAAAGTTTAAAATATAGTTTTTAATTCATGATTTCTTTGACAGGGTTCAGTGGATGGATAGTAATTAGCCTTTAGTTTTCAATTCTAGTTTTCCTATCTCGTTGCTATTTAGATTTATTTATTTAATTTTTCATTTAGGTTTCTCATTTGCTTACTTGTGATATGATGAAATAGTGTTTAATTTTTGTTTATGAGTATTTCCTCTTTTTGCTATTTGAATTGTCAAAATAGAATTAGTTTAGTTTATTTCATGCAATTTCCTTTTCTAGATTTAGGTTGCAATTTTAATTCATAGTTAATTATTGAGTTTGGTGTAGTATGAATTTGCTTAACTAGTATAGAATGCAATTGAATTTACTAGAATAGTATCTTTATACTGTTGATGATTAATGCATGATCAATAATCACATGGATATGAAGGATAGTTGATGTTGTTTCTATAATGGCTAAGTTTTCACTGGATTTCCTAATTCACACTTTTCACTTTGCTATTGAATTCAATATCGAGTTTATCCCTGTTGAATTATCATTCATTGTTAAATACCATCGTGATATTATAAGACACCAGAGACACAACCATCAACACTATATTTGAGTTTTCATAGATTAGAAGATAGTTTCGTGATTTCATAGATTAGAAGATAGTTTTCTTGCTTTCATAGATTAGAATATAATTTTCTTGCTTTCATAGATTAGAATATAGTTTCCTTGATTTTGTAGGATAGATAATATTTTTTCTTTGGTAGGTTAAGGAATAATTTTCTTATCACGGATTAAAGATTAGTTGTGAATTCCTCTTACTTTCAATTTAGTAGATTTCCTTTCATAGATTACAACTAGTTGTGAAGTTCAATTTAGGAATAGAGTTCACTTGTTTCTTAGCTTGATTAGTTGCTTATTGATTAGTTTACTTGATGTAGAAGTTATCATAGGTTAGTTAGTTGTTTGCTTTCTTTAATAGAGTAGTTACTTGCTTGTCCATTCTCTTTCTTTGATAGGGTAGTTGCTTATTGAATTTTAGTAGGTTAATTAATGTAGTTTTCTTTTGTTATTGCTTATTAGGTAGATATTTTGTTTTTACTTATTGTTATGATTGAGTTAGTTTTCTTTAAGTAGGGTTTTCAATTGCTTTCTTAGAACTATCCATCGATCCTTTGTTCAAAGGTTACTTAGGGTACATAGTTTGAGTTCCTTAGTAGGGTTTGCTCATCAATAGTTTTTTCTTGAATAGATTAGCCCTTAGATAACCACTTCCTTAGTTAGACTATACTACTACCATCCCTTCTACCTTAGCATATATATTTGTACAACTCTAAGTTTACTTACCCTGGGTTGAAAATTTAATTGAGGGTTTTTAGTGTGTTTTTAGTGCATATAGAACACCCATCATTTTTTGCGCCATTGTCAGGGAGTTGTCTCAAGGTAATAAATAGTTAGACATTAGATCATTTCTAAACCTTAGCATTAGTTTGGTGGCAGGGAAACTTTAAGATGAGAGGTAAGAACCTACTCATCTGCTATAGCAGGTTCCCCCAAACCCAATGGTAGTTTTTATTTTTGTTTTTGTTTACTTTCATGAATAGACCTAGAGACCCAAAAGGTAGATACATTAAATCTAAATCAACTCTTTCAACCAAGTTTCCTTCCGACCTTTTTGGGGGAAGGAACATTCCACTTATAAGTTCCACAGATCGATACCAAAAAACAAGAGTTAGCTCAACCCAAAGAGATAAAGTCGTCTCTCAAGAGGCTGAGACATGGATAACTATAAAACATAAAATTGAAGCATCATTAATAGTGGAACAAGAGGCAATACCACTCGAGCTTTCCACAGAACCAAAAAACACAACCTTTTCTTTGTTACCACCATCAGAAGTTCCTAACTTTAAAGACATCATAGACCCTAAATAGGTGAATATCTTGTTTGGTAGTTCAACCAACATAATTGTCTCTCAAATTGACACAGAAACTTTGGCACCAATAATCTCAACCTGATCGAGTAGAGTCCTAGACAACCAAGAAGTAGGAATACCTTCCCATCAGAGGGATACCTTGTTCTCTTTAATAATAAAACCACTTAAGTACTTTCTTTTTGGAAACCAAACCAGTATGGATTATTGAGAGGATCACAAAAATGTAAGACACAGGGAAGAAGAAGAATTTGGGAACCAAAGTGAAACTACCTTTGGGTTTCCAATTTTGGACACCACCCCAAATGTCAATATGAAAAACATTCCCCTCTCAACACTACCCACATTTTATGGTAAAAGCAGTGAAGATCCAGACACCTTCCTATTTGAGTTCGACATCTTGTGTAGGAGATACAACTACCTACAAGATGCCCATAAATTAAAACTCTTTCTTGCCACCCTTAAGGACTCACCACTAGGATGGTTCGTGGGGTTGGGAGAATCCATCATTAGGTCTTGGGATGCCATGAAAGATATATTTCTTAAGAAGTACCAAGAATACTGCAAGACCAAAGAGTCTTGTAATGACATATTCAAAATCCAACAGCTAGAAGACGAGAATTGCAAGGACTATATGGAATAGTTCACATACATCTCCCATAAGTCAAAATACCATGACCTCCCAGAGGATGCAGTGAGGGCTCTTTTACTTGAGGGAATTTCAGAAGAATACCTAGAGATGCTTAACTTGATGGAATTAGGTGACATATCTCATAAAACATTTTATGAAATATGTGAAATGTGTAATAATTACTCAAGGAGTAGAGCTAAAACAAGAAATAATGTTTGGGATCCTTATAGTAGAAACTTAAAACCAGTTAGTTTAGGTGGTATCACAAGAGCAGAGATAGGGAATCTTTTAGAAAACTTCAAGATAGATATCTTAAGCACAATAGGTTCCCAGTTGGATATCCTAAATATCAACAATAAATAGGAGGAGGAAAATGCAGTAATGAGCATATATTTCCCAAGATGTAGGAGGAAGCATTCCTCAAGGGAATGCCCATTAGATAACATTTCAGTTTTTGGCTTCTACACAGAAGACCATTTAACTGAGAAATCTCCATCATTGCCTAGTTTATTATCCATATATAGGAGTGGGTATCCTGTGGAATCCTCTTATGCACCTAGGAGGCCATGGCATCCTAGGAACCAACCTACATACCTAGATCTACAATCTCAAGTTCCACTCTATTATCAACAATAAGAAAAGTGGAACTCACCAAGTTGGAAAAGCTAGTCTACACAATACCAACATCCTTGGCTTCAAGGATGGAGAGGAGGGCATAACCAAGGAAACCCTTAAGATCCACCTATCCCTATGTCCAACCAGCCTTATCCTCAGTTTCCACCGAGCACTCTGTAGCTTCTGTCAGGTTTTGTTCCATCACCTTTAACTGTTATTCCACAACAACAACCGCTACAATATCAAAATGCAAGTTCCCCAAGAACGACACTATTACCATCACAACCAGTGCCCAATCCTAATAATAATACACCTCAACCTCTTTACATTGTTGATATTCGGGCCTTCCGGACATATGTTATTACTCTGTTCCATTACAGGAAATTCAACTAAGATCGGGAAAAGTTCTAGATAGGTAGAGATGTTCAGTAGTCATCTAGGAAGAAGAAGAAGAAGAAACCACCAAACAACCTATGGATGACACTAGGTGGGAAGATATTATTATTCCTAAGGACCAAGAACCCAAGATTCCTAAAAATAAACCTTCACAAATTACAAAGGCCCCTCTTTATCCATACAGATTAATAATAGAGAAACCTATGACCCGACTATAATTTGACATCTTGAATGAATTGAAGAATATTTGTGTCAAGATTCCCTTGTTGAAATCCATTAAGGACATTCCAATCTACAGTAAGGTAGTCAAATAATTGTGCATTAAGAAGCTAGGTAGGAAGCAGAAGGACCCTCCTACAATACATTTGAGAGGAGGACTTTCTGAATACATATCAGAGAATCCAAAGCTAGCAAAATATTGGAACCCTAGAAACCCTGTAGTGACCATAGCCATTAATGAGGTTTCCATTGGGAACACTCTCATAAACCTAGGGGAATCCATCAATGTTATGACTACTACTACCTTGGATAATTTACAGCTAAAACCTCTTCTTAGACCTACCCCAACCATTTTGGAATTAGCAGATAAGACCAAGGTTATACCTGAAGGAATTTTGGATGACATTGTAGCTACTTTAGCCTCATGGGAGTACCCAGTAAAGTTCCTTGTTATCCACTCAAGGTATCCTACCAAAGGCCATCCCGTCATTTTGGGAAGACCTTGGTTAGCCACAACCAATGCATTTATTGGCTGTAGAGAGGGAGAAATGACCATTTCAAATGGACTTTCTATCCAGAAGCTCACCATATAACCTCCAGCCCAACCTATCATGGAGAATCTATGGTGGCTTTATTATCCATATGAGGATTAGGATTGGGAAGAACCTGTATTGCCAAGTGACCATGCCTAGGAACTTTGGGAGCACACAACAAAAAATGTGCTAAACCAGTTCATTTAAGCTATCACATGTGTTGATTTTACACAATCCTTTCCCCAATTTGAGTACATGTTTGGGAAATAATTTCAGGAACAATTGGAACCATCCATTTTGTCTTCAACATCTTCTATCTTCGATATGGATGAGTCTGCCACATATTATACTATGCCCTACGAGATTAGTCCTGGGAAATTTTTACATATAAACTCTGGGCTAGATGCAGACCAACAAAAGCAATTAGTAAGTATCCTTAAAGAAAAATTAGGAGAATTTTCCTGTAAATGCACTGACATGAAGGATGTACACCCTGACACATGCATCCATCACATATATACCCAGGGTGAAGTAACACCTGTTAGGAAACCCCATATAAGGATGAACCCAACACTCAAAGATATAGTAAAGGAAGAGATCTAAAAGTTATTAAATGTCGGATTTATTTATCCCATCTCCGAAAATAAGTGGGTATCCATGCTTATAGTGGTTCCAAATAAGGTGACTAGGAAATGCATAATCTGTGTTGATTTTCGACAACTCAACAAATCCACTCTAAACGATTACTTTCCTCTTCCTTTCATTGACCAAGTTCTGGATACCTTGTCTGGAAAGAAGTATTTCTTCTTTTTAGATGGGTAAAATAGGTATAATCAAATTCTCATAGCACCCGAGGACCAGGACAAGACCACCTTTACTTGTCCTTGGGGCACCTATGCCTATAGGGTCTTACCATTTGGATTGTGTAATGCTCCTGCTACATTTCAATGAGCAATACTAGGGATATTTTCTGATCTTATTCATGATTGTGTGGAGTTCGACATGGATGACTTCACAGTTTATGGAAACACTTGCCAAGAAGCCTTAGATAACTTAGAAAAAGTCCTTATCAGATGCAAAGAAATGAACCTATCTCTACGTCATGAAAAATGTAAAATGTTGTTAACTGAAGGAGTGGTTCTAGGACATCATGTTTCATCTGAATCGATAAAACTCGATCCTGTAAATATTGAGCTCATTGTCATACTTCCACCCCCCAAGACTCAGAAAGAGGTGAGAATATTTCTTGGACATGTTGGATATTACCGACGGTTTATTGAAAATGTTACAAAGATTGTTGCATCTATGTTTGGATGGTTAATAAAGGATGTTGATTTCATTTGAACTCAGTAGTGTCAAAATGCCTTTGAAACCCTGAAAGATAAGATGTCTGTGGCACCAGTTCTTAGAGGGCCCAATTGGACTCTGCCATTTCACATATCTACTGATTCCTATGACACCGCAATATGAGGAGTATTAGGTCAGAAAGAGGATTAGCAGTCCTATGCCATTT
The DNA here is from genome assembly GCA_010110895.2 of Picea sitchensis. Classification (NCBI taxonomy): domain Eukaryota; kingdom Viridiplantae; phylum Streptophyta; class Pinopsida; order Pinales; family Pinaceae; genus Picea; species Picea sitchensis. The sequence continues at coordinate 127,148 of SNQJ01S0000231.1, read as the reverse complement.
TTTTTGTGAGCAAGAACTTGTCCCCTGCCCAGTTAAAATACACAGTTACTGAGAAGGAATTCTTGGAAGTAATTCATGCTATCAATAAGTTTCATCATTACATTACAGGTTACAAATTATTTGTACATACAAATCATTCTTCCATTATATTTCTCATGAATAAACCCATAACTAATGGTCGAGTGACTAGGTGGCTCCTTCTATTGCAAGAGTTTAACATCACCGTTCTTGACCGACCAGGAAAGGATAATTTGGTAGATGATTTTCTTTCACAAATAAAAAATGAGGATGATGATATCCCTATATATGATAGTTTCTCAGATGAGCACCATTTTTCCCTCTTTGTAAATACCCTGTGGTTTGCAGATATGGAAAACTATCTAGCTACTAGGAAGTTACCATCTCATTTGTCACCGCATGAAAAGCGTAAAATTATTACACAAAGTGATAATTACTCTTGGGTTGGCCATGTGTTACACCTCAAAATTACTCACTTCGATAGTGTCACAAGTGTCATCATTACAAGTGTTGTAAGTGTCGCATCTTGTCTGCAAGTGTCGCATCTTAACTACAAGTGTTGCAAGTGTCACGAACAGTATACTTCCATCTTGCCCATGTTGTGCCTCTAACGACATGAAAAAGACACTTAATACACCCCAAAGACTAGTTTTGAAGAAGAGATGTCACTTGACAGGGAATGCAATCCTTTTGCTATTGAAAAAACCACAAAAAAAATGAATTTTGGAGAGGAGCGCTCCCCTACCCACTGCTAGGGAGTGCTGACACTCCCTGAGCCTCTTTGGGTAAGTGTTTGAGCACCCTGTGCACCCTTTTGGGGGAGATCTACCCTTTTTTTAGCAAATTTTGGGTTTGTTGAGGCAAATAAGGGAAGAATCCCTCAATTCCTGAAGGTAGTTGGATTCGAATAGATGGTCAAGGCATGATCTTAGGAGAGATCCTCAACTGAAGGAGAAGAATCCTCAACTCATCCCAAATATCTCTCAATTGGTTGGACCTCTCCAAGGTTATATAAGGATACCTTCTCATGGTGAAAGGTATGGTGGAGACTAGAGATTGATACCAAACTTATGATCCTATAATTGGTATTGACAAAAGACAAGGAAGATTGAAAATTATACCTAACTTATGATCACATAAGAAGGTATTGACAATGGAGATTGAGAATTACATCAAACTTATGATCTCATGAGTGAGATGTCATCAAATCAATTAGTGGAGATTAGTTGAGAAAAAGGGGTTGGACAAGGAGAACTAGAAGAAGTTGTTGCACCTTCATTCAAAGGATTGTAATTACTTTTACTTGTTCTCATTAATATAATCAATGCTTGGCTTGTTTCTTTCAAAATTGTTCTTGTTCCATATGAGTTTTTCTACAGTATATGGATATATGTTTGAGATAATATCGGTAGATTAGGAAGTCTCTTGTACCTTTGTTTGTTTTACAAGACCTATCAAGGAGCTCAAGATCAAAGCTCAGCTAGGACTTTGCAAGGACAAACGTCGCTAATAAAGTACATATCTTTCTCCTTCTCTTTCATTCATTAGTTTGATTATATATAAAAGGAAGTCAGTGTCCATGTTAAGAAATTTTATGTCTTTGCCTTAGGAGTCTAGAGACCAAGAGGGAATCCACTTGTCCGCAGGGGAATTCACCTTCAATAGAAATTGACAACTTTGCTGGGGAAGGAGCTCTGATTTTTGTTTCCATTCCAAGATCTTGTTTTGGCCCTTTGCCCACTGATTTGATCTTCTCCATATTGTCATGTTGATTCTTAGATTTGTTTGATTGCCTCTTTATGTCATCATGATCACCTTGATTGACTAAATTTCCTTAATTTTTTGCGTTTCTGGGCTTTTTTCTAAGTTTTTGGAGCAGAGCGCTCCCCTCCTGTTGCTGTCAGAGTAATAGCACTCCCCTTTATCCTTACACAGAGTGGTGGAATGCTCTGGTGCCCCTTACACCAGAGTGATACCCCATTTTTGTGAGAAATTCTCCAGAATTTTCATCTTCTGAAGTTATTTCTTGGCTTTTTCTTTTGCTTAGGGTCCCATACTCTCAGTCCATCTTGATATTCACTTTCAGACACCCTTATTTCTAAGAATTCATCCTCTTTTGTTTGGATTTTTTGACATTTTTCCTTACTTTGCAATTTGTCCTTCACGATTTGGAGTAAATCCACAATTACTGTGTGGAATCTTGCACCAAGGCGTAAGTCCATTAAGCAGGTGGACAACATAACTGATCCACCCGCTCTACCCCTGCCTCTTCCTATTTTGATCTTGTGATGTTGGATTTCATCACCAACTAGTGGTTTCATTGTGGGAAGATTTTGTTTGATTGTTTGATTCTCAGATTCATAGCATGTGTTGTTTGTGTTACTTATTGGACCTTAGGTTGGGTCAGTGTTAATGGAATCAAATCCTGAGCGTACCAATGGAGGAACCCCTTCTCCTGGGGAACCTTATACCTTTCCTTCGTTTGGAAACTTTGGTCCTCTGTACATTTCCACACTGAGTCTTCTGGGACTCACCATCAGATTACTGGTTTGGTTATTCCCCACTCCAGTGATCTCGAATCCTCCCAATGTTTCAACTGCAACTAATACTTTATATGTCAGTACACCACCCACACATCAACCTCATGTCAACTTTTCTCTTTCTTCACCCATTAAGTTTCCTTCCCTTTCTCCTTATTCATCTAGTGAAAGCTTTAAAGCAAGTAGCCAGGTTGATTAGAAGAAGAAGAAACAGAAAGAGAAGAAGAAGAAGAGCTCAAAAAAGAACAAGGCCCCAACAACATCAAATGTTGGATCCAAGCAACCAGTTACTGTTAATAGTACTGGGAGTGTTGATGAGGTCACCAAGATTAAAATGAAGAATCCGAAACCCAAATTCCCTTACAGTCTTTGTAAGGGTGACCACTTTCTAATGGATTTCCCTAGTATTCCCAAAGTATTAGAAATGTGGTCGTCTGCGTCATCGACCTCTGCTAGACATGGTGGTGATGCCTCGTCAACTAGTGATGTTCAAGTTGGTAAGAAGAAGAAAACTGTCAAATTCCCTTGTATGTTATGAAAAGGTGATAATTATTCTCACCTTTGTCTTCGTATGGATGAGGCTTCTTCTCTTTTGGAAAAACTTCAACTTCCAAAAGGGTATCGTAAGATTTCCCCCAACCCATCGTTAGTTGATGGACTGGTCAATCTGGTTCTATCACCGGTCAGTCTGGTTGATCAGGTGGTAAATATAGTTTCATCCTAGATTGAACTACAAACCTATGTAGATGATCCAATTCCGTCATCGATCAACCCTACTCTTCATCAAAAGAGCGTAACCCAAGTAGTCGATCCATTTTCATCCTCTGTCGACCCCACTCTCCCATTAGAGAGTGAAACCAAAGTGGTCGATCCGTTTCCACCTGTTGACCCCATTCTTCCCTTGGAGAATGAAACCCAAGTGGTTGATCCGGTTCTGTCATCGGTCGATCCCACTCCTCCTTTGATGAGTGCTAAAATGGTTGATCCATTCCCTTCCTCGGCCAGTACCACCCTTCCTCTGAAGAGTGCCTGCGTGGTCGATCTGATCCCATCATTGGTATATCCTACTCTCCCTCTAGAGATTAAACCTGATACTACCCACGTTTTTCTCATTGATACAGAATTTACCGTGCTGGGGGGCATTTCTCATTCTCCCGCGAAACCCCCTCCAAGCAATGAGGCTATCCTTTTTAATTAGGGTGCACTAACTGGACCTTGTCTTCCCTCTCACATTCCTTTCTAGATTACAGTACAAGTTTGTGGTCGGGACGTTCCTCAAATGCTAATATATGAAGGTGCGTATGTTAGTATTTTGTCCTTTGTTTCTTGGCACTCTTTGGGTTGTCCTTAGCTTGCGCCAGTTACACAAAATTTGTTAGCTTTTAACAGAAGAACTAGTCAACCTTTAGGGACCCTTCCTCAGTTTCCCATAACTTTGGGAGGGAAAACTGTCTTTATTGATGTCATCATTCATGGTAGTCCGAGATCCCTTGGATTTCTCATTACTCCTTGGGCGGGATTATGTCTATGTCATGAGAGCGATTGTATCCACTCTTTTTTGTGTGATATCTTTCCCTCATGATGGAAGAATGGTGACTATTGATCAACTTTCGTTCATTGGTACTATCTGGATTACCTCCCTAAATGGTTCTTACATGCAGATAGTATCGCCCCCGCCGCATATCAATTATGTGGCATTGTCTTCCATGACTTTGACTCTCGATGATTTGGATCCGGTAGTTGACATGGTGATCTCTTCGGTAGGGATATTGGAGCCTAATCTCCTTACCCCTGTCGTGGCCCTTGACATCTGTTCCTTCCAGAGTGATTTTCTTCCATCCATTGAAGATCTCTTAGAAGCCATGACTGAGATTTGTCCCTTGACATGGTATCCTTCCAGAGCATTATTCTCTTGAAAGCCATGATCAAGAAGAGTCCACGAGCACAATTTGTCTTCTTTGTGACAAGCTCGTTAAAAAATGAAGTAGAGGCCTTGAGCATAGTCTTCCTCTCTGTAGAAAGCTCATTAAAACATGAAACAAAAGCTTTGAGCACAATTTTCCTCTTTGTGGCAGGCTTGTTAAAAAAAGAAACAAAAATATGGGGATTGAACCCAAAGACCTGAGCATAGTTCTTTTTCTATGTCAAGCTGGTGAAAAAATGAAACAGTCACCTCTCCTATCAGGTTGAGACTTTTGCCAGATCTCGTAGATGTCGATTCGAGTCTTTCGTTAGCTCTCATATTTTAACCTTCATTTCATCCACCTGTATCCTTTTTCTCCATCTAGTATAGAAATTGGCGGAAACCTCAAAGTCGATGAATGAATTGAAGCTTAGAGGGCATGTCTCCAGCCTTTGATGATCATTTTGAAGTTAATCCCCCAAGTTTCAAGATGGGGGCATACCGAGATTAGTCTTTGTTCTTTCTCGTGCTCGTAAATACATGAGAATGCAACCAGGTAAAATTTTATCTCTTTTTCAGACCCGCATGGTTAAATGAAAAAGGAACCCCTTGGAGTCATATTTGAGCTCTTTTCAAACTCTCTAAACATGAACAGATTTCCGAGTGATATTGCTTCCTTTTCCACTTGTTAAAAGGTTTGAAAGGGTGTCTTTCGAGTGATAATTTATCTCTTTTTTGGCCTCACGAGAGTAACATTATGAAAAAGGACAACATTGGAGTCGTCTTTAATTTGTTTTCAGACTCTCTAAATATGAAAAACCACTGAGTTTACCTTCTCTGGACTCGTTAAACAATCATACATTGAAGGGCCTATATAGGATCAAACCCTTACTTCTTCCAATTCATTAAACAAAGGAAGAGGGACTTACGTAAGGTGAGTCATATCGAGCATGTGTTACCCTCCTCGAGATCGTTAAATTAAAAAGAGGTACTCGTCTATCTGGATGGGGAAAAAATTGAAAGAAGCAAGCGAAGTAGTTTTTGAGAACACTACCAGTAACTCTTATGGTTGCCCTTGAACATGACACTTTGTCTTTGCACACATTTCAATCTTTTAAACCTCTGCACTGAGCCAATCCTATGAGTTTCTTTTACTCCTTTGGGTCACCCGATGAAAGTCACCGTATCCACTGCATTATCGTGTTTTGGTCCATGTCAAGTTTCTACTATTGTGCCTCAGTGTTCAAGGGAAGTATATGCCTTGAGAGTCAGTCATCACAAATATCTTTTTTCAATACCCATGTCATTCCATGTTCATTTGATCCACCAATTACATCTCTGTGTCAGTTTTGTGTCATTGATGGGGGATACATCAAGGCCCTCCTTTGATGAGTCTCTTCCTGTCGACTTCAGCACCTTATCTAGGAGCTAGACTTAGAAACCAATTAGTACCTTAGGACCTGCATGCCTCAATGGTAGGCCTCCTCATGTCCGACAGTGGGTTTGTCCCCTAGCTTTCAAGATGGGGGCATACTGAGCTTAGTATTTTTTCTTTCTCGTGCTCGTAACTACATGAGAATGCAACCAGGTAAACTTTTATCTCTTTTTCGGACCCGCATGGTTAAACGAAAAAGGAACCCCTTAGAGTCATCTTTGAGCTCTTTTCAGACTCTCTAAACATCAAAAGATTTTTGAGTGATTTTGCTTCCTTTCCCACTCGTTAAAAGGTTTGAAAGGGCATCTTTCGAGTGATAATTTATCTCTTTTTTAGCCTCACGAGACTAACATTACGAAAAAGGACAACATTGGAGTCATATTGAAGTTGTTTTCAAACTCTCTAAATATGAAAAACCACCGAGTTTACCTTCTCTGGACTTATTAAACAATCATACATTGAAGGGCCCATACAGGATCAAAAACTTACTTTTTCCAGTTCGTTAAACAAAGGAAGAGGGACTTACCGAAGGTGAGTCATATAGAGCATGTGTTACCCTCCTCGAGCTTGTTAAATAAAAAAGAGGTACTTGTCTATCTGGATGGGGGGGAAATTGAAAGAAGCAAGCCAAGCAGTTTTTGAGAACACTACTAGTAACTCTTACGATTTCCCTTGAACACGACACTTTGTCTTTGCACACATTTTAATCTGTTGAACCTCTGCACTGAGCCAATCCTATGAGTTTCTTTTACTCCTTTGGTTCACCCGACTAAAGTCACTGTATCCACTGCATTATCGTGTTTTGGTCCATGTCAAGTTTCTGTTGTTGTGCCTCAGTGTTCAAGGGAAGTATCTTCCTTGAGAGTCAACCATCACAAATATCTTGTTTCAATACCCATGTTATTCCATGTTTATTTGATCCACCAATTACATCTCTATGTCAGTTTCGTGTCATTGATGGGGGATACATCAAGGCCCTCCTTTGACGAGTCTCTTCCTATCAACTTCAGCACATTATCTAGGAGATAGACTTAGAAACCAGTTAGTACCTTGGGACCTGCATGCCTCAATGGCAAGCCTCCTCGTGTCTGACAGTGGGTTTACATCATTGACCCCTGATCGGATGATTCCATGGATGTTCGACTTCAGCTCATCTATTCACATTCATTGGGATGTACTAGAGTACCTTGGGAATCATTGACATCAATGATGATCTCCCTCACGCTTGTTAACAGTTTACATCATTGACCGGTAATTAAGTGGTCTATACCATGTTCGACATCAGGACATCTATTCACATGGTTAGATTCATACTACATCGGGATCGGTAAGAAGACCCTGGGTTGAGTCATCTCTTATATGTACTTTTCCTAGGTTGCGAAGGATTTCTTTTGAACTATGACACATATACTGTTACATAGATCCACTTTGTATTGGTCATGGCTATGTCTTGTCATCTCATATATCCACTGTGTATTCTTCGTGGCTATGATCAATTCAGGTCATATAAGTATAGATCCACATTGTATCTATAGTGGATATACATTTTTTCAATATAATTATGGATTCCTGGTGTATTTTATGGTGGCCATACCTAGAAAGTCTTTATCACACAAGCATAGGTATGCCTGCCTTGGGTTTGAAACATGTCATAATATTTGTTTGATGGTTGTGTGCATCTTTTTCCGGTTTCTCTACGTCCATACCCTTGCTCGAAAAAGTCTACAAAGTACTTCAGTCATCATCATATTCTAACTTTGTACATTGGGGGCCAATCTGTTACATCTCAAAATTACTCACTTTGATAGTGTCGCAAGTGTCGTCATTACAAGTGTTGTAAGTGTCGCTTCTTGTCTACAAGTGTCGCATCTTAACTACAAGTGTTGCAAGTGTCACTAAAAATATACTACCATATTTCCCATGTCGTGCCTCTAACGACATCACAAAGACACTTAATACACCCCAACGACTAGTTTTGAAGAAGAGAAGTCACTTGACAGGGAATACAAGCCTTTTTCTATTGAAAAAACCACAAAAGAAAATGGATTTTGGAGAGGAGCGCTCCCCTACCCACTGTCAGGGAGTGTTGGCGCTCCTTGAGCCTCTTTGGGGGAGTGTTTGAGTGCCTTGTGCACCCTTTTGGGGGAGCACTACCCTTTTTTTAGCAAATTCTGGGTTTGTTGAGGAAAATAAGGGAAAAATCCCTCAATTCCTGATGGTAGTTGGATTCAAATAGATGGTCAAGGCATGATCTTAGGAGAGATCCTCAACTAAAGGAGAATAATCCTCAACTCATCCCAAAGATATCTCAAGTGGTTGGTCCTCTCCAAGGTTATATAAGGAGACCTTCTCATGGTGAAAGGTATGGTGGAGACTAGAGATTGATACCAAACTTATGATCCTATAAGTGGTATTGACAGAAGACAAGGAAGATTGAAAATTATACATAAATTATGATCTCATAAGAAGGTATTGATAATGGAGATTGAGAATTACATCAAACTTATGATCTCATGAGTGAGATGTCATCAAAGCAATCAGTGGAGATTATTTGAGCAAAAGGGGTTGGACAAGGAGAACTGGAAGACATTGTTGCACCTTCATTGAAAGGGTTGTATGTACTTTTACTTGTTCTCATTAATATAATCAATGTTTGGCCTATTTCTTTCAAACTTGTGCTTGTTCCATATGAGTTTGTCTGCAGTATATGGATCTATGTTTGAGCTAATCTCAATAGGGTAGGAAGTCTTTTGTACCTTTTCTTGTTTTACAGGACCTATCAGGGAGCTCAAGATCAAAGCTCAACTGGGACTTTGCAAGGACAAACATTGCTAATAAGGTACATATCTTTCTCCTTCTCTTTCATTCATTAGTTTGATTAGATCTAAAATGAAGTCAGCGTCCATGTTAAGAACTTTTTTGTCTTGTCCTTAGGAGTCTAGAGACCAAGAGGGAATCCACTTGTCCGTAGGGGGATTCACCTTCAACACCATGACCTTTTTCGCACAGGTGCTGATATAATTATTTGTATATGTTTCCAAGAGGATGAGGTACTATAAATACTATGAAGTTGTCACGATGGACCATGTGGTGGCCATTTTTCTAACAAACGTACAACATATAAGGTGTTACATTCGAGTTATTATTGGACTAGCATTTTCAAAGATGTTGCCAAGTGTGTGAGGAGTTGTGATAGTTTCCAAATGATAGGAAGACCTACGTCAGCTGAAGAAATTCCCTTGCATGCCCAAGTTATGATAGAATCCTTCAAAAAATGGTCCCTTGACTTTGTAGGACCAATTTCACCCATGCTCCATAAGAATAACTATATTTTGGTTTGTACAGACTATGTCACCAAGTGGGTAGAGGAAAAATCCCTATTTATGGTTACAAAAAAATATTTTGTCGAATTCATCTATGAATACATATTTACCCGCTTCAGTGTCCCTCGTGAAATTCTTACAGACCAAGGAACTAAATTCACTTCCAAGATGATGAGAGAGCTAACAGAGAAATATGGGATTAAACACTATAAATCCTCTGCATACCACCTGCAAGCTAATTGTCATGTAGAATCTACAAACAAAGTTCTAGAAGATATCTTAACCAATATTGTTCAATTACATGATCGGGATTGGGATGATAGGCTTCTAGAGGCCTTGTGGGGTTACCAAACCACCTAGAGAAACACCACCAGACACACCCCTTATGATCTAGTGTACGGGAAAAAAGTATTTCTACCAATATAATTCCAAGTAAGGACCTTCCATATTGCCACATAATTTGTATTAAACTTATATGAGGCTCAAAAGAAATGAGCCCTACAACTGAATGAGTTGGATGAGATTAGGCAAGATGTCATCCAATGAAAAATATTAGTCCAAAACCAGAGGAGCAAGTGGCATGACAAGTATATTAAGAAGAAACACTTCCAACCTAGTGACTGGGCTCTGTTGTTTGATTCATGATTTAAAACCTTCAAAAGAAAAATCACCACCTGGTGGTTGGGCCCTTACGAGGTAGTCATTGTATATGACAATGGTGCTGTGAAAATCAAAACAATTGACGATGGACAAGTCTCCTTTGTAGTGAATGGACACCGACTGAAATTTTATCATAAGCCCATTTCCAAAGAGGATTTTCTATAGGTCATGTCAACTAACAAGGAATTTTCCTTAGTATATGGGGAAGTCCCCCCTTGTTCTTGAAAGTTTTATGAATTTTCTATTGTACATATGTAAATAATTTTGAATTTTGTTGTTAAGAAATTCTAGAGATTTATGTAGGTATTTATTTCACCAGTAGTAGATAGTTTCAAGGAAATATAAAAGAATGATTTTTTCTTCAAAACATTGTTACACTTGAACTTTTTTGTCTACTAATCATCGAATGAATATTGACTTGCTATAATTAGCCATATTTTTGCAAAAAAATTCATTTTCTTAAGGCATTCTAAAAAGCAGTTTCTCTTGAAAATCTTCACCATATAAGGAAGTGATACCGTAACCATCAATCTTAGAGATCTGTCATACAGGTTTCCCAAGAAACCTAAGTAAGTGAGTAAAGTATCCTTATTAAAGAGTAACAAGGAGGTCCGATTAGCGATTAGTCATGTAAACATCACAATATCTGCAAAAGAAGAAAGTGGGTTGAGACTAGAGTTACCTTTCTGTTATTTCTCAATGGTACCATCCACTACACACTAAATAGCTTGATTATATCATATCTTTAGATAGGACACGTCCTCTTAAGTACCCCTTACATCAGGACAATCACTAAGGAATATAACGGAAAGTCATCCTCTAACATAAATACTATACCAATTAAAAAAAGAAAAGAAAGAAAAAGTTGTTTTCAGAGCTGCCCCCCGATCTTCTTGCACAAAGCAATCTTATACTAAAATCTTAAAAGATGGAGGGCCATTCTCTGAGAGTGTAAGAGGCTAACCCACCAGGATACTGAACAGGTCTACTGGAAGCGGGTACCGGCCTATGGTATGACTAGGTAAACCCACTGTAGTACTGAACATGCTTACTGGCAGCAGGGCATTCTACGTAGCGAGGATGGTAATCTGACAAAAAATAAATAATAAATTTAAACTTGTCCTGATGTACAACATTACTTGCAGACAAAGATGACATGATGTATGTATGGTTAAGCTAAGGTTAATGAACTCCATAAACTTGCCATTGGGAACTAAATATGAGACTATCTTGAAACTCTCTTGCCTACCTCTTCTTATCTATATATAGGATCTCTTATTCTATATGTGGGGCCATCTTCTAACCGTCTCATCAGACCAATATGTGAAATTTATCTTTACACCTTACAATCTGTAAATATTCGTCTATCTAGAGAATTAACTGGTTTCATATACTTTTGATTGTGAGGTGTCACAATACTTATGTGTGGGGGAGGGGTTCATGAGTTGACAAATGATCATTGCCTAGAGAAGTAAATCTTTGTAAAAAAATTATGCATTATTTTCATGATACAGGTTATTGCATCAATAGTCATTTTATTTTGAAGTGCTAAATCTCATGTGTGCTATAAATTGCTCTACATATACTTAACAGACCACTTTATTGATTCATTTTCGCTACAAGATGTTCATTGTGGGATTGACATTACATGTTCTATGCAAGTGGATTGAGTGAGCATGGTGGAAAAGCCAACAAACAATGGAGCATTCCTCCTCTGCTCTTAATCATTGTTATTGTCAAACCCATTTCAATATTGCAGGCTATCCATTATAGGAGGTAAAAATGCATTTAACACAGAGGTACCGAATGGAGTGCCGTATGAGGTTCCGTATGAAGTGTCGTATGAGGTGCCTAACAGAGTGCCATATGAATTTACACACCAATAATTGTCCACAATTTCAAGTAACCAGGAATCAATGACATTTAATCGAATTGGTTGAAGGAAATCAATATTGAGGATGAAAAATTTAGACATTTTCGTGATCAAATGTCCAATTCAAAAGACTTGGACATTGATCTAAATTCACATCATTAAGATTGCCCCCAAAAAACGTGCCTATGAATTCGAAATTGCTCACACATGGAAACTCATGTGCACATGTGTGCAACCAATTCCACCATAGGCGCATTCAAAAACGCGATTGGGTAACCTATTATCCCAATTCACCTCTACCATTGCATTTTCCCCTATTTTAAAAACACGCCCAGCCTCTGTTATTTGTTCCTCTGTTCGAATTGCGCTCAACCTCTGTTCAATTTGTTTCATTCCTTGACCCGATCACACCCTCTCTTGGTGAATTTCTCCTCTATTCATTTCTTCACATCATCAAGATGCCCAAGAGGTCTGAACCCTCTTCCTACACAAATAGTTTTTCCATTCCTGAATTTGCATAGTGCAGGGAGATGGTTTTGCATGTAGGTTGGGGGCCATTTTTATCCCACTTGTAGGGCCACAATGATGGCATCTCAATGCAATTCACCCTCAGTTTTGATGGGAAGACAAAGCGCGTGGGGTCTCTCACCTTTGGGGTCTCATAGGATTCCATTAGTGCAACCATGAAGCTTCCAAGAGTGGGAGATAGATGGTTTAAAAACCACCAGCTACTATGCTCAAGCTATAATAGGGTTCTAAAGACAAAATTCCAGAACATCTCTGGACCTAAAGGATACTCCAAGGAGTGGATAAAAGAGGAACTGATCAACCCTCTCATAGTCATCACTAGGTTGATCACATGTGAAGGTAGATATTCCACCTTTAAAGCCTGTCATTTCAGATTGTTAGCTCATTTTCAGTTCAATAAATATTTGAACTTTCCCTTCTACTTTCTAAAGAGCTTGGAGAATATGTCCTCTCAAGTGAGGAAGAATGTAACCAACCCCCACAACAGCCTCTTTCACCATGGTCTGATCAAACTCCTTGTTCTTTCCGAATTAGAAAAACAGGGGAAAACTTGGGATTCATTCATTTATCAATTTGCAAACCCTCACTTAACAATCAAGACTAGAGAAAAGACACTTGGCCTAAGGACTATTTCTCCATCCAAACCCCACTCTCCAAGAACTCCAAATCGACCTGCACAAGACATTTATTTATTGGAACAATTCAAGAAGCTTGTCGAAACCCCTGCATCCTCATGAGGTAAAAATACCAAGAATCCTATTGTTAACCCCCCAATACCTTCAATATATCTTGATCCTACACCCAAAAAACTACAAGAAGTGATTCAAAAATACTTTCCTACAATTCCCACCAATAGGAGAGGTTCTAATCGATTTAATAGAGGACCCTTTCGAAAGAGTACCCAAAGCACAAGAGGAAAACCATATGTAAACCCATGACTACTTCGTACCCTATCCAAGTATCCTCTGACCTCAAGAGTCCTCACAAAATACTTAGGGAAGCATCTCTAGACGAATTGGAGCCTCAAAGAAAGATAAAATCAGAAGCTACTTCTCCTCATGAACCCCCTATTAATCCCACCTCACCGATACCTACTCTATATCCTAAGAATGATAGACACTCTTCATCTTTCCAAGGATCTAAGCCTTCCTCTGAAATAACTGATCCTTCTTGAACCATTGAGAAGCTACAAAAAGAGAATTTTCAGTTGCTGGAACAATTAGAAGATAGGAAGACTATGGACACAAATCTTTACCATGATAATTCAGTCCTCCAAGCAAAGGTGAATTCCCTACCAAGTTTGGTTGATGAGATGACCAAATCCAACCACAACCTTGGAGCATAATTGAAGAAACACAAGAGGCATAAGTCAAAATCTTCATGGCAAGAAGGAGAATCTTCTAAAGATGATCCTCCTTAGAAGGCATAGTCATGGGGGGAAATTGGTTTTTGTTTGTAGTGGGACTTGAAAAATATTAGGTGTGGGGGTAATGTTGGGCCCATGATATGACTGATTTTATGACATTAATTAGATCCATTTTGTCGAATGTGTATATGCATTTTTCCTATTTTGAAGAGTTTTGAAGAGATTTTGTGTCAAATCGCTATGATTCACACCAGGTATGCATAATTCATGTTTTGTGATGATTTTGAGATTAAACCAACATGTTTTTATGATCCTAGGAAACTAATTCATGTTTTTTGTGTCATGAGGAAAAATCGCAGCTTGTTTTCACATCCGACACTCCATCCGGTACTCCGTCCTACACAAAAACTATGGGCGATTTGGCAGTTAGCATATCAGTGACCAGCGATGGCTGAATCAAAGACATGGGTTTTTCTTGTGCTCGTGGCCTCCAGCTACTGAACTCTTGACAACTCAATTTGGGTTGTTATGTTGGGTGATTATTGGCTCGCCTCATTTCTAGAAGCCACCGATAGTTAGGGAATCTTAAATGCAATTTTTTGTTTTTAGAGAGGGTCAACCCTTCCAGTGGTTGACCTCTCGTCTTATAAAACTATAAATACCACCCCAGTGGTTAGACAATTCTTAAGTAGAGAGTTAGAGAGAAAAAAGACAATTTACCTCTGTTTTCCTATTTTCATTTTGCCATAACTATGTAAAGACTCTGTTTTTGGTTTTAATGGTGAATTGTGTTCTTGAAGCTTGTGGTTCACCTTTGAAGAGTAACCACAACTTGTTGGGCCCCACTAGTAGTCTGGGTGAATATCCAATTAGTTTTCTTATGAATTGAATAGTGTATTTGTCTGTTTATTCATTTTCTGTACATGAATTGTCATTTTGCTTTCTTATTGTATAAATAGTTGTTTATAGATTAATTGTTTTAGTTTATTTTTCAAGTTATTATGAAGGATCGTGCTAGTATACAATGATTTGTTAGTTGATAGGAGGCAAGATTGCAAGCTTAGATACTAACCATGTGTGTAACTAGATGATAAATTAAGTTTTCTTTATGTTGAAATAGATGATAAAAACATAGTTTAAAACAAAGTTTTTAATTCATGATTTCTTTGACAGGGTTCGGTTGATGGATAGTCATTAGCCTTTAGTTTTCAATTCTAGTTTTCCTATCTAGTTGCTATTTATCTTTATTTACTTAATTTGTCATTTAGGATGCTCATTTGATTACTTCTCATATGTTGAAATAGTGTTTACTTTTTGTTTATGAGTATTTTCTCTTTTTGCAATTTGAATTGTCAAAATATAATTAGTTTAGTTTATTTCATGAAATTTTCTTTTCCAGATTTAGGTTGCAATTTTGATTCATAGTTAATTATTGAGCTTAGTGTAGTATGGATTTTCTTAATTAGTATAGAATGCAATTGAATTTACTAGAATAGTATATTTATACTGTTGATGGTTAATGCATGATCAATAATCACATGGATTTGCAATATAGTTGATGTCGTTTCTATAATGGCTAAGTTTTCACTAGATTGCCTAATTCACACTTTTCACTTTTTTGTTGAAGTCAATATCGATTTTATCCCTCTTGAATTATCATTAATTGTTAAATGCAATCATGATATTATAAGACACCGGAGACACAACCATCAACACTATATTTGAGTTTTCATAGATTAGAAGATAGTTTCCTGCTTTCATAGATTAGAAGATAGTTTTCTTCCTTTCATAGATTAGAAGATAGTTTTCTTGCTTTATAGATTAGAATATAGTTTCCTTGCTTTTGTAGGATAGATAGTCTTTTTGCTTTGGTAGGTTAAGGAATAATTTGTTTATCATAGATTAAAAATTAATTGTTAATTCCTCTTTCTTTCAATTTAGTAGATTTCCTTTCATAAATTAGAAGTAGTTGTGAATTTTAATTTAGGAATAGAGTTCACTTGTTTTTTAGCTTAATTAGTTTCTTATTGATTATTTTACTTGTTGTAGAAGTTATCATAGGTTATTTAGTTGTTTACTTGCTTTAATAGAGTAGTTGCTTTCTTTTCCATTCTCTTTCTTTGATAGGGTAGTTTCTTATTGAATTTTAGTAGGTTAAATAAAGTAGTTTGTTGTTGTTATTGCTTATTAGGTAGATAGTTTTCTTTTTCTTACTGTTATGATTGAGTTAGTTTTATTTAAGTAGGGTTTTTAATTGCTTTCTTAGAACTATCCATCGATCCTTTGTTCAAAGGTTACTTAGGGTACATAGTTTGAGTTCCTTGGTAGGGTTTGCTCATTACTAGTTTTTGCTTGAATAGATTAGCCCTTAGATAGACACTTCCTTAGTTAGAATATACTACTACCAACCCTTCTACCTTGGCATATATATTGTTATAGCTATAAGTTTACCTACACTGGGTTGACAATTTAATTGAGGGTTTTTAGTGTGTTTTTATTGCATATAGAACACCCATTAGTACACTAGTTGGATGATAGAATGGCCAAGTGGAACTTGGCTAGAAAGTGTTCAGACCAGAGAACAATAGTGCATATGAGAAGAATGGGAGCACACAAGGCATCAAGGATCTAAAGGAATTCAAGGACAACCAAATACAACATAAATAGATAAATGAGAAAGTGATTTGAAACATAAATGCACTAGAAGGCATGAGGCATACAAAGAAGTTAAATTACATATGCATTAGTAGGCATGTTAACAATAAATGCTTGGTGCATATGGATGTGTAATTGCACATGCTTGGATATCCATATAACATGCTTGTAAACTTAGAATAGTCTATTATTATGAAATAATGATTGAGTATGACTAATGATGGATTATGTATTCAGGAAAAATGATATATCAGAATTAAATATGTGAATGTTGTTGTTGCTTATTATTTCCATCTAGGTGAAGACCCATGAGGGTCGTAGGAATGGTTATCAGAATGATAAAGGAGGAAGTTTGGGAGCTTCTACAGATATCATTTGGTCAGATAGAAACAAGTAGGTTGATAACAACCAGGCAGGTATGCATTTAGTTTGATGCATACATTTTGAAGGGGATTGAGGTAAGAATTCCCTCAGTTAATTTTCAATATTTAAATTGATATGTAATGGCCAAAGGTCTAGAGTATGAAAATGTTATTGATGGTAGGATCCATTTAGATAAAATGTTGGTTTCATATTATGTTATTATTGGTTATGGGAGAATAACTAGGTTAATTCAAGAGACACACTCCTATTATAACAATGAATATCCATACAACTAGTCATGTATGAGACCATAATATGGTTGGATATGGAAGGTGTATAGCACTATATGAGTGCTCAATGGTATCTATTGTATATCTAATGTTTTCACTGCAACCTATTTGTCGACACTAAAGAGCACTTAAGGATTATATTTTGTTGGAGTTACTTCACACACACCTAGGATTTATTTTTCCTAAGTTTATTCCTTGTTTATTAGTCACAATTAGTCATTATCCAATCTCCTATATTTTAGGGGAGAATATTCCACCTGGAGAATATTCTCTTTCAATTGACACTTCAGTTTGACTAGTTGAGTTGAGTTTAGATATTTCAATGGATTTTTCACCATGAAACATTGGGATCATCACCAACTCACTACTCTTTGTTCAGTTAGTTAACTGAAGACTAGTTGACTAGTTAACTCAGCTAGGTGGCAGTTCCCTCCTATAACTGCCTGAGAGACTAGACTAGGTGGCAATTTACTCTTATAACTACTGGTGTGTGTCTAGATCAATCTAGACCACCACTATAGCTCATTATTTACTTATGTAGCCTATATATATTGTAAATTATTCACTCTTTGAGTGTGGAATACAATTCATGAGAATTATTTCATTCTTTCTCTCCTTATTCTTCTCTCTCAATTTCTCTCTATAAATGTTTGTGGTATTTTATAGCTAGATCTATTCTGTGTAGGTTCAACACATTTACTTGGTATCAGAGCCAACGAACTTCTAAGAAAAAGCTACACCAAATCATTTTTTGCAGGTACTGAAGATTGAAGAACACTTAAAGATGGAATCTATGTTTTACTCACCAACAATAGTTATCACGCCTCATAACTATTTGGAATGGAAGCCAAAAAATATTCTTATGCTCAGATGCAGAGGCTTGTACCAAATAACTATGGAAATGGAAGTAGAGCCTGATTATGTTGATGAGAAAAATGACTTTCTCAATAGACAAGATATGGCCATAGGATGTATCCTCTATTTTATTTCTCACGAAATTCTCCATCAAATATATGATGACTCACAACAATTAACTCCAAATGATTTATGGAGTAGATTGGAGGTTTTATTTGGGAATAAGGAATAATGCATGCCAAATGTTGACAAGATAGAGAATGTAGAAAAGCCACTGTAATATAAATCATCTCAGTTTGAAGAGCCTTCTACACAAGTACCTACAAAAATTTGTATTCCATTAATTAAAGATGATGTCTACTCCATTTCATATTTGTTTTCTGAAATTCATGTGGAAAACATATGGCATGCATCTCAAGAGTCACATGTAGATACTTTTCCATGCACAATGCATGCATCTCAGGAGACAAAAAGGGAGCTGCGCACATCAGACTCAATTCTGATATTTTCTGAGAACTATTTGCATAAACAAATTGGATATTTGAATTCCTCTCGGGAAAATATCCAATTTAAAAAAAAAATCGTCTGAAATGGATTCCAGAAAGTGAAGTTATGATCTTTTTAAAATCAACAAAATTTCAACATTTTTTTGGAAACGGCCACACGATTTTCAAAATTTCATCCAAAATTTGTTTGGATATTTTTCATTACAAGAATATAAAGTGGATATGTGTGGACATCTCAATGGTGCATATACTTCATCAGATCCATGCATACATCTACATCTTCAACAAAATCTTCAAAGAGAACAAACTTGCACAGTTGCGAGGTCTTCTTGGAGTGAAGGACATGGTTGCTTAGCAACTGTTTTTTGTTCCTTCTCATTTATATTTATTTTATGCATTGTAATTTGAGGGGGGGTTTTGTTTCCATGAGGTTTTCCCTCTTTCCTCGTTTAGTTCAGTGTATCTTTTATATTTGGGTACCTAACATGGCCTTGTAGCCGGGACCCATTCTTTATTTCACCATAGTGATGTTCAGGGGGGGTGTTGGAGTTACTTCACACACACCTAGGATTTATTTTTATTAAGTTTATTCCTTGTTTATTAGTCATAATTATTCATTATCCAGTGTCCTATATTTTAGGGGAGAATATTCCATCTGGAGAATATTCTCTTTTAGTTGACACTTTAGTTTGACTAGTTGACTTGAGTTTAGATGTTGCATTGGTTTTGTCACCATGCAACATTGGGATCATCACCAACTCACTACTCTTTGTTCAGTCAGTTAACTAAAGACTAGTTGACTAGTTAACTCATCTAGGTGGCAATTTTCTCTTGTAACTACTAGTGTGTGTCCAGATCAATCTAGACCACCACTATGGATCATTATTTACTTATGTAGCCTATATCTATTGTAAATTATTCACTGTTTGAGTGTGGAATACAGTTAATGAGAATTATTTCATTCTTTCTCTCATTCTTCTTCTTTATCAATTCCTCTATGCAAATGTGTGTGGCATTTTCTAGCTAGATCTATTATGTGCAGGTTCAACAAATTTACATATTATTGGTGTTGTGTTTGGGTTTAAAATGAAGGTATCCAAATATTTAGGCAAGCAGTAGAAAATGTGTGGATGATGTGTTGAGTTGTTGGCCATACCTTCCAACTCATCATGGTGGAATGCATGACATAGTTATATGGTATTATGTAGTCAATGCATGGATGGATTGTGTCGATGGGTATTGGAACATTGATTGTTATTTTATTTAGTAATTAATTGTTGCATTATGAAAATCCTATGGTGCTAAAAATATGTAATGATGGATAGATGCATTATATTTAATATGAATACTAGTTGAAGGTGATTGGATTGTTGTTGTTACAATTCCAAGATCAGTTTTGGAGCTATTAAAAATGTTACAAGTGATAATATATGAATCATTGAATGCATTAGGTGAATGCATGCATATATTATATAACATAGAAATGATTATGCTAACAGATGAAATGATGTGAGTATTGCAAACTCATGAAGTTGAAAACCCTTCACGAATTGTTAGATATTACAACAAGAAAGTTGCAGGTTAAAATAGCTACATAATGAGAAATTACTTAAAAGCTTTGTTGGGGGAGACAAAGTGATATGTCTGGAAAGTAGTGGTTGATAATACATGTGCATGTAATGATGAGATTATTCCAATTGATAGTTGGATCGGTAGAAGTGATTGAATTGTAGTAGAAAACAATTCTGAGATCACTTGTCTCCATGAAAATATATATATATATATATAGCTTGTACATAAGATATTGACATTCTGATTGGGTGAGGAATGTTGAAATTGTAGGAAGAAAGAGTCTTGAATATGGCATTGTTGCAAGTCCATAAAGAATAGTAGTGCCTATTGCTGCAAGAGCCAAATTATTATGAGAAAAATCTCATGTCTGGAAGTTTTGTTTTTCCTATATGAAATAGTTTTGGGAATTATAATTTAATAAATTACTGACAAATTGTTTTGGTTGAATGTAAATCAAGGAAATTGTAGGTAGGATGGTCTTGAATATGGAAGGGATGTAATCCCATAAGGAATACTAATATCTACAACTGCAGAGCCAAACATTATGAGCAAAAATCTCATGCTTGGAAAATTTTGTTTTCTTGTATAAAACATATTTGACATTTATGATTGAAATTATTATAAGAATATCTCATGTTGACTATATTTTTATAATATAGATGATATGTTGGCTATTTAAGTTGGAAGCTCACGAAAAATAACACCAGAAGGAAATCAATGTCAATGATAAAGGCATGGAATGAATAAAGTCCAGTGGACTTGTTGCAACTAGAGTTCTTGAAGCTGCAACTCTGAAAATTTCTGGCCAAGTGCACTGGAGCCCTGGAGAGAAGTGGAACAACCTGAGGGACTGCATGGAAAATAAAGGGGTTCATTTCTTTGGGTTGTGCAAGGATGAGAGGGAAGGAGAGCTTGTTGGTTGGAACTACTACCAGAAATATTAATTCTAAAGATCATTATACATGTTTGGGCTTGGAATGCCTATGTATACATGTTTAATTTTAGGCCAGAGTGCCTATGCATATAAGATTTGGGCTGGATTTCCTGTGTGAATTAAGGCCAAAGGGCCTAGATTTGTGATGTTAATAACATTGGAATGGTGTTTTTCACTAAGGAAAGTGCCAAAATAAGGGGAGGGGGATGTAACATCCTGGTTTTAACCCTTGTGAACTAGAATGTATTACGTAATTGTGACTTAGGATGTGAACTGATAAAGTTGAAAATGGGCCAAAGTGCCTAGGAAATTTAATACTTCATATATATTAATAAAATACACCGCTGGCTGCAAGATAAAGAAGGAAAAAAGAGATAGGGGGCTATGATTCCACAAGAGAGGGGGCTTGAGGGGCTAAGTCTTTTTATTGTTATTTGTATTTAACAAAATTGATTTTATGGAGAAAAGTTGTTACATGGGCTTCTTGGGGAAGGTCATGTGGTTCTTTGTTCTTGTGATTATATAAACATCCCTTGGGGGTTGTTTTCGTGTGCTTCTTCTCCCTGGTTCTTCTTCTTCTTCCTTTTCCTTCACTCAGGCTGAATTCAAGTGCTCTTCGTCTGAGCATGGATATGAATGACTGCATGTGGATGGCTCTGGGGGAATTTTAGGGGTTTTTCTTCCCTTTTGTTCATCTTCTTCCCTTGGTTCATTTTTTTCCCTTGTTCCCTTGTTCTTGTTTCCTCTTCACTCACTATTGCTAGTTCATATGCTCTTGGGATAAGCATGGAAACAAATGGAAGGAAGATGACACCCATTGATGAATGGTTGTAATAATTACTGATCATTCCAGAAGGAAATGGATTCCTGTGTGCATGAGCTTGATGGAAGTCTAGATAGAACTATTCGCAACTGCGAGTCTTGAGAGTCCCAACAGGGAGTTTCTTAACCAAAATCACTCGAGCCTTAGAAGGAGATGGAAAACCTGAGGGAATGTGTAGCAGAGAAGGGGGTCCATTCTCTTAGGGTTTTTCAGGCTGGGTAGAAGAGACATGTTGCACTTTGGATTGTTGTGAGTGTTGAAAGGCCTGTGATATCTCGAGTGTTGAGAGTCCTGTTAGTTATGAGATTTATGGTAGTTCAGATAGAACTATACACAGCTGAGAGTCCTTGGAGTTTCCAGCAGGGACATTTCCTGACCAGGAGCATTGGATCCTTGGAGAGAAATGGATCAAACTCAAGGATTGCATGGAAGAGAAAGGTGTTCATTTATTTGGTTTATGTAGGTTTAGGGGGAAAGAGAGCTAGAATTCATATTTGTTGTGTGGTTGAGAAACATGAGAGCTAGTTAGCCAACATTTGTTTGTTTTATATTTGGCCTAGGACCCATCCTTGTGGATTCATAGACCTGGCTCAGGAGTGACCTGTTGTTGAGAGTAAAAGAACAAGAATGTCTATGGTTGGGAGGAAAATCCTTGGTCTGTGGATAATTGGTGAATCTTTACTTGAAAAGATAAGTCATCTCTATCATGTGTTTTTTGTGTAATATATATTCCACTGTCCATTTAATTATCTCTAAGATATTTATATAGAATGTTCTTTTCTGTTGGTTAGTTGTTGTGCATGGACCGTTGTTTATCTCTTTTATGTTATAGAATGGATATTGATTAATGCATTTGGTTCTTTCATGCTTGGTTTCAGATTAAAAGTTGTTAATATTGAGATTCATTTAGAGAACTGAGTCTTGGTACTGCAGTGTGCCCCACCTGCTAGTGGTTGGGTGTGTTGTGGCTTATTTAAGTGGCATCGCCCGGCCTATGGGTGGCCGGGTACATTACAATGTAGCTCAAGCTTACCCTCACAAGGAGAGGCTTCCCACTCTTATTCACAGCTTGCAGCCCAACTCACACAAGTAATCTAGTCACATGAAAAAATTGACAACATTTCAGTCATCCAACAATAGGGTGTTCTACTCCTTCCTCTCCCTTCTTTTTATAATAATTTTCACCTTGACACTTTTCATCTTATGAATAATGAAGTAATTTTTAATAATTAAATTTGAGATTATTCACTCTCAACATATGTCACACTTCCCTCAAGTTGCACATGTTTTCATTTATTTGGATTAATTAAATTTTGAATTTTTCCTCACCTCCACAATTAGTTCCTAGATTTTCTCCTAGTTGTCCCTTAATTCCCCAATTTCTCCTTTATTGTGTTTGTTAACTAATTCACGATTGGAGTTTGATTGAGAATATTTTCTTAGTTAGGATTTAGAGTCTAGTTTGACTTGGGATTCTAACTTTGAGTTAAAACCACATTTCCTCATGAAATAATTTATTATAATTAATAAATAATTTTATTAATTTCATGCACACATTATGCATAGTCTTAAATTTTATTCTCCCTTTTCTAGAGTTTACTTAGTCTAATTTTCCTTAGGCCCATTATTATAATTTAATTAGGAATGAGCATTTAGACTTAGGTTTTAATTATATTCCTGTTCATAATTTAATATATAATTATTTTCTCTTTTCTAACAAATCTAAGTATTCAATTTATCCTTTAAAGTCTTCTAAAGTTTTATTAAATTTAGCCTGAGAAGTTCCATTCAAGATGCACCTACATGCTCCAAGGGTGTCACTGGCCATGTTGACTTAGTTTGGAATTTGTCCGACGCTTGGAGTCAATACTCCACTTTTTGACCTTGTGTGAGACTAAGGGGTTATTGAGAAATAATGATTTCACCTTATTGCACAGCCCTTAGAAATCCTCATGAGAAACTGTATCATTCTTCCCTCTCGACATCATGAACCTCTCAGGAGAAAGGTAGTCATTAACCTTCAGTTCATGTCATGGCGAGAGTGCTAGTAGGTTGTGATAGAGACACTACCACACGTCTCAGTAAGTAGTCTTATATCTTTGTATGCCCCATTTACTCCATATGTGAGTCTTATTAGCAAGAATCTCCATGATTTCATCCACTTAAAAAGATAATATTAATAACTCTTATATATGAAATCCATAACTGAAATCATCATCATAATACATGTGTAATAAAAACAAGTACTCATAATCAAAGTCAATAGTCCACTCCCTGGATCAATCAGGAGTCTAAGGTATTATGTCGATTCCATCAACATCCTCATCTTGTCATGTTTCCTGCACACACAAGAAACCTCATCATAATACATGTCAATGTTATACATCAATATTAATAACATATCAATTTAAATACTCAATCATAGCATCATTTTTAACACATAAACCAAATTAGATAATCATAAAGTACCATGTTTATCCGGATCACTTGCACTCAAGTGTCCTCAAAGAATAATTTTTTTTATGAAAAAAATGTGGTTGGTGAAATATGGATGTTACATACACCCCCTCTTGTTTTAAACTCTGTCCCAAAGTTTATACAATCTAACAATGAAACCAATAAATATTTTTTTTTTCTAATGTATACATCAAACTTCAAAATAAATAAGGAAACTACTGACACATCTCATGTGCATCCTCCTAGATGGAAAAATGTGGACTATAACTGTCCCACTAGACCTTGACATGATTGACCAATCGACATCATAGCTATCGAGTGTGATGGTATAGTATGCAGATTGAATGTGCTATGAGATCACCCTCGTCCAATACCTACAATGAAATCAAATCAATAACATGTGGTGGATCTAAAATATGATGACGTGAAATTGAAACATGGAACACATCGTGCATATGCTTCAAAGAATCAGGTAAGGATAGTTGGTAAGCAATGTGTCCTTTGTTTTCTACAGCCTTGAAAAGTCCTACAAACATTGGAGAGAGTTTAGCGCCATTTCCAAACATAATAGAACTCTTATGCGGCTTCACCCACAAGAACACTTTATCAACAACCTCATAACTACGGTCTATACAATGCACATATGCATAAATCTCTTTTTGGTCTTGCACTTCCTTAATCCTTTTCTCTATGGTTTGCATCTAATATTCCATTTTGTGAATCACTTCTGGTCCAACCAGGACCCTATATTCTATTGGATCTCAACTCAAAGGTGTCCTACATGGTCGTTCGTATATAAACTCAAAAGGTTCCATCTTTATCAAACCCTAATAACTTTTATTATACACAAATTCTACCAATGGTAAAAATTCTTCCCATTGTTTCTGTTGATCCATCACATACACTTGAAGCATGTCTTCTATAGTTTGATTCGTTCTTTCCATTTTTCCATCGGTTTTAGGGTGATATGTTGTACTAAAATTTAATTCCATTCCCAAAGCTTATTGGAAACTAGTCCAAAAACTTTCAGTGAATACTGATCCTCAATAAGATATTATCTTCCTCGGTACACCATGTAATATTAAAATTTCATTAAAAAAAACTCTAGCTATATCAGGTGCTTGATATGTCATACGTATTGGAATAAAATGCACACTCTTCGTCAAAGTGTCAACAACTACAAAGATAGAATCGTGTCTCCTTGTTGTCAATGGAAATCAAACAATAAAATCCATCACCATAACTTCCCATTTCAGTTCAGAAATCACATGTGGCTGTAGCAATCCCGCTGGATGTCGATGTTCAACCTTAACTTGTTGACATTCAAGACATATCACCACATAGTTAACTATATCAATTTCAATTCCCTTCCAAAAGAATAGTGATTCAAGATCTTCCTTTTTTTTCGTGATTCCCAGATTAGTCATATATATTTCTCGATGAGCTTTGTTCAAAATTAAATTTCTCAATTCGTCATTTGGTGGTACATAAATTATGCCATTATATCTTAATATTTCATCACTATCCAAAGAGTAACTCTCATACCTAGGTGTCATCATGGTATCTTGTCTGATATTTTCCATTGCTTCCTTGTACTAGTTGTCATCAGTTTGTAATGATAAAATATTTTCCCAAAGGTTCATTTTTAGTGGTATTACTGAGAAAATGCATGGTCTCCAACTCAACACATCTACCACTATGTTAATTCTTCCTTTAATGTACTTGATCTCAAAATCATACTCACTTAAAAGTTCTGACCAACATCTCTGTCACGCGTTCAAGTCACTCTAAGTAAAAATGTGTTGCAATACACTATGATTAGTTTTCAACTCGAAGTTTCATCCAATACGATAATGTCACTAAAATCTTAAGGCATA
The DNA here is from genome assembly GCA_010110895.2 of Picea sitchensis. NCBI lineage: Eukaryota > Viridiplantae > Streptophyta > Pinopsida > Pinales > Pinaceae > Picea > Picea sitchensis. The sequence goes on along the minus strand of SNQJ01S0000231.1, from coordinate 101,170 downwards.
AACAATTGCTAATTGTTCCAAATCTTGGGTTGTGTAACTCTCTTCATGCCTTCTTAGCTTCCTTGAAATATATGTGATAACTGAACCTTCTTGCATTAATACTCCACTCAATCCTTCCTTGGATCTGTTAGTACATACTAAGAATTCCTTGTCCATATCCAAAACTTTTAGTATCGGTGCTGTTGTTAATAGTTCTTTAAGATTCTGAAATTTTTCTTGCACACTCGTCGGCGTTTGACATTACATAATATCCTCTACCTTTGCTGTATCCACAATGATACCTTCTCCAAAAATAATATGTCCCAAATAATGAATCCTTGTATTATAAAAATAAAATTTCAAAAACTTTTCGTACAACTTGGTTTCTCTTAAGCACTGCAAAACTAATATCAAATGTTCATCTTGCTCCTCTTTCATCCGAGAGTAAATTAATATATTGTCAATAAATACTTATATGAACTTTTCTAAGTATTCCTGAAATACCCCATTCATTAAACTCATGAATACACCATGGGAATTTGTCAATCCAAATGGTAATACAATAAATTCGTCATGTCCAAATCTTGTTTTAAAAGCGATTTTAGGGATGTCTTCCTCCTTGATTCTCAATTGGTGATATCCCGACCTCAAATAAATCTTTGAAAACATTGTCTCCCCTTTCACTTGATCAAATAAGTTATCAATACTTGGTAACAGGTATTGATTCTTGATCGTGGCTTTGTTTAATTGACGATAGTCAATGTAAAGCCTTCATGATCTGTCCTTCTTTCTTACAAAAATTACTAGTGCACCCCACAGTGATACACTTGGACGTATAATTTCCAAATCTAATAATTCTTTTAATTAAATTTTTAACTCTTGCAATTTAGGTGTCAACATATGATATGACATTCTTGCAATTGGTTTAGTTCTAGGTTTTAAATATATAGTAAATTCCAATTCTCTTTTTGGTGGTGCACCAGGTAGTTCCTCAAGAAAAAGATCGGCAAATTTCGATACTACCGAAAAGTATTACAATATTTTTGTGCCTCCATTTTTGTTAATAGAAAAAATAGATTACACTTTATATCCCTTGTGAATATTTTTATTCAATTGTAGGGAAGTAACAAATCTTAGCGATACTCGATTTCTTCCTACAATTACTCTATTCTTTCCCACATCATCAATTAAGATTAATCTTTTCATCTTACAGTTAAGTATCGTGTCGTGGGTTTCTAACCAATCCATTCCAATCACAATGTCATAGGATCCCAAGATTGTGACAAAAAGGTTTACAATTGCGATGAGTCCACCCAAATTAATACTACAATATTTAACCTTTCCTCCAACTTTTTGTTTGGCTCCAGATGCCAATTCTACATATCTAAACTCGTCTTGTTAGACTGACTTCACCTTAATTATTTTGAGCCCAACACTAGATATAAAACTCTCAGTAGCTCCTGGATCTATCAAAATACTAAAATGTTGATCTTCTATAAAACCTGAAGTCTCGAGTATTGTAGATTGATGCCCAATCTGACGCTTATTCACCATTGCATGAATCCTATGGGCCTTGCCGAGATATCCTACTATCGTTTTTCCTCCTACTTGATTAACTCTCTCCTTCTGGATAAGACAATATCTTTGATACTGGGGTTTTGCAAAAGTCCAACATCCGTTCTTAGGACTGATGCTCCTAGTTCTAGAGGAAGAATCTATTGGTCAAGGGTTCTGAGGTTCTGATATGTTCTATGAAACATATCTATGTTGTTTTTGTTGTTGAGGACGATGTGGTTATTTTTGCGGTGGTTCTCTATATGGAATCCTCTGATTGGTATCTTCTATGTATGGTGTATAAAATACAAGTCCTATGGGTGTATCACGGTGCCGAGAATTATTCCTAATGGGTATCTGATGCTGCGTCGCTCGAAGTGGATTTTGTCCTATCTCTTTATAAGAATTCTTACTCTAACCTCCAGTGTCCAATTCCTTCTTAGCAATAAAATATTTATGTACTACATCATGCAAAGTCTAAGGCAACAAGATCCTCACCTTAGCACAAATGTTGTAGTTGAGAACAAACACAAACTTAGTCACCTTTAACTTTTCAGTGTTCAGGTGCAGAGCATAGCTAAGCAACTCCATAAACCTATCCTCATACTTAGGTACTATGTTAAGCCCTAATATTGGCTCATTACCCCTTAATTCGGGCATATTATATTAGTAATGTTGTTTTATTTATGTCGGCTTTAGGCCATTAGTTGTAATTATACCTCCTAGTCTCCTATATATACCAAGGATACATTTTCATTTTGAATCATCTTGTACTTGAACATTTAAGTGGGGTAAAAGGAGGTTGCCCCCTCGAAGAGGATTATTATCTAAAATTATCTCTTTTTCAAGGCATTGAGTACTTTTTCTGAGGTTTTTCTATGCTATATTGATATTTGGTTCCTAACATATGGTATCAGAGCTCAAGGTCTTGGGGTTTCTATGCTACATCTGAGACACCATGGCATTTTCACTATAACTTTTTTCTACAACATTTCACAAGGAATGGCTTGGAGGATATTTAGTATATTGATCAAGGTACGTTGGGTTCAAAATTCAGCTCCTGAGGCCTTATAATTTCAGAGATACAGCCTGTACAAGATAGGGTTTTGGAATTATCCTGAACTAAGTCATTGCGGAATTTTCACTATAATTTTTTTTTTTGTAATGTTTCAGACCCTGCACTCTAGAGGCCATTTACATAAATTAGTAAGGTATCTGTGGTAAAAATTTCAGCCTCTGGGTCATCTTAAATTTGTAGATACACCTTGTGTAAGATAGGGTATCTGACTAGTCCTATTGACTAGTCTCAAGAAGGTGTTCTAGGTAAAACAATCATAAATTTTTCCTAGAGTATCCAAATTGAGTGGGACTAGTTGCATTGGATTGTGAATAGTCTGTATTATTTTGGGTGCGACTTTCAGAATTTTATATCAATTATTTTGTGCGGGGCATGCTATACAAGTAAGATCTCCTGAAAAGGCCAATAATTGACAAGTTATGGGGAAGTTACCGTAAATTCCACTTAGCACATCCAATTTTGATCAGACCTGTGGAATTACAGAGAAGAAATCTCAGAGAACTGCATAAAAGAAAGTTTCATACCCAAAAGGGCCGAAACTTGGGAGATACAACAGAAGAAATATTGTTTAGCAGAACCACCTCAAAATCAAGGTTCAAAAGTGATACTTGGCCAACATGTAATGATACTTGGCAATAAGATCAATCTTACTATGGGGGAATATGTAATGAATAGTCCAATGATTGCTATACCCATGGGTGGTGCAGATGTTGTACTAGGAATCCAATGGTTACAGTCATTAGGAACAATGGCTTTTAATTTTCAAGAACTTTTCATGAAATTTTCATTGGAAGGAAAAGAATTAAGTTAAGAATTATCATAGGGGAAACCAGGTGTTAAGCTCTAATGACATGAAAAATTATTGAAAAGGGCATCAAGGCGTTGTGCACAGCTATTCTCACTAGATTTTAAAACATCTAAACCATCTATTCCTCAAGATATCTAAAGGATCATTGATAAGAATTCCAAAGTATTTGAAGATATTCCCAGGTATTCCACCCACCGAAATCATGGTCATGAAGTTCACCTAATTCTTGAGAGTATTCCTCCTAACATTAAGAGCTCATCTGGATACCACTTCACGCCTAGAAGGGAGCAGAAATTGAGTGCATGGTTAGAAGAAATGTTGAAAGGTTGGCATTAATGAACCTAATAAAATTTCTTACTCTACGCTAGTGGTAATGGTATTCCAAGAAAAGATAACTCATGGCGTATGTAGAGGATTATAGAGAGTTCGACAAGATCACTATTAAAGATAAGTTTCCCTTTCATGTCATTGATAGATTGTTAGATATATGAACTACATGAACAATCTATTTCACAAAATTGGATCTCCATTTAGGGGTATCGATGAATCAAGAATGAAGGAAGAAGATATCCCTAGCGATACGAACTCATGAGGCCGTGAATTTTGGTGTATTACTTTTGGCCACAAAATGCACGCTGCACATTCAAAGTTTGATATGAATTCAATTTTCAAGCCCTTCCTTTGAAAATTTGTGTTGAGTATTTTTTGATGATATACTATTAATCTATAGCAAGTCTTGGGAGGATCATCATTATGCGATATGTTATGAGTGCTACAACTACTAAAGAAGCAAAGACTATATACCAAACCATCCAAATGTTTCTTTGGGTAAAAGAGGTAAGAATCCATTTGGGTCATATTGTATCTCCTTGGGGTTGTCCATAGTTCCTAACAAGATTAAGTCCATGATGGACTAGCAGATTCCAAAAACATTAAAGAATACTAGAGTATTTTTGGGTTTGACAATTACTACCACAAGTTTTTTTGGAATTATGGAAGAATAGCAACACCTTTAACGACACCTTAAGAAGGTCACATTTTCATGGACTCAGAGGCAACTAAAGCTTTTAAACAACATAAAGAGGTGATGTGAAAAAACTCATATCTTGGCTACTCAGGACTTCACAAAACGCTATTGTGGAATGTATTGACTCAGGAAATGGAATTGGTGCTATCCCAATGCAATAAGGAAGGCCACAGCACTGAAGAAGTGAACCACTCAAGGGAAAGGACTTTACAAACCCATTTATGAGAAAGGAATGATGGCAATACTACATGCATTGAAGAAGTATTAGCATCCTTACCTAATAGGTGGTAGGCACTTCAAAGTCCAAAATAATAGATCATGATAGTCTTAAATACTTCTTGGGACAAGGACTGTGAGGAAGTGGCAAAAATGGGTGGCCAAGATGTGGGTTATGATTTTGAAATCCTCTATAAAAGGGGAAGCAAAATGTGTGGCAGATAGCACTCTCAAGAAAGGGATGAAGATGTTGAGGCCTTTCATGATCATCAACCTGATTGGATAATAGAAACAGGGATGAATGGAAGAATGTTGAAAAAGTGTGGACTCTCATTCAAAAGGTTAAGTGAGTTCGAGGCATGGGATACATTTTACATGGAAAAATGATTCACTGGTACAAAGATAAACTATTTATGTAAGAACTCCCAACTCTCAAACAAAGGTACTATTGGAATTGCACACCTCTCTGTGGGAGGGCACTTTCGAATTTTGAAAACCTACCATAGAGTCGAAGCGTTTTTTGGGATGGACTTAAAGCTAATGTTCAAAGGAATTTGGCCATGAATGTTTGGTTTTCCAACAAAATAGGGTTGAAACAATTAAGACCCCGAGTCTTTACAACCATTATCCATCCCAAGTCAATGTTAGGAGGAGGTTTCCATGTATTTCATCCACCCGGGGACACCAAATTACGAAGGAAAGAGTGTAATCATGAGTGATTGTTGATAAGAGTACGACCAGAATGCAGCACACTTTTGTGCACTCTCCTCTCATCCCTTCAAAGCTAGTACAGATTTCCCACACGCACATTCAGGCAGGAGTTCAAAAGCATGGCAGCCCAAAGATTATTGTAAGTGGCAGAGATCCCATCTTCATTTGGACATTTTGGACAGAATTATTTTCTTGTTTGGGTACTCAATTGGCTCCTTATCATCCTATCATCATCCTCAATCTCATGAACAAACCGAGATAGTGAACAAATGTCTGGAAGGCTACACCTTCGTTGCTTTGTCTCGATAAACAAACACAATATAGTTCAAATGATTTACCCTTGGCAGAATGGTGGTATAACCTTTCATCTTGCAACAAAAATGACACCATTTATGGCACTGGATGGATACCAACCTCCTTCCAGCCAGCAACCTAGCACCTCTAAAAGAAAAAATCTAAGGTTCAAATGGTGGAATATCACATCGAGAATCAACAACAAAGTTCTCCAAATCTTAAGGACAGCGACCATGGCACAAAATTGCATGAAACAACAAGCGGTCAAACATTCATTAATGAAAAGAAGTTTTGAGAATGTACTTAGGGGATTGGGTGTTTTAAGACTACAACCCTTATAAGCAGATGTCCCTCAAGCAAGCTAAAGGAAAGGATAATAAATTATCACCAAAGTATTATGGCCCACTTATAAGGTGTTGCAAAAGATTGGTACTATGGCATACAAATTGGGTTGCATGCATCTTCACGAGTACACCAGGTTTTCCATGCACCATGCTTAAAAGAGGTTATAGGCGACAAGATACCAGTTCAAACGCTATATTTCCAGACTTGATGAGGAAGGAAAAATCATATTGGAGCACAGGCATCGACACAAAATTAGCGGTTGAGGAATAGATCCATTTGAGTATCTCATTAAATGGGAGGAAACACCAGATCCATTTCAGAGTATCTCATTAAATGGAGGAAACTACCAGCTGAAGATTCCACTTGGGAAGATGAGTCTTTTATACAGAAGCATCTAGAGTTACTCAAGTGTTGTAGAAAACACTTGTCTCAAGGGGAGGGGCATGTTAATCCCTAATATTGGCTCATTACCCCTTAATTGGGGCATATTATATTAGTAATGTTATTTTATTTATGTCAGATTTAGGCCATTAGTTGTAATTATACCGCCTAGTCTCCTATATATACCAAGGAGACATTTTCATTTTGAATGATCTTGTACTTGAACATTTAAGTGGGGTGAAAGGAGGTTTCCCCCTCAAAGAGGCTTATTATCTGAAATTATCTCTTTTTCAAGGCATTGAGTACTTTTTCTGAGCTTTTTCTATGCTATATTGATATTTGGTTCCTAACATACTATACAGCTACCCTGTCGTAGAGCATTGAATTTGTTACTTGCTAGTGCTCAATGAACTTATCATATAGGTACCTCTCTCGGAATCGTTCCTCGAACAATTCCCAAGACACGTCTTCAATGTTCATATTTAGTTATAGTAAGAGTGTCTTCCACCAAACAAGTGCACTCCCTTTCAAATGAAATAACTCCATTCATATTTTCATGTTGGAGGCAAAATCGTGCAATGCAAAACACATTTCCATGTTCTCCAATCAAGATTCGATGGAAAAACCGTCCGTGTAATCCCAAAACTAAAAAAAAAATACCTTCTCAACTTTTCTATTGACACTACCACTAACTACTGGATGGTGTTTCTAACCCTCATTGGGTAGAAATTCCATTCCCTCATCACGCTCAAGGCGATTTATCAGTGCCTCTTACATCCTTTGAAAAGAGCTCATCATACCAATAACATTGCTCACTACAACATGCTCCTTCTCGATAGAATGCTCTTCTCTCTGTGGATTAGACCCCTTAGGTGTAGATGTACTTGGAGGAGGCATACCTCCTCCTCCTGCACCCCGATATCTACTCATTCTCCATCCTCTTACCATGATACCTTCCATGAAACAAACTCAAATTATATTAGTGATATATCTTAATGTAAACAATGCATTGGAAGTCGTAACGAGTCTTGTGTCGTAGAGTAAAACCCTTCTCTGATACCATATGTAAAACCCCCTCGATAACTTGAGCATCAATATGTAAGAAAATACAACGAATGTAGTGTTTTTAATTTATTTAAAAGTAACTTATCAAATTACGCAACTAATTTGAACATTTTAAATGTGTAATTAAAACAATATATATCATCTACACAAATACAAATCCATTCGTCTAGAACTAAATGATGTTCTAGCACTAATTTTAAATAATTCTATTTAATGTAACAATAGGGTATATATGTATTTTCATCTTTCTACCTTACCTAATGTTGCACAACTTGGACATTATTTTAGTTATATCAGGAATAAGACATAAATTATATTCTAATAAAATTATTAAAATTAATTTCATAAAATCATTCATTTTCTTCTTATATCATTAATTATAGAAATTATTTAATAAAGTCATTATTATAGATCGTTGATATCAAACATTAACATGTAAGCCATCATATAGAATCCTAAAACAACATCAATAAAATCTATATTTTTCTCTTCCTCTATGCACTTAAATTTTATATTACATTATTTTATGACTCTAATTAAATAAATATTAAATAAATATGAGGTACTTTATTTTTATTTTTAGTTATTTATTTTTTATTTGTGTTCAATTCTTTCTGATTTACTCACAACCATACTATCCATTATCATAAGGTGGAAATTGTTGAAGTTTACATTCAAATTTACGAATCATAGTATACATTATAGGAAAACTAAATCTCCCTTGAGTTTTGACGATTTTTATACATGTCTGATGTTGATTGATACAATTATGAAATTTATACTAATTCATGATGAATAGTATATTTAAAATGTGTTTATATAATACATCTTTGTGTTACTTTTTAAAACTGATAATGTTAAATTCTAAAAGGTTTTATAATATAGTTGAATATTTATATTATGGATATGCACGACTAGAAACAAAATGACTTTAATGCGAAACAAAACCTTTAAAAAGAGTTCTTCTCTTAAAAATGGATTATCCCAACTAATTGAGCAATAAACATTAGATGATATTCTTGCATCATCAATTCAAATAGATTTTAAATCCTTTAATACTTCATTATGGATCGGATAACGTTGATTTACAACCAACTTATAACCACACATATCGTGGTAGGCCTATAAGGTGAAATGTAATTAAGAATGAACAAACATGCAGTTAAGTTGATGAGGTTTTCCTGCTTCAATTTCCGTATTGAAGTTTCATGATAGAAACATTTACTTTGATATTCATTATCCTAGATTTAATTCCAACTAAACAATAATCTCTATGCCAATAGTCTAAACAAGGCCATAACTTGTTTGATGAAGAATCCTATAAATCCGATAACCTACAAAGATAATAAGAACTGTTAGGTTGTGGGTTAGGATTCACAGAGAGATAGTCGGGGAGGAAAATATGCGGATGTAATTTTCTTAGAGATTAAAATTTTTCCTACATTGTCTCTACAATTACGAAATCAGGGTCACTTAATTTAAAAAGAATAAATAGTATTAAAGACGTGTGGAGAGCATGCACTATCATCTGGCGTTAACTGTAGTGCAACATTATTACTCCTGGTTAATAGAATTCGAGTAATAACGACCTTGATTCATAATTACCATACCACGTAAAACAGTTAGACGAAAAATCCATTGATATTTACAGAAAAAATAATAACAAATTGAAGATTGTCAATGTGGGTGATCACAATGACACTTAATTATTGAAGACTCCAATGTCGACAAAATTTATTTTCAGTTACCCCTTGAATATAGAAGTAATATTTTCGTCAATTTTATTCTTGTTCATGCTCATTTCTTCAACAATCTATTAAAATCATTGTTCTAATTGGTCTTTATTAGCTGGGAGTTATTAGATGATTACACACATGCAAAATTTCTAAATCCCCGTCAGTTGTCTAGACCACCATCAAATTAAAGGGAATTTTTTTTGTGTTGTTATTTTTGAATCAAACACTTGCTCTCTAATTCATGTTTGGGAGTGAGATTTTCATATAAAAAGAATAGATAAGGTGAATAATGCAAATAGGGAAGGATAAGTCTTTAGAGGTAAAGTCTTTAGTAGTGATTTAGGAAAACTTTGAAGGCAGAATAAGAAATGCCTAGGTAACTACATCATTCCTTCTTTGGGTTATGAAAGAAATTGATCAAGGCTATGTGTGCATAAAGTAGGCATTCTCAAGCTTATACCTTTATTTTTTACATAGAACAACTCGTATCACAATTTCAAATGGATATGTAGTGCAAATAAGGGAACAAACGACAATGTCTCTATGTAACGACAATGTCTCTATGTATGCATGACACTACCACATCCATTGGCTCAAATAAAATCGCCCCTACAAGGGTTGAACCATCAGGAAAAATTAAGGAAAAGGAGGCATGAAAACATGAATGGATCCACAAGGTATTTTAAATACCCGTGAAAAAAATTTCAAATTCGTTGCGCATTGTGAAATTATTGCAGCATGGTGAAATTGCTACAACAATAATGTTTCCGCCTCACAAAACAACTATGTCATCGCTTTAAGTGCGCAACAAGATTAAACAAGATTACTGTGCAAGACGGCTTAAAATTCCTTCTAATTATTCCACATAAGCTTATCAAGTCAAGGGGGAAAGTATTATGTTATATAGCATGACCAAATCCAAACAAATAGCATTCTAATGATAGAATAAATGGTGAAAAGAAAAGTCCCAACCTTGCCTTCAAATCCATAACTGGAACATAAATATTCTTTTTTTATTTCTTGTAAAAATAACATTCTAAAAATGAAATAAATTCCTTTACTGCATCGTTTCATAAAACAACAAAATTATATAATGGAGACAAAGCATTTTTCCTATAGAGTTTATGGTCGAATAAATTACCAATACAACATCGAATATGATTAAATTAAATTTAATATACTACGTTAATTAAAAAACATTCAGAGACTATTCTTGTACAATGAGAGTTCTTCCTAATCAATAAATCAACATATATTAAATATTGTAACCACAAAAAGGTGATTGTGATGATGATCTTCAATCACAACTTGATAAATGTTCTCTTGCTTGTAATTTCAAAGACTTCATTGGTTACTCCCACCCAATGCTAGGGGTAATCATATTCCCCCTTATCCCCTCGAGTCGCAAAGGGGTCACACACAAAAACATAATGTAGTTCAATATTTCCCTCACAAGGAGCGGATTCCCCCTCTTATGCACAACTTCCAGGAGAACTCACACAAGTAAACTAGTCACATGAAAACATTGACAACATTTCAGTCATCCAGCAATAGGGTATTCTACTCCTTCCTCTCCCTTCTTTTTATAAGAATTTTCCCTTTGACACTTGTCATCTCATGCATAATAAAAAGAAATTAATAATTAAATTTGCGATTATTCACTTTCAACACATGTCACTCTTCCCTCAAGTTGCACATATTTTAATTTCTTTTAATTAAATAAGTTTTGAATTTTTCCTCACCTCCAGAATTAGTTCTTAGATTTCTTCCTAGTTGTCCCTTAATTCCTAAATTTATCCTTTATTCTCCCTTTTCTAGATTTTTCTTAGTCTAATTTCCCTTAGGCTCATTATTATAATTTAATTAGGAATGAGGATTTAGACTTATGTTTTAACTATGTTCTTGTTCATAATTTAATATCTGTTATTTTTTCTTTTCTAACAAATCTAAGTATTCAATTTATCCTCTAAAGTCTTATAATTTTTTATTAAATTTTCTTGACATTTAATTTTCTTAATTCAAATTTTAGATTAACCTAGGATGTGCACTTCAATATGCACCTATGTAGTCCAAGGGTTTCACTTGCCATGTTGACTTAGTTTGAAAGTTGTCTAATGTTTGGAATCAATACTCCACCCGTCGACCTTGTGTGAGACTTAGGGATTACTGAGGAATAAGGAATCCACCTTATTGCATGCCCCTAAAAAATCATCATGAGCGACTGTCTCAATTTTCCCTAAGAAATCATCTTGAGAAACTGTCTCAGTTTTCCCTAAGAAATCATCATGGTGGGAGTGCTAGTAGGTTGTGATAGGGACACTGCCACACCTCTCCCTACATTGTATTATATATGTGTATGACCCCTTTACTCCATATCTGAGCCGGATTAGAATGCATCACCATGTCTGCATCCACTTACAAAGATAATATTAATAAATCTTATACATAAAATCCATAACTAAAATCATGATCATAGTACATGCGTAATAAAAACAAGTACTCATAATAAAAGTCAATAGTCCACTCCCTGACTCAATATGGAGTCAAAGGTATTTTTTTGATGCCATCAACATCCTCATCATGCCATGTTTCTTGCACACTCAGGAAACCTCATCATAATACCTTTCAATGCTATACATCAATATTAACAACATATCAATTTCAATATTCAATCATAGCATAAATTTTAACTCATAAACCAAATCAGATAATCATAAAGTATCATGTTTAGCTGGATCACTTGCACAAAAGTGTCCTCAAAGAATAATCAGTGTTATGAAAAAAATGTGGTCGGTGAAATATGGATGTTACAATGCTAGTCAAGATGAGATGTAGTTGATAGGATGTGGTTTTTCTATCATGATTAAGTGATTTTATGTTCTTAATACATGTGGTAGTTAACATGTAATTCTTTGATATTGGTAATGGTGTGCTTATGTTATGTTCTGATGATCACATGTGAGAGTTAGCATACAGTTCTATGATATTCATGAAATTTGATAATGTTATGCTCTCATGATGTCATGCAACAATTAACATGTGGTACTTTGATATGTATGTTATGATGATGTTGTGACGCAGACCCCTCCCCAGACCTACGGGTCGGGATTCGCACAGGATATTTTCTTTTCGACCCCTGAGAGCTCGAGTGGCTCTTCTATTTCCTTTTTGAGAAATCTACCCACAACAACACCTCGAGGGAATTCCTCCTTTTTTTCAGGATATCGGATTTCGCGATTTCGCGAATCCCTTGGTCGAGCGCCTTACCTCTTCGACCTATGAAACTCGAAATACTTAAACACTTGACCCTTCCTAATGTCAATTTCGGCTTTTCGGCTTTCAAAAATTTGAGAGTTGCGATGTCGTGCAACTCTACTCCTCGACTCCCGAAATCCCGAAACCCGAATTACCGAAATCCTGAAATCCCCCTTTTAAGGAGATCAATGGTTGTGAACTCTCCCTTGATCCAACGATCAACGTTATTTCGCATATCGAGAGTTCGATATGCTAAAGATCAAACTTTGTATCCTCTCCACCTTTCGGTCTCTGAAATCTCGGAATTCCGAAATAGTACGTCACCTCGTTGTTTCACAAACTCGACGGGAAGTCTCCTATCCTTCCATGTGTCACCTCCTTTTCATTTCGGGTTTTCTCCCCTACTGTGTCCCGATCTCTCTCCTTCAATACTTTCGAAACACCAAACTCCGAAGTTCCGAAAACTTAAGCTTGTTTCTCCTTGTTGTTTTCCACAAATCTCGACAAGAAGCCTCCCGTCCTTCCACGTGTCGCTTTCTCCTTGTTTCGGATTTTCTCCTCTACTATATCCCAAACTCTCTCCATTGAGACTTTTGAAACCCTGAACTCCGACCTTCCACTTCTCCGCTCTACACTGATGAGAATCCTTTCGGACTTCGGGTACTTGATGTGTCAAGACCCAAACTTGCAACTCAGACTTTCGAAGTCTGAAACTCCGAAATGATCTAACGGCCCCAAAAATATTGATCAATGCTTGACGTTAATCTAGGCTATCCAAAGTATGGATTTTTCTTGGATATTATCCCTATCATAGCTTTCACAGATCTAACGATCCTTTCTGTTTCGGGATTCTCCTCGAAGAATTTCGACCATCCAAACTTTTCCTCAAAGAACTTCAGTTCTAACTTGGCCTCTACATGATGACCAAAGACTCCTCTTCTGCTCTTCAACACCTTGAGGGTGCGAACTCTCCTGAGCTTCCTTTCTCGAACTCAAATATCCTATGAGATTTTTTCACACACTCCTTGCAACAATCTTGAAATACGTCTAAATATTTGAGTTCTTTTACTTTGTGCAACTCCTGGTGACAACAGTCTTCAACCCTCTCCTTGGTTGACATGTTCTGAACTTCCAACTAGCCTGCGCACACCTTTCATGGATTATGTGCCTGACTTGCACTTCTGCGGGAAATGAGAACAACTGTATCCCTCCTGAGCTTTTAGAGATGAACTCTGAACCCGTCAAGGCACTCCTTGTGGACGCTCCACTACACTCCTTGTAGGAACTTTTAGTCAAGAAGAGAAACAATTGAAACTCATTTCCTTACTCTCTCAAACTTCAAATACCCAACATGAAATCATACATACATAGCACAAAAGCAAATGTACAACAGAAAGAGTAAAATAACCATGAGCATAACATTCAACATGTATACACATAAAACATTAGAACACCATGAGTCTGAATCAAAGCTTCATATATTAATCTCAGAACTTCTGTACATGGGCTCTTCTACAGAACTCTCTTCTTCTTCTCTTCTCTATGCTCTCTTCTCAATTGATAATGTTTCTAATGTTACAAATGATACAAGATGAGGGTGTCTATATTCGGTTTTCCCTCCTACGCTCTAAACTATCTAATCTGAATTTAAACCTACCTACTTACATTAATTATGCATAAATGCCTTCACCTACTACAGATGAGAGCAACTGCTCAAGATCTGTTTACAATCTCTAAGTGTGCTTCCTCTTAACTATTACATTAATGTTTCAAAACATTTCAAAAAATGTGCGATGGTGCTTTCCAGCTGTCTTCCGTCTTCGGGCTTGCTTGCTACTTGCGATTCTCTTGCATCATACTCCCTCGCTTGAAAATTTTCATGAACTCCTGTTCATGAGATCTTGTACTGTATTCCCATGCTTCTGAATTTCAGTTTCATTCTCCCAACTGGCATCTTCAACTATATGTCCCTTCCATTTGACCAAGTATTTGAAATACTCTTTTCTCCCGGTCCTCTTATTGACTCTCTTGTCAAGTATTCACTCCTTTTGTGGATTTTCAGCTACAGGCATTTGTTTATCCCACTGAACCTCTGTCTGTTCACTGTCTTCTCCTACTTATCCAACTTTGTAAGGGTACAAATATGAGATGTTGAACATTGGTGAAATTCCAATCCCATCGGGTGATTCTATCTCACATGCATTTGCCCCAAATTTCCTTATGATCCTGCATGGTCCAATTTTCTTCATCTTCAGTTTGTTATATGTTCCCCTTGGGAACCTTTCCTTCCTCAGATGTGCAAGAATCAAATCACCAACTTGAAATTGAATCTCTCTCCTGTGTTGATCTGCTATGCGCTTATACTCCTGGCTTGAATTCTGGAATCGCTCCTTCACTTGGCTATGAGGTTCTTTCATTGCCTCTGCAAAATCTTCTGCACTAGCACTTCTAGTGTCATCCTGTTCTGAATCCTTCAGTTCAGAAACTCCCATGGGTTGTATTCCATAAACAATGTGGAATGGACTCTGCCCTGTGCTTCTATTGATTGAATCGTTATAAGCAAATTCCGCCTGTGGCAGAATGTGATTCCACTGACTGTGGTGTTCAGTCACTAGGCTCCTTAGTAAATCTCCCAAGCTTCTATTCACAACTTTTGTTTGCCCATCCTTCTGAGGATGATATGTTGAGATAAATGACAATTTTGTTCCCAGCTTCTTCCATAAAGTCCTCTAGAAATGTCCCACGAACTTGGTGTCTCGATCTGAAACTATACTCCTTGGTAAGCTGTGAAGTCTGACAACTTCTTTGAAAAATAGGTTCGCAATGTGAGTTGCGTCGTTAGTTTTATGAAATGGTATAAGGTGTTCCATTTTCGAAAATCTGTCCACTACCACAAATATTGAATCAAACCCTCTTTGTGTTCTTAGCAATCCCAACACAAAATCCATGCTTACTGCATCCCACGGCCTCTCTGGTATGGGTAACGACTGATATAATCCTGTGTTTTGTTTCCTTCCCTTTGTGTGCTGACAAATTCTACATCTGTCCACAAACCTTTTGACATCTACTCTCATCCCTGGCCAAAAATACGAGCCATTCAACTTTGAGAACGTCTTATCATGACCGAAATGTCTGACCAATCCTCCACTGTGTTTCTCTTTTAGTATATTGTCCCTCATGGAGCATTTTGGAATACATAACTGATTACCTTTGAATAATAATCCATCCTGGATCATATATTTAGCCCATTGACTTCTATCCCTGAGAACTGGATTCTCAGATGCCTCATATGCCTATTTGAAATCCGGATCATCCTTGTACATATCCTTGAGGTTATCAAAACCCAAATTTCTGACTCCGAACTCCTGCACTAGTAAACATTTCCTGCTCAAAGCATCAACAACTTTGTTAGCAGTTCCTAAAATATGTTTAATTACAAAAGTAAAATTCTGCATGTATTCAACCCATTTTGTATGCTTCTGGTTCAGTTTATCCTACTGAGTTACAAATTGTAAGGCATGATTATCACTATACAAAACAAACTCTTTAGGGATCAAGTAGTGCCTCCACTTCTTTAGTGCCTGTATGACTGCATAATTTTTTTTGTCATACATGGAGTACTTAACTTTTGCCTCATTCAGTTTCTCACTGAAGTATGTGACTGGCCTTTCATCTTGACTCAAAACTGCTCCAATTGAAAAACCACTGGCATCACACCTGACCTGAAACATCTTACTAAAATATGGCAACACCAGAATTGGTTGTTCAGTAATCTTCCTCTTTAACAAATTGAAGATTTTCTCTTCTTCTTCTATCCAGTGAAAATATTTATGTCTTTTATTCACTGTGTCCATCATTGGTGTGCTAATTCCACTGAAATTCCTGATGAATTTCCAATAGAAACTAGCCAATCCATGAAAACTTCGAGCTTTAAAGATACTCTTTGGTGATGGCCAATTCTTAATCACCTCCTCTTTATCTGGATCCATCTTCAACTTATTTGCAGAAATAACAAACCCCAAATAAATGAGCTTTGTCTTCATGAATGAGGATTTCTTGATATTTATCCGCAAATTCTCTTGTTGTAGCCTTTTCATCATTGCAACCAAATGTTTTAGATGCTCTGCCTCTGTTTTACTGAAAATCAGTATGTCATCAAGATACACAATGACAAATTTTCCTATGAAATCCTTCAAGACTTCATTCATCAATCTCATGAAGGTACTTGACGCATTTGTTAAGCCAAACGTCATAACAAGCCATTCATACAACCCTTCATTAGTCTTGAATGTTGTCTTCCATTCATCACCTTATCTCATACGAATTTGATGATAACCACTTTTCAAATCAATCCTCGAAAAAAAAATTGCCCCACTCAAACAATCCATCAAATCATCCATCCTTGGCAATGGAAATCTATACCTGATGGTAATCTTGTTAATTTCTCTTGAGTCTATACACATCCTCCAACCTCCATCTTTCTTTGGGCTGAGCATTGTTGGAACAACACATGGACTCAAGCTTTCTCTAACCAACCCTTTGTCCATTAAATCATGGACCTGTCTTCTGACCTCTTCATTCTCCTGCAACGTCAATCTGTATGCTTCTTTGTTTGGTAAACTGGCTCCAGGTAGAAGATCAATGTGATGACTTATACTTCTGATCAGTGGCAACGAACGAGTTAGTACGTCCACTACTATATCAGCAAATTCCTCCAGTAACTTCTGGATTTCCTCTGGTAAATCATCCACCCTCATATTGGTTAAAAAAATCCAAGGTTTTCTAACCACAATGAATTGTGGATCTTCATTCTTCTTAACCTACTTAAGAATTTCCTTCCCACTCATGAGAAGTACAGTGTTGCTTACCTCTAGTTTCACTTCTTTATCCTTAATCGACAACAACATGTGAGTTCTCCCATTCTTCTCTAGAGTGTATGTGTTCTTTCTCCCATCATGAACCACATTCCTGTCATATTGCCACGATCTACCCAACAATAGATGAAAAACATCCATGGGAATGACATCACACAATATCTTATCGTTATATCCCCCTATTTTAAATTCAACTAAACATTGTTTAGTGGCATTTACCCGATGTCCTTTTTGTAGCCATGAAACTCTGTATGGATTTGGATGTTCAATAGTCTCTAGCTCCATCTTTTCTACCATCTCTGTAGAAATGAGATTGTTCATGCTACCACTGTCCACGATGACCTTGCATACCCTGTCTTTGGTATGGCAAGCAGTTTGAAAAAGTTTGTTCCTTTGGACTGGATTTTCTACTTCCTTCTCTGGCATTAAGAGAACTTTCCTCATCATCAATGATCTTCCGCCTTCAACATCTTCTTCCTCAACATTCCATCTCTGTGCTTCGGCAATGTGATTTTCACCACCTTCTTTCTTCTTATCTGGACATTCATAAGACTTATGCCCATTCTTTCTGCAAGTGAAACATTTTATTACTCCAGCTCTGCCTCTTCCTCTTCCTCTAGCACGAGGAAAAGTGTTATTATCAACATATTCTCCTCTTTGTTCGGCATACTGCCCTCTCTGTGAGCTTCCACCTCTCTCAGGTTGAGGTTGAGGTTTCTTCCATTCTTCCTTAGGCTTCTGATTCCTATGTTCTTGTTCATAATTTAATATATAGTTATTTTTTCTTTTCTAACAAATCTAAGTTTAATTTAATTTAATTTAATTTTCTTAATTCAAATTTTAGATTAACCTAGGATGTGCACTTCAATATGCACCTATGTAGTCCAAGGGTTTCACTTGCCATGTTGACTTAGTTTGAAAGTTGTCTAATACTTGGAGTCAATACTCCACCTGTTGATCTTGTGTGAGACTTAGGGATTACTGAGGAATAAGGAATCCACCTTATTGCATGCCCCTAAAAAATCATCATGAGCGTCTGTCTCAGTTTTCCCTAAGAAATCATCATGAGCAATTGTCTCAGTTTTCCCTAAGAAATCATCATGGTGGGAGTGCTAGTAGGTTGTGATAGGGACACTTCCACACCTCTCCCTACATTGTATTATATATGTGTATGACCCCTTTACTCCATATCTGAGCCGGATTAGAATGCATCACCATGTATGCATCCACTGACAAAGATAATATTACTAAATCTTATACATAAAATCCATAACTAAAATCATGATCATAGTACATGCATAATAAAAACAAGTACTCATAATAAAAGTCAATAGTCCACTCCCTGACTGAATATGGAGACAAAGGTATTTTTTTGATGCCATCAACATCCTCATCATGCCATGTTTCTTGCACACTCCAGAAACCTCGTCATAATACCTTTCAATGCTATACATCAATATTAACAACATATCAATTTCAATACTCAATCATAGCATAAATTTTAACTCATAAACCAAATCAGATAATCATAAAGTACCATGTTTAGCTGGATCACTTGCACGAAAGTGTCCTCAAAGAATAGTCAGTGTTACAAAAAAAATGTGGTCGGTGAAATATGGATGTTACAATGGTACTCAGGATGAGATGTAGTTGATAGGATGTGGTTTTTCTATCATGATTAAGTGATTTTATGTTCTTAATACATGTGGTAGTTAACATGTAATTCTTTAATATTGGTAATGGTGTGGTGATGTTATGTTCTGATGATCACATGTGAGAGTTAGCATGTAGTTCTTTGATATTCATGAAATTTGATAATGTTATGCTCTCATGATGTCATGCATCAATTAACATGTGGTACTTAGATATGTATGTTATGATGATGTTGTGTTCACATTATGGCATGCAATAGTTGGCATGTAGTTATTTGACATTTAATTTATGATGATGATATTTTCTCATGATGGAATGTGATCACATGCAGTTACTTTCTATTCATGATGAGATAATTGTTTTTTCATTAATCATTGGTTTTATTATGTGAGATGAGGTTAGATACTAGGGGAACTCCATCATCCAAAAAGGTCATTGCTTTAAAGACTTTGTGGTAACCCACAACCTTGAAGGGAAAGATCTATCTACATGAGCCTAACTTTAAAAGAAAGGGAAAAATCAATCACTAATGTTAGATTGGCATTAGTTTTAGTCATATGATACTAAAATTCCTAGAAGAGGGTTGGAGTACTTATACTTAACTATGAAATTATGGTGATTGATTTTCAATGCCAGGGGTTGAGAACCTGGTTTAAGATGTGGATGGGTTTGAGTATGATTTAATTTACTTAAATGAAAAATCAAATATGGAAACCATATATATGAATAATTAGATATGAAAATCATTGAGTTACCTTGAGGTCGATGTACCTTCTATATGTCGAGGACCACCTAGATAAGGACTAAGGTCATAAATCCCAATGTATGAAAAGATTTCATAGAGCCTAATTCCCAAATTTAGACATATCGTTGGAGTTATTGATTCAAAACTCCACCCACTCCCTGGGGTCTACGCAACTTCTCGGTCTAGAATCTATCAAATTCAGGAGTTGGATCATCTCACAGGCTCCTTTTGAGCCCTTAAAACCAATTACATAGGTCCTTTAATATCCTTCCCGAATACCAAGTCTGATTTTTGAGGGGGCTTGAGCACTAACGAGCCCTACAAGAGACCATGGGCCAAAACCCATGACCTAAGTCTCTAATCTCTAAAGCATTTAGGACTTCAGAGCTCCTAGGCTTCGGGAATATCAATAAAAAAATATCACATTCCTCCCAGACGTTGAAGTGGTAGAGCGTCGAATGAGGAAAAAGATCAACGGTCCACAATACACATTGAAATCAATGACGGGCAGTGATTTCAAGACTTCGGGCTTCGACGATCCTATGTGTTCCAACGTGTTATTCTCCCGGAGCATCGAAAGCTAGACCAGATTGGACAACCTCTGTTCTACCCACAAATCAACAGTTTATAACGGCTTCACAGCTCTGGACTTCGGGGATTTTCAACGACCTCTCCACAGGTCTCCTAGAGTGTTGGACCGACGAATACAAACATACAATAATCCAACAAACAAGACGCTCCAACAAATAAATGGTTCAGATTTATTTTAGACTTTGGGTGTCCAAGAATTTACACAATGTAAGCGCTTGTATCTCCCGAATTCTAACGTACCAAATTTATTCTCCTTCCTCCATGTGTCCTCCGTAAAATCAATGACATGGATCTACTTCGTTATTCAGACTGTCCGTCTTCCAAACTTGACGATCTGTTGACATGTGTCCACTAGAATCAATGCTCTAGATAATTTTTTGACTTTGGTACTTTAGGGGGCTCTGAATCCTCCGCACTCCTCGAATGAAATATGTTGAACTCGCGAAGTCCGAAGGAATTTCGGTGGTAAGTCCTATGCTACTTTCCCAAATCTAGCAGCTAGGAAAGGCTTGGGTTCTCCACAAGTGGATCTCATCTACTCGTCCTCCAAACTAAATAAACTCCTTCTTTTTCAAAGGATATTGGTCACTATCCTTCCTAAGCTTGACCAAGCAAGGAAATTTGAATCTCTGGCACCTTCCTTTGCACCCCTATGAACACTAAATTGGGTGAAATCACGAAGGTGGGTTACACTTTCGTGACAATCGGGTCTCCAAAATTTCGAAAAACATTTTTTCGACCGAACTTATAATATTGTTTGGCCGAAAGATATTATTTTCGGTCGAACTATTTTTTGGCCGAAAACGTAAACGTCAAATCGAACGGTGCAATAACAGCCCCCTCGATTTGCGTGTACAAATTTGGTCGGATGGATATTTTTTTTCCGGCAATACCTTTTCGGCTGAACAATCTTTCGGCCGAAAGATAGTTCGGCCGAACAATATTTCGGCCGAACTATTTTTCGGCCGAAAGAATGTTTATATATCACCGACACATCTGTTGTAGAACGATGTGGTCGTCGGTGTGGTCGCAGTAGGTGTTTTCAGTTGTGGTCGTAGTAGGTGTTTGTCGTTGTGGTCGCAGTAGGTGTTTGCCGTTGGTCGCCGTTGTGGTCGCAGTTTGCAGTTGTGGTTGTCGTTGTGGTCGCAGTAGGTGTTTGCCATTGGTCGGAGCCGGGGAGCGAGCGCAACTGTTGGAGCGAGCGCAATTGTTGGAGCGAGCGCAACTGTAAGTATCGAAACCCATTTTTGTATGTGTGTGGGCGCAATTATATGTGTGTGTTTTAAAAATAAATAGATTTTATTGTTAATCTATGTTGCACTTCTGTAGAATAGATTTTAAAAATATGTGTTTTAAAAATTTGTTAATCTGTGTTTTAATCTGTTTTTCTATGTTGTTAATCTGTTGCGCTATGTTGTTAATCTGTGTTTTAAAAATTTTAAAATCTGTTGCGCTATGCTGTTAATCTGTGTTTTAAAAATTTTAAAATCTGTTGCGCTATGTTGTTAATCTGTGTTTTACAAATTTTAAAATATGTTGCGCTATGTTGTTAATCTATGTTTAAAATTTTTTAAAATAGATTTTATTGTTAATCTGTGTTGCGCTTCTGTAGAATAGATTTTAAATTAGATTTGTGTGTAGATTTTAAATTAGATTTTTAAATAGATATCTTTGAATTTTTGTTCCCAACGTTGGATTAAGGTAAAAAATTCCCCAGATCACATCAATACAAGTTGATTGGGTTTGTTTTAAGAAGAAAATTCGAAGGCCCTTCTCCCAATTAGCCCATCCAGAGAGGGAGTGCATTCGTTGACTTAAGAATTCATTTAAACACCTCCACCTTCAGAATTCCAACTTCCATTATGTCTAAGGGTTGGCAGTGATGCCTTTACCCAACTAGAGATGGCTCAGAAACAATTGAAGAAACTATAACTTAAGGTTTTTTTTTTTTTTTTTTTTTTCTGCTAGGTACCAGATCATTTTCAAAAACAAAAGAATGCGAGGTTCGACCACACAAAAAGGGCAGAGGTTTCAAAATGGAATTAATTCTCAAGAAAAGACTTAAAGTGCAAAGACATATTGCATGCAAATTTAGGCACACTAGCCTTCTTCATTTCAGATCAACTACCAAGTAAATTCACCCACTACAGTTCCAGACTCCATTACAAATTCATCAACATCTAAATCTATGTGCAAATTCAGATGCGCCCACAGATTTTAAATTAGATCTGTGTTGCGCTTCTGTACAATAGATTTTCTTTTGGAGAGAGTAGACCTTAGGTCAATGATTCTAAATTTTCTTTTATAATTTCCTTCAGAGAGCACACCCAGATGGAGCACAAACAGATTCTTCACTGTTAGCAATTTGCTGTAAAGATAAAATCCTAGAAAAATTGGTTATTTTTATGAATATATTCTTTAACCCAAATAATGTTCCACTTATAACTGTATAGATTCAAATCTATTTTGAGGTTGTTGCCTATGGTAACCTTATTTATTTAGAGACTACACACCGTTTGGAGCTCAATTTCCTCCATATTAATAGGTCATCACAATTTTCTTCTGAAGGGTTTGAGCCTTTCAATGTTGCCAACAGATTATTGTATTTTCTCATATGTTGCTAACAGATTATTATATTTTCTTATATTAAAAAAAAATAGATTGAGTTTGAAGCTGTTACAATAATTTGTTAAAAATTTAACATATTACTTATAGAAATTGATATTAGGTAGGATGCATCACGAAT
>SNQJ01S0000231.1:54195-78102 GCA_010110895.2 Picea sitchensis | reverse complement strand
TCAATCCCAATGTGATACTCCTATGAAATATCGTATCCAAAACTTAGATGTTTTGGGAGGAGAGGGAACATCTAGTTGAAGATCAAGTACAAAAATGAAAGATGGATGATGTGATATTTTTTCAGAGGGAGGAGCATCAAAGAGGAGATCCAGTTTAACAAGTTATATACCAACGACCCTTCCATCACCTCCTCATAGTTGGATTGATGTTGGAGAGAATATGGTTGACCGCACAATTCGACACCATACAAGTAAGATGTACCAAGAATATTTTTCAACCCAATCATTAGTTTCTCAAGTCCAACTTCTCACATTCTTATTGAGAAGAAAGGAGATTATACCTATATTATGTTTTCTTGGCATTAATCAAGGTGATAAAAATAATGTGTTAGATATAGTTCTTAATAATATTAGGTCATTATATGACTTAGTTGGTAGAACAATAGGCACAAAGGACCATAGATCTGATTGAAGAGCCATTATGAATGCAATTATAAGTAAGAAAACATCCAATAAAAGGTTGGGCACTGCAACTTCAAAGACACTTAATATTAGTAGAACAACATTGACAAGAAGGATTTCTATTAGAGAACAACTTGAAACGATAAACCCTAACCTTAATTTGGCAATAGTGTGTTTGGGTCCTAGAAATGACAAAGTTTCAAATGAATGGTGCAACATGATAGTTGAATTTTGGAATGAAAATTCCATAGTTTTATCAAATAGAAGAGATGTCTTGACACAAAGATTATCTCGTGGTGTTAGGGAGGAGCACCAAAAACACTTACTAGACAATTCACAAACTGATTTATTCCGTTAAGGAGGAGCACCAAAAACACTTATTGGACAATTCACAAACTCATTTATTCCACAAGTTCCAAGATGCACATCATGATATTGTCATTGGGGAACAAACTTTTGAGGCACAAAGCCTTGGTATATACATCCTTCAACAAAGTTCCGCAATTATAGTTACACCTAACTGCGACCGCCAAGTTTTGTTTAAAAAAAACGCACGGTATTCCATCTTCAATTATTCGCTCATGATCGACTTTGGACATTTTATTTCTTTAACTTTTTTTTTTTTTTTTTTTGATTGAACTTATTTTAACTTTGCCACGACATACCAAATGACTATATTGACAACTTGTGACATCCCACTTGATAGTCTTGAAAGTGTAATGTATTATACCTTATTTGATGGAAGCTCTTTGGAAAAATATCCTTCAATACAATGGATCCTCTCTATATAAACCGCTATCATCAAAAATCTTCTAATAGCCTCATCTTTTGTGATCGCACGACAATAATATTTCTATCTTTTTCAGTGTTGTTTATAGGTGAAACCATGGAAAAGACATATCCTACAAATAATTTGATATATTGTACAACAATTAATTCGTGGTATATTATCACACAATTATGTATCTATAAGGTTTGAAAAAATTTAAACATAATTTAATTTTACCTTCTAACAAGATCAAAAACTCTACCACCATCAATCAATATTAACTATAGTTTCTGATCTTGATTCTATCTCCTCTAAGCTTGCAAGTGGCATTTTCCTTTTACATTAAGTTCAACACATGTCTCCAAGCTTAACATATATCCCGCCGTGATTTTTGTTCCTCGCGAAATATCCGGTGGATTCTCGGTATCGCCTATGCAAATCGAACAAAAAAGAGAGTCATTTCGTCATCAAATGCAAACCATTTTGGAAACTTTTGTTTCAAATGTAACATATTTTTCTTGTCCCATGTGTTGTACTGGCTTCATATGGGATGGATCTATTTACATCTTCTATTCCAACATGCCAAAATAATTTATTGCAAGATGTAAGAACTCTGTTAACTTAAAATCTCAAGAAAATGATTGAAGATTGAATATATATAAATTTGAACACATTCAAATTTATATATCGTCTATACATACATGCAACATTTATATATATATATCTACACACCCACATCCTCGACATCGGATTACATTTCATGGCTGCTTTCATGCAAATTGCATCATTGAACAACTTGTTCAGCAGATTCAAAATGATCGGCATGAGGTTTCAATTGATACCTTCGAAGTGCTCACTTTACACATGCCTTGAAGCACCGGCTGTGTTCTTTCCATGACCGCCCCAAAAAATTCCAACAATGTGTAATCTTTAATTTTTTATGAAGACGAAAAAACCAATATAATGATCATGAAAATTTGAATTAACTCACACACCCATCAGACCATATCAAATTTCGATCGAATCTAATTTCACATTCTTTCAATGAACCATAAAATTTACCAAAACAATGTTGTACATAATGTGTGTCGTAGGTTCGATCATCACTTTATATAAAAGTGATATTCTTTAATAACATGTCAATCGCCGTTGGTGTTTTCTATGTTTGGAAGACTTCATTACGCATGTCTATATAGAACGTGTTATAGTGACTTGATCGAATGATAATATTCACTCAGATTTTTAGAAAATGAATGTACTTTTCTCAGAAATCAACTACGTAATAAAAAATTAACCTGGTGGAAACAATTCACGGAATTGTTTGAATTGTAGATATTTCCATCGGCCTCTATGTCAATTCTTGGTGTATTTATAGATTTCTTCCCTCAAACTCTCTTCAAAACTCTGTACCAAATAGATTTTATTTACCTTCAAATCAAGCCTTTGGAAATAACATTTGAAGAATGTGGAGTCGTGAAGGTCTCGAAATATTCAAATATTCATATCTTTCCAATTGACTCTTATATTAGAAAATGATTGATCATTCTCAGATCAATATGATATCTTTGAATGAAACAAACTTAGATTTCACAACGATCACATTTCTTTCTTCCAACAACACATCTTTTGTAAAATAAATCATCATCTTCTCTTTCTACATGGTAATGTGATATAAAACACGAATCAAGTGGAAGGGAGGAGGTGAATACTACAAAGTTTTTACTAAAATCCAAAAGTGTCAGACACAACTCAAACTCCACAGCGATACCCACAAAACATGTCATGGACAGTTGATATCTAAACAAACCATGGTTTTGTTGCACAAATGTATTGATAGAAATTTTAACTCTTTGTGCTCTTCTTTGAATTTATATTAAACAACTCCCATTTCATTGGAATTATATGTTTTGGATGTTCTTTATATTGATTTTGTGTTATTCTTCAACGCAACACATCCCTCAGATGTGGTGAAACATGAGACTCTTCCAACCAACAATTACTTTGCCAATTCTTTAACATTTTCTGTAAGTCTATCTTTGTATGGTTGTATAGAAATCCCATTGTCCAACCTAATTCATCATTTAAGCATTCATTTAAAACAATTTTTTCTATGTTTGTGTAATGTTTTCTTGATCGCTCCCAACGCTTCCATGTGTCATGTCAAACTATCTTTTATATTGCTCCTTGAAATAATTGTTGTTTGTAACATTTTACTGCAACACCTGACATTTTCCTTCTAGATTTTCCAAAAGCTTTAATACACTAGTTATAATGTCAAAGACATTCTCATAAAATCTTTGTATCCCTTTGTCGACTTTTGAATAATCAATAATGATGTAGCTTCTTTAACTTTTTTGACTTCAATAAAGAAAGCAAAGTTGACCCTCAGGTTGCCATCGATTCATCTTTGAAATAAGTATTATATATTCTTAGTTCGACATTCATATAACATGATTGGCTTTTTCTTTCCAAATTTGTCAGATCAACATTTTCTAATATTCTCATCAACAATGTTGATAGATTCTCCTCCATATTTAAATTTAAAGTTTATATTAAAAAAACATAACCCGAACACAAATTTTACTAAATTATATATACTTGAGTGTTCATTTTATATTAATCTAAATTTATGTACATACCTATAGGTAATTCGTCACCTACTTCAATTTCAGTTTCAACAAATTCATTGACGTTATGAGACAAATCTATTTTTTGTTTTTTTGAAAAACAAAATTCTAATTACAATCAATTATATTATTTTAAAATATTTTAATTTTGAATTTGTGCCCTCTCAATACAACCTGTAATGTGTGTTAATAGGTGTTAATCATCATATCTCAGATGCATACCTCGGTTGAACTTCTTGTCGAAAAATCTCACACATTATCATCGCCATTTCTTCACACTGTGACGCTCTTGTTTCTTTCTCCGATAAAGCTCTTTCGGCTTCGATGAAGGTATCATCTCGAAAGGTATCATATTTTTTCTCTAAACTTTTGTTTCCCATGATTTTTATATTTATCTGTAAAATATATGTTCACAAAGACTTCACCTTGAAAAAATGCTCAACATTTATCTTCTTCAACCCATAAATCATTTCAATAAAACTTGAACAAACATCATTTGTACCTTATTCAACAAAAACCAAAAGATGATTCAACTTTGTTGAAGTGTTTTAAAACCACCATGTATCGATATCGATCCTCCGAATAAGCTCATGGAACAGAGGGAATAAAGAAAAAAAAGAAAAGAATATGCAAGGACAATCAAGAATAGAAGTGCTTTGAAATCCTTATCCTCGAGCTCATATCTTTTTGTTCATTTGATGGATTGTGCTAAATTTGTTCGGCTGGTAAATCCTATTTATACCATTTGGTGCGAAAAGAACTTAAACGACGCGGCGCTTTCTCTTATATTTTCAAACTTATACGACGTGTCGTTTCATATTTTCTCCGACGATCGATTTCGTCATTTCAATGTAAAGACGGAAACCGCTTAATTTAACTACTCACAATTTTATTCTTTTCGCCGAATATTTATTTTTCTAATAAAATATATTTTCGACCAAAACATAAAATTCGTGTAACCTGTAAAACTAAAACTGTGAGAAATTCCCAAGCATAACTAAATGTATAAGTTAAGGACTCACAAACATTGAGAGAATTTGGTTTCTAAACACACCAACATTTTAAAATTGAATCTACTTTCAACTCAGATAATTTGTTTCTTTTCATTTTTGTTATTTTTATCTAATTTTATTTAATTTTAAAACTCACTACATGTATATTTTCAAGAAACATTATGATTCTGGAAATGAAATATTTCCAGATATCGGTATCTCAAAAAATATACAGTGAAAAAATTTGAAAAAAATATATTCATAATCCTTAAACTGTTCTTTTCAAAAGGGTATATTTAGATTTTAGTTTTACGTAAAAATTAAGATAGATATGAGGTGTAGAAAAACATGTGTTTAAACTCTGCAACGTTTTCAGCTTGGTCAACTTAAAAAAATTCTAGAAATTATAATATTCATCCATTAAATTCAAAATAATAGTCATAATAAAATAGAGTCTCTGTAGATTGTTGTAGTATATTTTTTTTCTTCAAAACATAAGTTTAATAATATATACATTGTTGTAGAAATAAGTAACTCATTATCATTCATTTCGTGTTTAAGAAACATACTGTTAAACAATTGTCAAATTGACATATCAAATCGTGATAAAAAAAAATTGAAAAATAGTCATTGGAAAGCTAACACAATTATTAACAAGTTTTGTTTTTACTGTAAAGTGAAATTCTAAATAAAACAAATACTTTTATATGTCGGAAGTTGAATAACTTGTGAAAATACAGTTTTTTTTCTCATAAAACAAGCAAAAGTGTAACCCACCTTCATGATTTCACCCCTTTACAACTTCATACATATAAATTTTTCTAAGTCACGGCTACGCACCTCTAGTGCCTCCTCACATTGAGACTTTGGAGTTTCTTGAGAAATGTTTTTGCACTCGTTATTCTCTCCATACTTAGACTCTTTAACACTCCAACTGATTATGCACTCCCTGCACTTCCTCTGCAAATTTTCACACTACCTCTTATGAGCTTCTGAGTCAAACTCAACTTAGCCTTTGCACACCTTGTGGAAATTGTTCACTACTTGCACTGGATCTCTTAGAAGAGAAATAATTGAAACTTAAAGAAACATTAACAACTCCTCTATCTAACTAAGAAATGCATACATATGAGCATAATCAACCGAAAAAAGAAAATAAAATATAATTCATTCAATGAACTCTTAAATAAGTAACACCACGCATTTGCAATCAAAACTTTATGCTTATATTCATTCAACAAAGTATTTACATGGACTCATACCGTTCTCAACAACTCTCTATAATAACCAAAAACAATAACAATAAGATTTAACAACCTAATTTGGGCATAGATTACATATATTTATACACAGAATGAATTCGTGAGCCTTCCCTCCAACATATCTTAGTGTTATCCTATCATAGTCAAAACATTTATCTACTAAGGCCTATTACATTGAATGAACATTTACAAACTAGATAAGAGTTGATGTTCGAAATCTATACAATCATGTACATAATTAAGACGATTACAATCTCTTGTGATATTATACAATGGATCAAGCCTCCAAATATTAATGAGATTTAATTACAATAGTTTTAAACATCAAAATGATGCGCTCTCCTCAAAATTTAAAACATTTTGAAATGTGCATGTTGGGTGTTGAGCTATCCTCCGCTCGACCTCTCTAGACTGATGACGATGCTCCTGCATCATAATCCTCTGGATAAAATATTCATGGACTCTTGTCCATGATTTCCTATAATGTTTTTCCATGCTTCTAATATCATATTCAGTTACCCAACTAACATCCTATGCTGGGTGATATTTCCACTTCACCAAGTACTCAAAATAAGTTTTCCTCCTGGTCTTCTTGCCAATTCTTTAATGAAGAATTTTATCCACGTGTGGCTTCTCCATTGTGGGCATCTTATTTTGCCACTGGATCTCCTTCTGATCATCTGATTCTCCTGTATCATCCATCCTGTAAGGTTACAAGTCTGCAACATTGAATATCGGTGATATTCCAACATTTTCTGGTAGCTCAATTTCGTAAGTGTTGTTAACAATTTTTCTGAGGATTTTACATGGTCCTATATTCTTCATATTTAATTTGTTATATTTTCCCCTTGGGAACCTTTCCTTCCTCATATCTGCTAAAACCTTATCTCCAACCTCAAAATGAACCTATCTTCTCCTCTAGTTGATTAAGATCTTGTACTTCTGGATGTTATCCTGTAAGTGTCCCTTTATACGATCATATATCTCTTTCATCTCTACCACAAAGTTTTATTCTCCTTCAATTCAGAACTCATCATGTCCCAAATTTATTAACTCTGAAATTCCTCTCAGATGCATCCCATACACTATCTGAAATGAAATTTTTCCAGTGCTTCTATTCGGTGAATCATTATAAGAAAACTCTGTCTCGGGAATAATTTGATCCCACTGACTGTGATTTTCAGTGACCAAGCTCCTCAAATAAATTCCTAATATTTTATTTACCACTTCAGTATGTCTATCTGTTTGAGGGTGATATGATGAAGTGAAGGAGAAATATGTCCCCAACTTTTTCCACAGAGTTTTCCAAAAGTGTCCCACGAATTTGGTATCTCTATCTGAGACTATACTACTCTGCAAGCCATGTAATCTCACAACCTCCTTGAAAAATAAATTGGCTATGTGTTGGGCCCCAACAACTCCCCCTAAATTTTTACAAAATTTAAAGGGCCCTCATTATAATCTTGATAATTATAATGAGCTACAGAATCAAAATTTTCAAATAGTTCCATACCTTGGCTTGCTTTGAGACAAACTTAAGACATTCACTATAGTATGAGACATTCATTGCAAGAGTATATATCAAAATTTAGAAACGAGCATAAAAATCTCAATTTAAACAAAAACGTTAATTTGATCAACTGTTTACTTTCGTTTAAATTATGACTATGTGTTCTTTCTTTTGCTCATTAGCAAGTTTGACTATTTTCAATAATGTGTTCAATACTTCATCAAATGATATTTTGGTTGGTTTCTCATTTTCATAAAATCATTTGGTGATATTAATTAATTAAATTCTTTTTTCATTTTGCATCTCATTTCAAAATAAAAGTAATAATAATAAATAAAAAAAGAATTATCTATCATTTGTTTGATTTTGTAAAAAAAAATATATATATATATATATTTTTCTCTTCTCCATTAACTTGAAGCTTCTATAATTTTAAGATGATATTTGAAAGGAAATTATAAACAATGTTTGTTTAGAACTTATAGTTAGTTTAAATTCATTTTTTATTTTCTTGTTCTATATTTTGTTTTATTCACAATTTTTAGGTTATTAATTTAGTTTTCTTTTTGTTTCAAAGGTTTCTATTATCAAATATTTGATACGGATCTGATCATGGCTTGATTTTATTATCCAAATATGTTCAAGATGATTGATCCAAAAATAATATTGGATTGCTATAAATAATTGTATGAGCAACAACAGATGAAATTTGGAAAGGCATCAAGATCAGATGGACGATTTTGCAAGACTAATTGCAGCCAAACCGTGAGGAATTTGAAGAAAAGGTTGAAAAACCATTTCCCAAATGGACCCGTTTACCTTCCTCATACAAAGTTTCCCCAAAACATGCACGAATTGAGAGATATGGGTGTCTCTTTACGAGGTAAATGTCAGGTGGTGGAAATTATTAGTGACGCCGAGACTGTTCACTCATTGTATCAATATATGAGAAAGTTCAGAGCCATAAGGATCCAAGAATTGGTGAGGAGGTTTTTTATCCTTTCTCTTTTGTATATTATTTATTTTTTAAACTTTTCTTCTTTTCAAATGGAGTAACGGATGGTTGGAATCTTTGGGATAATGGACGAGTATTTTCAAAGAAGAATATGAAATTCTAGGTTGCTTAATGGTTTTTGTCGTGTTAGTAAAATGGTTTTATTTTCATTATAATATCTTCATATTATTTTAATAATTGATTATGCATTGATTTAAATTAGATTTAGCTTTTTTTTATCAATACATGGTTAATTTCTATCATTTATGTATTAATTAATTTTTTCCATCTTTAAGCGTCTATTATCCCAAAAAATTCTTCCAGGACTACAGTATGGGCATGTGATTTTGAGAAAGAATATGGGAAAACAATTCATCTTTGGATTTAGACCTGTGTGATGCTTATTCCAGTTCGTTCTTTCATTACTGTTGTATTATGAGAATGTTATTATGGTTGATTTTAGCTTTAGCTTGTCATCATATGGTTTTTTCATACTGTTAAATGTTATATGTTGTCCATAATTTGTTATTCCATTCTGTATGTGTGATCAATTTGTCATTTGATTATTATTGAATTTATTCCTAATGTTAAATGATGGATAAAATCAATACTCAAAATTTAGTTTTCTCTCGTTCTTAGTTATTGATTATCTTCAGATCACATGATTTTTAATTAGTTGTCTTTCTGTTGTTATTAATTTACTCCAATGTCAAATACTTATTTGAATGTATTATGAAAGTGCTAGTATTGTTTTGTTATAGGTTTCCCTTAACAATAGTACACGAAGGAGCTCATACAACACAGGAAGATAAACTCAATTAACTGATCAGTTAAAGGTTAGTAGATGCATTCTTTTCTTTTATTTAGAGTTGTTTATGAATGAAATGATGATTACATTAATTAGCTTTGACTATTTTTGTGTCACTGTTTCAATCGTATTCATTTAGTATTTAGTTGTTTAATATCTTAAAAAAAAAAAAAAAAGTGTTGTTCATATTTGATTCATAAACTTTATCAAACAATCATTTTCGCAAGATTTCATGCAAACCTTCTAACCTACATATAGATTGTTTATATTCACATTTATTTTTAAAAACATTAGTTAGTAATATATCATTTGTTAGAATCATAGATTTTAGATTAGTTTCATTTCTTTTATTATTTTTAGGAATTTAGTTGGCCAACGGAGCCATTAAACCTATCAGAATAGGTTACACCAAATGGCTTGGGTTATTTAGACAACCTCATACAGGATCTATTCTTCCAGTTGATGACAAGTCAAATTTTCCCGTCAACACTATGTGAGTAGCATACTGGTTTTCTAGCATGGTATGAAATGTGCCATCTTTGAGAAACTACCAACCATTACAAATATGGAATCACTCCCCCTTTGGGTTCTTGGCAATCCCAACATAAAATCCATGCTTATAACATCCTATGGTCTGTCTAGTAGGGGTAATGGTTGATATAGTCCTGTGTTATGTTGCTTTCCTTTTTCATATTGGAAAACTCTACATCTTTCCACAAATTTATTCACATCGAATCTCATACCTAGCCAATGGTATGAAGAAATAAGTTTTGCATAAGTCTTATCATGGCCTAAATTTAGATCTTGTATTACAACATTAAACTCCTTTTCATGTGTTGAGTACTTCCTCTTAGTGTCATTCAAATTATCACTAAAATAAGCAACATGCTTATTGTCTTGGTTGAAGACTGCACCAATAACTACTCCACTTGCATCACATCCAACCTGAAATATCTTCTTGAAATCTAGAAGAACCAGAATTGGTCATTCTGTGATCTTCTCTTTTAATACTCTGAAGCCTTTTTTATCTTCTACTATCTAATTAAAATATCAGGGATTTTTTTTTATGGTGTCCAGTACGGGTGCACAAACGCTATTGAAATTCCTGATGAATTTCCTGTAAAAAAGTGCTAACCCATAAAAACTTTTTAACTCAAACACGCTTCTTGGAGAAGGGAAGTCTCTTCTTTCCCTTGCCTTCTTTGGATCCATATTCAACTCATTTGAAGCGATCACAAAACCCATGTATATGAGTTATGTCTTCATGAAAGATCATTTCTTCAGATTTATCAGCATCTTTTCCTACTGGAACCTTCTCAACACCATTTTCAAGCGTCTCAAATGTTCTCCTCTAGTATTATTGAAAACTAAAATGTCATCTAAATACACAATTAAAAACTTACCAATGAAGTCCTTGAGCACCTCATTCATCAATCTCATGTGTCCACACTACCAACAATATGCCTTAGGTTCGAACCCGTCCAGTTGTGACATTGGCCACTCCTTTTGCACACCGTAACTATTTCAATAATGACTACCCTTCATGGGAACCCTAGTTAGCACCTAGATTTCCATTTGGTTCCTATGCTTTATTTTCCCATATGCCCAATATCCTTTTTTAGCCCCACCATGACTTGAAGATTTAGCCTCATTCTCCTCTCTTCATCTATATTTTGTCCACATCCTGTGGGGGTTCCCAATTTTGTTTTATGTTTCTTAATAATCTCTTCTGCATTTTTTTCTTGTGTCACGCCTCTTGCCACTATGTTGTTTTTTTCCCATATCCCTCTTACCGCTATGCAGTAGCCTTGACCATACGCCTCTTACAGTATTTGGCCTCCATTTTGCATTCACCTATCTAGGGAGATAGCAACTACTAAGAGTGGATCTCACTTTCCTGTACCATTTGCATTCTTCAGTTATTAGGTTGATTCCACACACTTGGAACATATAAGCATGTTGCTAAGCCACTCATTTTGTCCCACCAAGTCTCCTTTAATCTCTTTTCAGACTCTTTAAACATGAAAATATTGTCGAGTGAACTTTTTTTCTTTCACACTCATTAAATGGTTTGAAAGGAAATATATTCAGTATAAGTTTAACCCTTTTTTCAGGATGGATGGACTACTTACGAAAAAGGAATACTCTAGTTCACCTGGTCTAGAAGAGTTCTCCCTTCTATTATTTTATACATTTTTGGGCTTGTGGGACTAAATTTATGAAAAATAACATTGAGCTCACTTGTGTCATTATTTCTTGCTCATTCAACCATGAAATACATTGATCACACTTGTGTCATTCTTTCATTCTTGTTAAATCATGAAGGAGACATAAAAAACACAAAAATCAAAAAAAGAATGGGGGTTTTTCACCATTGATCTATTTTTCAATATGGAAGAATAATTTGAGTCTCCCTTGAACATGGCACCTATTTGAGTCCTCATCATTCAGTCAGGTTTTAGATTTCCTAGGAGTTTTCCCAATAATATGAGTTAGAGATACTCCTCTCGGTCGTTACTCTTTCAGTCATGAAGAAGAGTTCTTCAATGGCTCTACATTGTTTCACTATATTCATCTAGATCTTGTTTCTTATTTCCAAGTCACCATTGTGTCATGCTATATTTTCAATGGAAGTTTAATCTCGATTCGTCCATCTATTGTTTTATTGACTTTCTGATTTGACCATCCATGTTTCAGTTTTACAGTGTATTACTCTTTCTTCACAACATCTATCGGTGTATGTTTCATGTTGATTGATGGGGGATAAATCAAGGCCCTCCTTCATCATATCTCTTCCTAACGAATTAAACACATTATCTAGGATAGGGATCTATAAACCAACTAGTACCTTGGATCTTGCAGTCATCAGTGGTAGGCCTCCTCATGACCGATAGTGGGTTTTCCTCATTGAATCTTAATTGATTGATTTTATGAGTGTTTGACATCAGATCCTCTATTCATACTTTCTAGGATGGAATAGGTACCTTGGAGTCCATATTCATCATCGGTAGGTCCCCTCACATCTGTTAACAATATACCTCACTGACCTATAATTAGATTGTTTCTACCCTGCTCGACATCAACTCATCTATTCACATGATGTAGATTCATACTGTTAGTCCTTGAGACAACCTCGTTGATTGTTGAGGAGATCAGTCCAAAGGAATTCAATAATTAGGTATTTGTTTTCTTGGATGGAGACAGGGAAAATGAATCTAGGCAAAGATTTAAATCAATCAGAGAAAAGGCAGGGTTAACATTTGATATGTTGTGTATTTGGATCATATGTTGAATACATAGTTGTGAACCCAACAAAGTAAGTTTCATATTGGGAAGAAAGTGTATGAAAAATTCAAGTGACAAAATGCTTGAATTCTTCCCTTGTCTTGGAACTTAAAATAGAAGAAAACTTCCTAAGATGAAATTCTTTCAAACTAGAAAGTTGAACACATATGAACACAATATCCATCAAACCATAATCCCATGAAAAAACAATGATAACCACACATTAGTTACCGTATTTAAATGAAAGTGATATGATACCAGTTTACTTGCATTCATAAGATGAAAAACAACACATAAGAGAAACAAAGGTCCATCACTTGGTTCGGAAACTCTGATAATAACAACAATCAAACTCCAGGCCTGACTCAATGTTTTACATACACAAAAACCTCACATCTCAACCCTCAAGATTCCAAGTCTCTCACGAGACTGTCTCCCACCACTCATTACAGTTCATTAATAAAATATATATATTTACAAGGTAGTTTTTAGATCCAAAATAAATTTATCAAGAATAATTCATTATGATCAGGTTGAGAGAATTTTTGACTCCCCAAAAAAAGAAATTGGAAAGATTTTAAAGAAAAAATATAGAAATTTGTTGGAGATCCAAGATTTATGGGATTACTTTGACAAAATATTTGTTGGAACTTTCTCATAAATCCCATCCTTTAGATGATGTTAATAGGTGCTAAGTAAAATATTCCTACCCTAGAGAAGCTTCTGGAAACACAAGATAAGTTTCCACCTCTGAAATATGCATAATCTATTTTTTGCGAAATTAAAGGAATTTTGGTAGCATTTATGTTTTAAAATATTGAGAAACACTACCAGAATCACCGTTCGTGAAATTTTTTAAAATAAATAAACCCGACTGCAAAATTTGAAGAAAAATACTTTAGGAATAGAGGGTTGAAGTCTTGGTAATTTTCAAAAGTGATGAACAACCCTGAACATGAACCATAGAGCACAATCACATAAATTTATTCACCCATAAACAAAAATACTTTGGAAATTCTCGAGCCATTTGATCATGCTGCCCCTGCAACTTCTGACAGAATCTGTAGCAGCCAACTGTATTTGAAAATAATTCACCTGCAAAAGAAAAACCTAAGACTCGAGACCTAAAGTATGGGTATAATAAACTATATAATAAACCCGAGGAAACATATTTACAACAAAGTTAAAAGGATCAATTCTAGGATGAAATAATTAGACACACCACACAATAAAATGAGTTAAACAACCATAAATGATTGTATTTGAATGATGGATCTTAATTTCACGACTTAAACAGCTAGATAACTCTCATACACATGGGAATCTAATAGGAGGTTTGAAAGACAACTCAGGGGTTGTCTTGACATGGGTTTAAAAATTTTAAAATTTAAAAACATGGGATGGGAATTAATTTCAGATATTTCTTTTTATTTTTAATTTCACCCAGACATTTTGGTATCGTAAAGGATATTTTTAAATTGAAAATGCTACCAAAATATCACTTTCTATGCAAGGCTTCAAATTTGTCATTTATGTACCAAATACCCCTAAAATGCCTTAACAAACTCTAAAACACTCAAAGAGACACCCTATCATACCCATATGAAAACACATACCATCGGGTTTTTGGATGAAGACATTGGATTTTGGGACATATCACTCCTTTACATCATCCCCTCCCAAGTTGTGTTGGAGTATATCACTTGTATATGAAGACTTCAGAGTCACTGTCCTTAGTGCTTGTTGTCTTTTTTACATATGTATGCAGTGTCATAGATCCACATTGTGAGCACTGAAAGTCACACATTGACTGGTAAAGTGTAAGCTCAACACCCATTAGTAGGTTTAAAGATATGTTTTTATGATGATGTCAAATGGATCAAAACTCAATCAGAATAATGAAAATACAAGAATTTACTAGATAATATGTATCAACAAATGAGGTCTTGGCCAACTCAGATAAGGGTTTTAAAGAGTAAAATGGATAGATAGAAGACTTAATGAGAAAATGAAAATGTATACCACTCACTTCAGGCAATACTAGCAGAAATCTGAGGAAAGTCTTTTGACATAAGAACTTCTTTAATCAAAAGATAAACTCTAAAAAAACTATAGCAACATCACAATGAAACCTCCATTGCAATACAGATACAATAAATCAAATGAATCATTCAAATGATAGAAAATAAGAGTAATATTTAGATAAGATAATGGAAAAAAAAAACATTTCTATTAATCAAAAAGTCTCAAGTCTGGTACAGAAAATCCAAAGGATAGCTTTGTAATTTCACAACTTCAAAAAAAATATGAGTATCATTACAATCCGTCGAACCCTTAAATGATTTTCAATCTCTATCTTATAGCCTATGGTTTCAATGACAACTTTACAATTTGAATCCTCCTTCTTGCCTAGGATTCCCACATCTAAAGGTGGAATAAGTACATCTATTCAACAAAAAGGTAATAAACTGTGAAACCTAGGCCCATGCTGGTAACCTCCTTGATCATATTAAATGTGCTTGATGACGTGTGATCTGAGTGCATATCCCTTTATCAAGTGTCCCTCTAGCTTTCAACTGAACTTCTAGCAGCTATCATAACCTTATCTTCCTAGTTGGAAACTATTTGTTCCTCCAAAACTTCTAGATCAAGAGTTCGAAGCATAGTTCGCAGCGCTAGCCTGTATTAACCAGTTCACAACACCAGGCATTGCGAAGTCTCCTATAGATACTCTATTTGTTTGAAAATGCATCAAAAACACTTTAAAATTGTCCCAAGTGTCAACAACTTCTATAATAATATACGTTAGTTGTATAATACATAGGAGAGCTTAATGCATACTCAATTAAATCCCAACTTATCAAATGTGACTTTCTTCAAATTAGAAAAATACCAAAACAAAAAGATGTCAAAAATGGTATGAGTCAAGGTGTCCATCTCCTTCACTTTCTGACTCTGGAGCTCCTACTAGTGGCATCTTTAGCTAAGATATCCAAATTATTCTTGGCCATTTCCTCTATGAAAGGTTGCAGCTCCATATTTATCCCTCTGATCTGACTCTAGTAGGCTATGTTATTTCTATACAAGTTTCTGAGTTTCTTGTGGAGAGGTTGAAATATGTTATCTATAAACTTATCCTTTTCAAGAGTTCCACGATACATATCCATAAGATCACTTAACTTCTTCTTTTCAAAGAACCCCTCCCTTTTTAGTTTGGCAATTTCAGTTCTTGCCTATTTAAGCTATCTATTTATCCTCTTAAAGGTAGGATTTTCTGGAGGAGTACTTATGTCTACAATTTCAATGGGATCTTTGATAGATACACTTTTTCCCTTTCTATGAATGAGAGATCTCACTGACACTTTCTCTACAATGCTTTCCTTCTTTTATGATTCTCTATTAACAAGTCTCTTGGCCTTGACCTTGTCTGCAACAGGTGGTGAAGAGAACAATAAATTTATCCCTCTTAAACCTATGCATCTAGTTGAAGGAGTCTCCACTAGATTGGGAGATGGAAAAGGTGAAATCTCTCTTTGTGGGGATTGAGAATATCCTCCTTCTTCTACATGTTCCTTTGTTGATTTATCTTTCTTAGCAGACCTAATGCTCTTCCTTTTCTTATTCATTCTCAATTGTGCAGTATTGTGAACATGAAGAAGGATTTGTACTTTAGACTATGGGTTAGGAGCAATGTTAAGATGAAAGTTGGAAGAAGTAATTAATTCTTCCCATTCCATGTTTCTCTTTCTTAATTCCTCCATCACCGACATCTTTATCATACCTGAATGAAAAACACTTGTATCAACTGCCTTAGAATTAGCCTTGACCTTATCAAACATTTTTCCAATACTTATGAAGAAGTAAAAAGGAAGATTCATAGAACCTTTCCCTATGAAGTGTAGCAATAGTCTTATGTGATATTGATAGAGCATGTTAAATCTCCCTTCATAGGTAAAGTATCTTTGAATTATCTTCAACATTTTATCAAATCCCTCTAACATATGGTTTCTAGGCATACCCTTTGATAAATTGTCTTCTTGGTGTTTTTGTTTGAGGAATTCTTTTGAAAATGAAGTATTTAGAGTCATGGAATTTAACCATATCTCCCCAGTACTAGGTATATCAGTGGTTGTTGATATGGTCCTCTCAGATACCTCAAATTCTAGTATCCCAACCTTGGTCTTGGTTCCATAAAATTTTAGTGCAAATTATTTAGCCACCTATGGGTGCCCCCTCTGCATATTCTGACAGAAATTAATACAACCCACTCTTTGGAATACCTCCCTGATCAGGGATTCCTCAGCAAATAGATGGATATCATAACGTTATGTTCTCACAATGTCTCCACATTTATGAACCTTCTTTTGTTGATTATCCATTATTGATAGATAGGAAGGTTTTGTCATAGTATTGAATAATTACTCATAGTTGAAAACAGGGAAGTAGAGAAAATGATTACTAGAATTAATAAGAAATGGCCACACAAATCTCTCAAAATGGAAATGCTTATAAGTAAGGCTGAAATTGTTTAACAATGAGTTTATCTTCATAAAAGAACTGTGAATAGACGGTGAATTGGTAAAGGCTACTTTGAGAAGGATGTTGAAACAAAGCGTTCGCAGTGTCAGAGATATGGTTTTGGCAAAGTTGTATGAAAAGAGTGATGAAGAGGCCAAGAATCATAAGATAGGGTAATTCAGGCTGAGGTATGTTGATGGTTTCAAGAGATAAGATGTAGAGAATGAGAAGAAGGTTATGAAGCTTAATTCAGGTCTCTGAGATAGTTCACAGTGCCATCCAGTTAGTTCACAATGCCATAAAGGGAAAGGCCACTAACCCCCTTTCCAGGCCTTAAAACAAGGTGTACAAGCTCATGAAGTACCTGGTAGCCTAGAGATGGAGGCTAATATCCTTAGATCTACTCAGGAGTTCCTTCAAGTGGTCTAACTACCAACTCATCTCCTCCATCTAATTCACAGTGAAGTGCACAACTTCTATCTGTAACACCAGTTTGCAACACCAAGATGGAGGATGCTTTGCACACTTGTATAAAATGGTTAATATATTCATAAAAATAATCCCTGAATATATTTTTTTTAAATTCAACTCTTAAATCAAGGAGATCTCCAATGCCATGACCCTTTAAGAGAAATGATGACTATAAATGTAATGTGTACTTTGAAAGCACTGTGAACTCTCCTAGTGAATTGGCAGTGTACAACTCAAACTAGATTCGACATTTTAATGAGCTAAGTGACAAGAAGATGGGGTCAACGTAAAACATTGAGAAATGACATCTCATGGTATTAATGAACAATTTTGAAAGATGTGACTCAATGATTATTCAAACCAAAATCAGACTAATCATATTAGTTTATTCATGCCAAAAAAGGAAAAATTGCTATGGGAAAGAGACCTAAAACCTATAACCTAAGGTAAAACTATGACTCAAAATCAAACTAAAGATTTTAATTGACCCATGACAATATATGTGATAACATTGGCTCCACAAGGAATGGCATGCTCCCTATGAGTTGCCAAGAACAAATAATTTCAGTTTGTTATCCAAGGGCTATGGGGTCATTATTCAAAAGAAAAAAAACAAATTAAAACTGATATTTACAATGGAAGGGGAAGCCACTCATGGATTTAAGAAAAATATTTTTTTATAAAAATGCCAATTAACTGGGCCACCAAAAATTTCAGAGTCTCCAAATTTTTGCAATTTATAAGTGTTATTTTGAAAAACTTTAGAAATCATGAAAGGGCCAATCCACAAGGCTTCGAATTTACCATGTTTTCCCTTGTATTTCCTTTGTGCATCCCATTTGAGCACCAGGTCTCCTAGTTAAAAATATTCTTTGTTTTCCTTCTTTTCAAAATCTTGCTTGATATTATGTTGTTGACTTTGTTCTTTATCAAGGAGCTTCTCCCTGGTCTATTGCACTTCTACAAGCTGGTGCATCCCCTTGACCATATCATCTAGTTTTCCTTGATGATCTTGTAAAAATATTGCCACAGGTAATGCAGGTTGAGAAGGAAAGACAACCTCAGTTCCATACACCAACT
This sequence comes from Picea sitchensis, assembly GCA_010110895.2. Classification (NCBI taxonomy): domain Eukaryota; kingdom Viridiplantae; phylum Streptophyta; class Pinopsida; order Pinales; family Pinaceae; genus Picea; species Picea sitchensis. The sequence continues at coordinate 59,324 of SNQJ01S0000231.1, read as the reverse complement.
GAAATGGGTTAGTACCAATTGATCTCATGGTGGTTACTCGATTTTCTGAGAGAGAAAATTCCAGCTTTGAATCCCAAGACTTTTTGTTATCCTCCAACAGATTTTTGATGATCTTTACTAGACTTTTGTTAGAGGACTCTGCCAAGCCCTTACCTTGAGGGTAATAAGGAGTAGAACGAATGAGTTGGCAAACATTTCACAAAACTTGACCAGGGGTTCAACTTTAAAAGCTGCAGAATTATCAGTCATAATCTTGTTAGGACATCCAAATCTTGACAAAACATCTTCTAGGAAGACAATAACTACTTTATGTGTTGCATTTATTGTAGGAATGGCTTCTATACACTTGCTAAAATAATCAGTGGTAGTAAGTATCCAATGATGTTGGCCACTTGAGGCTGGATGGATTTCTCCAATGAAATATAATCCCCATTGTTGGAAAGGACCAGATGCCATTATGGGTTTCAGAGGTAGGTATTTTAGTTGTTTCTTTCCTAAGAACTTTTGACATTTATCACATGCCTTGATCTTTGCACATACATCAGTTAATATACTAGGCCAAAAGTACCCATATTTGAGTATTTTATATGTTTTGGTCCTCCGAAAATGATGGCCTCCACACATGCTATCATGAAAGTCAGACGTGGTTTTCTTTGCCTCATCTGGGTCTAAGCATATTAGAAGAACCCCAAAAATATCCTTCCAATACAAAATATAATCAACAATGCAATATCTGATTGCTTTGAGTTTTGAATCTCTCACCTTAGTTTTGTCAAGTCCACATGGGGGGTGAAATGTTTGTAAGAAATGTATAAGGTCCTTGTACCAATTACACTCTGTTAATTTGGGACTGATTTGTGAGTTGTCGCTAGCAATATCAGTTTGTAGATATATAGAATATGCATTCATTAAATTAACCCCAAGTGATTTACATTTTGATTCAACTAACAACCTAGATAAACCTTTCCATTTAACCAACTTAGTAGGCTTCATTTCAAGTTCAAACTCTAGAATTTTGGCAATCCACTTACTCCTCTTTCCATCTATGTCAGGCTTGATTAAGATTTCTTTCATAGAAGTTGAATGGACATAGAAAATAATTCTGGAATGAAAAATATATATCCTAAAGGTTTTGAGGGATTTAACCAAATCATAAGCTTGATTTTCCATAATATCATACCTAACCTATTTATCCCTTAATTCCCTGCTAAAGAAATAAATGGGTTTCTCCATCCCATCTGTGTTTTTTTGAAGAAAAACAACCAATGTGTCATTTGTGGAAAAAGAAAATATCATAAATTCTTTTGAATAATCAAGGCTGATAAGAAAAGGGGCCTCAGTGAATGATTGTTTGATTTGATCAAAATAATTCCGAGCTTCAAGTGTCCATTTTACCTCATTTCCCTTCCTTATCATGGATGTGATAAACTTAACTAATTCAACAAAATTAGAGATGAATCTTCTCAAAAAATTTATTTTACCCAGGAAAGATTGAATCTCCTTCTTGGACCTAAGGAGAGACATAGTCTTGATGACCTCTACTCTAGTTGGATCAATCCTTACCCCTTTGGCTGAGAAAATGTTCCCCAATGACTTACCCTCTTTCATAGCAAACAAAGACTTATTGGGATTGAGTGACAACCCAAACTTTCTACATTTTAGGAAAACTTTCTTCAAATGATGATAATGTTCCCTATTAGATCTTGAGAACACTATAATGTCATCTAGATAGATGACCACACATTTTTCCTTTTCTTCAATAAAGGCAATATCCATTGCGCGTTGGAAGGTTTCTCCTATATTCATGAGACCAGAGGGAATTTTGGCATACATGAATGTGCCCCAAGGAGTAGTGAAAGTTGTTTTCTCTCTATATTCAAGTAAAACAAAGATCTGATAGTACCCTAAGAAGCTATCAATCATGGACATCCTTGCTGAACTAGTCACCCTTTGCAAAATATGTTCCATCTTATGGAAGGGATAATTATCTTTATTGGAACTCCTGTTTAGATTTATGAAATCAAAACAAAGTCTGATTTCACCATTTGTTTTCCTCATGGGGACTAGATTAGCCACCCACTCAAAGTACCTCAAAGGTATGAAGATCTTAGAATCAAGAAGCTTCTTGAATTCCTTTTCCATAATAGGCAACAACATGGGGTTAATCTGTCTTAATTTATACCTAAATGGTTTAATATCATCTTTAAAAGGAATTTTGTGTTCAATGATGCTTGTATCATAAGTTTGTAGGTAATCATATTTCCAAGAAAATATATCAACAAACTCCTTTAATAATTTCACATATTCAGACCTTTGTTCCTCTGAAAGATTGCTAGACAACTTGACATATTTCGGGTTTTTCTCAGTACCTAGATTGCATTATGTCACATCATCCTCTTCATTTGATCCTTTAACCTTTACATCCACATCATTTATATCAAACAATCTCTCCAAAAGGACCAATCCTTTGGGAATATGGTTACTAGGTAATTGAACAATCTTGGGGTCTGCAATTTTGTTCAGGAACATGTCAACATGGGGGTTTTTCTCAGTATCTTGATCTTGATCAATGTGAAGATAAGAAAAATCTTCCACATTTTCCAAAATTATTTTAATCTCAAGATCATCCTCAAAAACCTTCCAATGTTTTACATTTTCAGGTATAGAGGGCCTATAATTCACTTGTACATCATACTTGAGTTATGGGGGTAATGGGAATTTGAAATTGCTAGCAAAATTAGACAAAGAATCATCCATAGCATTTTATTCTCTAGGAACAAAAGAGATGTTAAAATCTAGGAAAAAATTATCAATGAGATCCCATACCTCATTTATATAAGTCCTCAACCTTGGATTCTTATCTTGATACCTATTTCTTACCTGATGCACAATCAATTCTGCATCCCCAAAAACTGATAACTCCTCAATTTTCATATCTTTAGCTACCCTCGGCCACAAAACTACATCCTCATACTCTGAAACATTATTTTTAGTTTCAAACTCCAACTTATAAGAAAAGTATATGACTTCTTGAGAAGGAGAAATAAAAACCACTCTAGTACCCACACTTTCTTTAGAAGTAGCCCCATCAAAATACGTCTTCTAAAATTGGGTAACTTGAGGGGGTGTCTCATACATTGTTGGAGGCTTCTTTATGATTTCCAAGGGTGTATGGGGAACATCAGTAAGTTTCAAAATATTGGATCTCAAATCAATGTCAATTATATAAATAGGATGGATTGTGGGATTAGATTCATCACTAATAATGTAAGCTAGTTGTTCTTCTCTGTACAACCTTTTGTGCTCACCTCCAAACACAGGAATAGTGGCATATGAGAGGTCCATATGAAATGTAATCCAATACCTTGACAATAACATTCCAAACTTAGGAGGAACTATTGTCGCAAGAGTTGACTCTAGGTTGTAATAGAGCGAAGCCTTAGCACATTTTGAAGAAATAATAATTGTTGATCGATCATTTTTTCCGAGGCTTCTAGAACTAGGTCTGAACGAGCCTTTCAATCCTTACAAATCATAAACAAAAAGGCATGACCTCATCTGCTAAATCCTTTTTAAAATTATGAGGATGGACAGAAGAACTTGGATGAACAAAATTAAAACACAAAGATAGGTATCTAACAAGGTGTTGGCAGCCAAATATTTATGTCATTTCATCAATATTTAAAAAACAATTTTTGACGAAAAAGGAATTTTTATTAGCTGCCTCTTTGTGTATGCGAATATTTCAATTATAATTTTTGTTTGAGGAATCACTTGATTGGTTGTAGTGTGTTTTTGAGTTTATGTTTTCAATAAATTTCTCGCTTACTCTTATTTCAATTTTATGAGTGTTAAGCATGAAATTGAAATAGGCTTGACATAAACACATCATACAAATTCTAAAACTTTCTCCCTATGAAGTTGGATAAGCCTTTGAAATACCTAATGATCGCAAAAACATTTAAGAGTGTTGAACATATCATTTTGGTAGTTTCTCTATAGCATTAGGATATGAGCTAATCATGCTTAAACTATGTCATGCCATAATCATTCTTCAAATAATGTTTTGATTTTCAAGTTACGCCTCCACGATAGTTTTTAGTCCTAAAACTATGATGCACATATTTTATTTGAATGCTACCCTTGACCATCATATCACAGTCTAATCATTGTATTACATGGTTATTGTAACAACCCTCCTAGCTAAGGACAACCACTCAGTCAACCGGTGAATGTTTTTTTTGTTAAAGTGTGTGCGCGTGTGTAGAAGAAACAACCCCCTCGACTCTACGTCAACACTCGAACCAACAGGACGCAAGTAAGACGAACAAAATCAAGACGACCCGACATATCATAGCGACAACAAGAAGCAAACACCCCCGAACAGGAGGCGGGCAACTAACGGCTGTAGACAGAGACAGACACCAGGGGTTAGGCACAGTATTGTCACATAATGAAGGAATCCGACAGGAGAGTCGCAGTAGTGGAACTGTGCCTTTAAACAGCCCGAGACTACTGATACGGCTCAGAATGTGTCGCAAGAGTGGAACTATGCCTTTCAACAGCCCGAGACTCTTGATACGGCACTGGATTTCTTCCACCGGATTACACATAGACAAAAATACTAAGCTACAAGAGGAGTCTACAACCTGCCCGACACGGCCAGCCTGCGCCATACAAAACCACCAAGTACTACAAGATCAGGGACGACACGACCTCTATGGGAGACACAAGTCAGGAGGACTCCAATCGACCATTCATTCTTGGGACCCGAAGACATCAATCAAGACCAATTGTTCCAATACTTATCATTAACATACAAGACCTTATCCTAAGGTACAACCAATAATATCCAATTAAGCCAATGATATTATTGCGATCTAAGCATCGTCACGAGCGTTCATTTAACAAAATTTAACATTGCCACTTAAGCATCCTTATTAACATTACCATTATACAGTTACTCGTCGTCGCAATTTAACCCACATTTGCTTTCAATTAGTAATATTACTGTTGTCATTAAACAATTCATTATCATTGCAGTTCTACCAACATTAATATTCAATTAATGATATTACTAATGCATTAAACTAATACGTATCCTTGCCATTCTATCAACATGAACCTTC
>SNQJ01S0000231.1:22637-54185 GCA_010110895.2 Picea sitchensis | reverse complement strand
TTTTCAGGGAGTCTTATTCATGGTTGGCCAACGTCTGGGTCCTTCTTACCTGCACCTTCCTGGAGGACGCTTGTTCATATAATTAGTGTTGTACAAGGTCGTAATCATCCTTTGTCGGGTCAGTCTTGTCGGTTGTCGGGTGGCGACATAGAGTCACGTGAGACCGTACTTCTACCCGCGCACACACCTTAACACAAAAAAAAAATTTCGCACCCGTTAACAGAGTTGATGTTATAACGAGGAGGGTCGTTACAAATGAAAATTTCACCTTGACACTTGTCACCATTTGAATGTGCCATGTGTCCTTGCTTCGTGACATCGGAGCTCCGACCTTCGTGTGAAATTGCATGCTCTAAACCCTTTTTCACCGAAGTGATCAATGTCGGAGGTGACCACAATTTGATTTTCCTATCCTCATCCATCGGTCATCATGCATTGTCCATATCTGATGGTCCTTATTTACTTCATAAATTTGAGGCTTCATCCTTCGAGTAATCTTATGTGTTCTTGGCTTCTTTTCGCGAGAGTGGCCAACGTCAGAATTGACTGCTGCTATGAAACCTAATCGAATGAATATCATTGATCTTGAAGTGCTCCTTAGATTCGATGACTTAATTTTACTTTAGAACTTCCGCTTTGGTTAAAATCCCTTCATGAAAATTTCCTTCATTTGATATTATCCGAAGTGGTCAATGCTGGGCTAACCATGCGTACTTCATTTCCATGATCGATGGTATATGTCTCTTAGTAGTCAATATGACGGTCTATATTTAATCTATATCTCATGATTGAAATAATTCCCAAATCTTCAAGATATGTCCATGATTCTCCTCTTCTTTACGCAAGTTTCCTCTATGATCTCACGGTCGAAATTTGTCCCAAAAACTACATTAGTGGACAGGATTCCTCCTCGATTCTTTTGGAGTTTTATTGTGGGGATTTCAATCCCGATAGAATTTGTGTAGTACATTATCCATTATGAGCTTAGGTTTAATTTTATTCTTCTCCCTATTTGACATCAATGACAATATCATACCACTGTGTCCAGCATTCTCCCCCTTTGGAATTGATGCAAACCTTTTTCTTTTTGAAATTTATCCTCTTATCAATTTCCTCCCCCTTTGAAAAAAATGGAAGAGGGGAACTTTCTTCTCTCCCCTTGTGGAAATGCTCCCTCTGACCATGTGCCCCTTATGATATGATTTTTTGGTTTTTAATGAGGTTTTTGAGTTACTCCTAATTTCTTTCGAAGATTTTCAAAAGTACTCATGGGAAAAGGTTTTGTGAATATATCTGCAATTTGTTTTTTGGTGTCTACATACACTATTTTAACCACTTTTTGGGTAACCCGATCTCTTATAAAATGTTATTTAATTGAGATGTGTTTGGTTTTAGAATGCATTACTGTATTTTTAGAGATTCTTATGGCACTAATATTATCAAAATTAATAGTAATGGGATTATCATATCTTATTTGTAAATATTCTAATGTTTGCTTCATCCAAAGAACTTGGGTGCAACAATATGCATCAACAATGTATTCTTCCTCTATTGTAGAAAGTGATGTGGATGTTTGTTTGTTTCTTAACCATGCTACCATACATTTTCCTAATAAAAAATTTCCTCCACTGGTGCTTTTCCTATCATCTATACTACCACCCCAATATGCATTAGTGTATGCAATTAGATTGAAGTCTTTATCTCTTAGATACCATAATCCAAGTTGTAAGGTGCCTTTAAGATAACTGAATACTATATTTATTTATTTTAAGTGATTTTATTTAGGTTCATATTCAATCTACCCATGAGTCCTACATCCTATAGGATGTTAGGTCTTGTTCTTGTTGAATAGAGAAACCTTCCCACCATTGATTTGTACATCGTTTGGTCCACTTTTGGTGAGTCATCTTCTAGGCTTAGTTTACATCCAGTGACCATGGGAGTACTCAGAGGTTTACTATCTTCCATTTGGAATTTATTTATAATTTCCTTGATATATTTGGTTTTGGAAACAAATATTCCATTTTCTATTTGATTTACTTGTAAACCTAAGAAGAAGGACAACTCTCCCAACATAGACATTTCAAATTCTTCTTGCATTTGGGTTGCAAAATGTTTTCTTAGTCTAGTAAGATTACTTCCAAATATGATGTCATCTGCATATACCACCGCAACAATCATGTTTTGATCCTCAATTTTGATGTATAAGTTGATTTCATTAGTCCCTATCTTATATCCTTGTTTTTGCAGGTACTCATGAATCCTTGAGAACCATGCTCTAGGGGCTTGTTTAAGACCAAACAGGGCGTTTTTTATCTTGTACACATAATCCTGATTTTTTGTTAACATGAATCCTTCTTGTTTCTAAACATAGACTTCTTCTTCTAGTATTCCATTAAGGAATGTTGACTTTACATCCATCTGATATATTTTGAAATTTATGAAGCATGCAAATGCTAGGAACATTATGATGGCCTCTAGTCTTTATAGTGGAGTGAAAATATCTTCAAAATCAATACCTTCCACTTGGGAATATCCTTTGCAAACTAATCTGGCTTTGTTCTTTATAATTTCCCCATTTTCATTTAGATTTTTCTTGAAGATCCACTTGATTCCTACCACATTCTTGTCCTTGGGTCTTGGCACTAGTTCCCAAGTCTAGATCTTCTCTATTTGGTATAGTTCTTGATTCATTGATTCTATCCAATCTTTACTTTTGTTAGCTTCTTTGAATGAGTTAGGTTGTATGAGGGATAACATTGCTTGTTCTGAGTCAAATGCTATTTTCCTTCTTGTTTCCACAAATGCAGTTTTATCTCCAATAATCTGACTTTCATGATGATTCTTTGGAACTCTTTTTTACAGAGGTTTTGGAAAGGTTGTTTCTTCATTGTCTTGTTCATCAGTATATGGTTCAATTTTCTATGTTTAATTATCATTATCTTCTTTTTGAGATTCTAGATCATGATCTTCTTGTTGAGAGTTTACATAATCATCTTCTTGTTGAGGTTTTTTATCATTGTCTTGGGATATACTCCTTAGATCATATATTTTTACATTGGAACTTTCCACTATATTTAGTAGTATAAGATTATAAAATATGTATTCTTTCTTATTATATGAATACCCTAAAAATATTCCTTCATTAGATATTGGATCAAACTTTCCTAAGTTTTCTTCATCATTCTTAATGTAACATTTAATTCCAAAAGTTCAAAAGTGCTTTACAGATGCTATCCTCCCAAACCATAGTTCATAAGGTGTTTTGTCATGGTTGGGTCTCAACTGAGCTCCATTTAGTGTGTGGATTGTTGTGTAGATTTCATCTCTCCAGAATTTGTCTGGAATCTTGGATTCATTTAGCATGGTTCTTCCAGCTTCTTGAATTTTTTTGTTTTTCCTTTATACCACTCCATTCGGTTGAGGAGTCTTGGGAGCTGAAAACTATCTTTTGATACCATTATTTTCACAGAATTGAATAAAATATTTAGATTTGAATTCTCCTCCATTATTTGATCTTAGGAATTTAATTTTGAGATGTGTTTCATTTTCTACAAGGGTTTTGTATGTTTTAAACTTCTCAAAGGCTTCTTATTTTTATTTTAGAAAGTATACCTAGGTCAATCTTGTGTAATAATCAACAATCAACATAAAATATTTTTAACCCTAAGTACTTTTAGTTCTGGTAGGTCCACATAGATCTATGTGAATAAGTTCTAATGGTTTTGTTGTGGAATGCTATTTTGTTTTGAACCTAAATCTTGTTTTCTTTCCTATTTGACAATGTTTACAAATAGAATATGCAGGATTAATCACTTTGGGCGGGTCCCTAACTACCTCTTTCTCATTGTCTTTGATAAAGTTCGAAAATATTAAATGTCCCAACCTTCTATTCCATAGACATATTTCATCTACTTGTCTTAAACAACATTTTTCTTCTTCATCTATATTAAGGATGCACACATTGCTAGATGTTCTTGGTGCAATTGCCATTAGCTTTCCAGTGTTCCTTTTTATGATCTTACATTTCTAAGAATAAAACGTAATTATGTGACCTTGATAACATGTCTGAATCACACTTAGGAGATTAAGTTTGATATTTTCTAGCAGAAGTACATCTTCTGCTTTGGTTTTATTATTTCCTAAGATGGCAGTGCCTTTTCCTAGTATTTTGGCTGACATATTATCTCCAAAAGTCACTGTTTTTTTTCCTTTCTTGTTTAACTTGAGAAACTTGCTTTGATATATAGTCATGTGTTTGGAACATCCACTATCTATATACAACTGAAATCCTTGATTTATTGCATATAAGGCTACATTGCACTCTATTTTCTTTTTCTTCCATACTTTTTTATTATTGTGAATATTTATCTTTTTATCATATTTTGGCAATATCCATTCACTAGATTTATGACCATAGTTGTTTCATTTGTAACATTCAAAAATGTAGTATTCTAAGGGAGAGAAGGAGTTATAGTTTTTTTTTGTTTGCATTATCCTTATTATTTCCATATCTTTGAACATTTCTTGGATTGTACTCTGTATAAGATTTACAGTGTATTGCTTTATGTCCAATTGTTTTGTAGGAATAGCAACAACAAAAGAAGATATATTGATTTATGTTGGAGGGATTCATTTTGATGATTATATTCATTTCATTATCTTTTTAATTAGTAGAAGGTTCACATTTATGTTTATTTGGGATAGTTTCAAATGGTGTTGTTTTTGTTTTGTTTTGTTTTCTATTTATGGGTTTCTTAAGAACATATGAGTAGTTGATTTTGTCATTTTCTTGTTCTATAGAGGGATCATATCCTAGTCCTTTCTTATCATTTGATGATCTCTAACTGCTAAGAATGTTATTCAAGATTTTTGAGTTGCTTTCAAATTTATACTTAATATGTTCTTTTTCTAGTTTCCCTTTTAGTTGAACTATTTCATCATCCAATATTTTACACATTTGTCATTTTTCACCATTTCTTTTTCTTTCTTAAAGTTGAGTTTTTAACTTGATAATCAATTTTCCTGACTCACTAATGGTTTTGGAAACTTCCTTCCCTCTTGATTTAGTAGCTTCTTCGATCTCTAAAAGCTCTTCCCTTAGTAACCTATTTTGTTTTTTATTTTTTCTTAGTTCTTCAATTACACGAAGGAATTTTTCTTCGAAGTTCACTTATTCTTCATCTTCCAAATGGTTGTCATATTGAGTTTTTATTACCATAAATATAAGTGTGGTTTCTCTTCTTCATTATTCTTCCAATGAGCTATTGTCTTATTGGTTAAATAACACTTTATTTTTCTTGTAAAACCTCCTTTTATCATTAGTTTTTCTTTTCTTCTGATTTTTGAAGGGTCTTTCATCATCATTTTCCTCCTTCTTAGGATAGGGACATTTATTGGAAAGGTGTCCAATTTTGCAACAGTTGAAACATATTAAAGGAAGATTTCCTTTGTATTTCCTAATCCATTTCTTGAGTTTCTTTATGAAGTTGGTAGTTCCTTCATCAAATATATATGATAACTCATCATCTGTCTTTTTCTCCTCCCTCGTCCTTGTTTTATATTCTTTAAAGGATATTTCTCTTTTTGATGGTTTTTCGTTCCCTATTCTCATCTAATATGCTATAAAACTTCCATGAAGCTAATCTACTGTTAGTTTTTCTAGTTATGGCCTAACTTCAATTGTGGAAATATTGGAATTATATCTCATACATAATGACCATAATATATTTTGTACAATAGGTTTATTGGTAAGTTCTTATCCTGCTTCTTTAATTGAATTAACTACCTCATCTACCCTATGAAAGTATTCAACAATGTTCTCTCATCTTCAAATTTTCGAACTGAGTTCTATAGGTTTGTAATTTGGCTTCTTTGACTTTTCCATATCCTTCATATAAAACTTCCAATTTGTCCCAAATTCCCTTAGTTGACTTACAATGCATAAATTTTACACATAAAATTTGTCAATCCTCCTAAAATGGCGTTGACTAATCTTGAGTTTTCATTGCAGATTTTCTTTCCTGCAACATTTGTGGTTGGAGTAGTTGGTGCATTGTAACCATCTACAACATATTGGTAGATATCAAAACCAAGAGCCAACATGAATCTTTTCATTCTTATTTTCCAGAGAGCATCACCACCTCCATTAAACAATGGTGCTTTGTTGGAATACATTCCCTTTTGTTGATCCATTCCTTTAGGATATACCTTTTAGTTATTAGACAGTGCTGAAGGTGCCCACTCTGATACCAATTGATGGAAATATTGAAAGGGGGGTGAATCAATATTACCATTTTTAATCAATTAGCAATTACTTTGTTATTTTATGGAACACCACAATAGATCAACAAAGTACTTGTACTGAAATCAATTATATAAATATAATTAACAATAATTACAATGTTTTATAAAGAATAGTTAAGGACACAAATCCTTTTTAGAGAACCAAATATAGGAGAGACAAATCCCCTTCTTTAGGGCAACAACCCTAGGAAGCACCAACTCCCTTGTTCTTAGGTAACCAACCCTAAGAATCACCAACTCCCTTTTTTTTAGGGAAACAACCCTAGGAATCCCCAACTCCATTATATAGTAAAGGATATAAATCCTTCCTTGCTCCTCCCTTACACCCTAAGAACATTAGTATCATCAGTTCCTTTTCTTGGACTCTTCTTCTGTTTTGATTTTTTGATCAGGACTTCAAAGAACCCTTCTTCTCAGCATTCTTTATCGTTCATATAGCTTTCCAATTGATGCGAATTTAAATCATTGTGTCTTTGGACAATGAATCATTGTATCTTTTCATTAATATTAATTAATTAATTTATCATGTAAGTTTCTCAGTTTAATTAATCTTGATTCATCCTCACAAGTTGATCACAAGTATGGATAAACTCCTTATCTCATTCCCATGCTTATGTTGCATCCCCAGTTCTCCAACAGATCAACATCAAGCTGTTACTCTGCTATCTAGTACATTAATGGTGTTCTTCTTGGGTCTCCTATAGGAAACAAAGTTAATGCCCATGAGATTTTATCTTTTCTTTATGTGACTGCGGAATGAAACAATGTTATACAATACTTCATCCTTCAGGATGATTTATCCTTTACAAGCATCCAATATTTTGATGTTTGAACTTCCCGAAGTGGTTACCTCTCACAATCGTTGATATGATGTTTTGCATGATTCCCAGAACCAAATTAATGCTCTAGCTTCAATCCTTACAATATCCTTCCACTTTATTAATCCAACAACTATGGCTTAATAAAACGTTCATATGGATGGCCATAATTATTTAGGAGTTAAACTTGCGTGAATGATAAATATTCTTTGAACCTATGAACCATAAAACACATGTCCACGTGTCATACACACATCATTTCATATCTTGGAACGATGGTTTCCAAAACCTCTTTGGTTGAGTTATGAAATATCTTATACTAATTTATCTGTATCTCAGATCGACGATTGTGAATGTTTGTTGTCCTTGTCCTTCACCCGCGCTTGATCAATGATCGAGAATGACTTTGACCTTCGACGCTTCGGGTAGTTTTTCGTGGTAGAAGTTGGTTTTCCTCGAAGGACATACTCCTAGAGTGAAATAGCTTGTTTATTTCATTGTTGATGTGGCATTGAATGAGTGGCTACTATGCATCACTTAGATTTGTGAATTACGTATACCTAAAATACCAACTGAACCTTGACACTTGTCACCATATGAATGCACCATGTGTCCTTGCTTCATGACTTCGGAGCTCCATACTTCAGGTGGACTTACATGTTCTAAACCCTTTTTCGCTGAAGTGGTTAGCATTGAATTTGAACACAATTGGACTCACCTATCCTGATCCATCGGTCATCATGCGTTGTCTAGATTTTATGATCCTTATTTACTTCATAAATTTGGGGCTTCGACCTTTGGGTAATATTACATGTTCTTGGCTTCTTTTAATCGGATTGCTCAACACTGTTGACGATTAAATATCACAACTATGTTTTGTGTGCAAAGTGTTGCTGAAGCCTATTATTATAATGCTAAATAATACTAGTAGGTGGAAACCACTTGTAGATTGGAGATCAGGTCTGGTTCTTATTTGATGTCATGCTATTGTTCGACAATGCTTACATGGTTGGTGACATCATGTTTTTATTGGATGATAGATCGGGTGTATCATACATGTTTCTTTTGATGCTCCAGACTCAAGGTTTTATGTTACAATGACCTAGTCTATTCATGGTCACCATTGTTGTCTATTCTTGGATCTATTACTTATGACAGTGGCAACAGATATATGTTAGTAGAAACAAATAAAAGAAAATTAAGAGGAGAATAAGCAAGGTCAACAAAAATGCAAAAGGAAGAAACTAAAACATGCTATATACTATGCTACATGCATCGATTTTTAATGAGTCATTGCTATCCTAGCTATTAAGTTAGTAGCTATGCGATTTTTTTGAGTTATATAATTAATATGCATAGTGATCATGTTATGGCATGAGTTGATGTGGATCATTCTATTGGGATGATTTGATAAATGGTTTATTGGATTATATAATTCATATTTTATATGGTCAAGTCGAAATGGGAGGTATGATGTGGATGGAACATTTGACAAGTAATAGATACAGATTCCAATGCAGGGTAAATTAATGGTGTTAATGAAAATCTTGTTGGCATGTACTAATGATTAAATGAACTATGGGTGGAGGCGATGTGCATTTAATTCACATCACCCCTACTCCCTCCGTTGGCCTCCACCCTAGTTGGGCTATTGTTCGACCTTGTCGCTGTGGTCTTGCTCTGATTTCTTAGCAGAGAGGAACTGCTCGACCAACTCGCGTTTTAAGGTGTTTGATTACATGTATGTATTTTTTTGGCTATTCATGAGTCTTCTCTGGTTATGAAATTATTATTGGCTTGGGTGTATTGGTTTGTGCTTTCCTTAAGTATTGCAATTGTGTAAAAATTTTGATTTGGATTGAAGTGTTGATGATTCTCTCTAAAAAAATGTTGAAGTCATAGTATTATTGGTCATCCTGGGTGTTAGCTACCATAAGGACTCTCTATTATCCTTGTTGTTTTAGTTGGATGGTTTTGTTGGTTTTGGGTGGTCGACTGTCCTTACATTGCTATATCCGCTCTTTGGCTTTTATGGGTTTTTATGTTTGGAAGCACTTTATGTCACTGCGTCTTGTTCACTTGGGAATTGGTTTGTTTCCACCACTAAAGGTTGCACAGTGGGTTATTTTGTTCTTTCTCGGCCCTGCCTTCACTTCATCATTGTGGAGTCTTCTCCTCTATTATAGCCCTCCTATCACGGGATTTCTTACCTGTCCATAACTAAGTTGTGGTTCCCTCTGTGTATGCATCGTTAGTCTCAGAGATTTTCACCATTGGAAAGATTTGGTTCTATATTTACCTGTGTTGGTCACAAAGAAAATTGTTAACTCTGCATGTCTGAGGGTTGATATAGAAGACTAGCAGGGCCTATCGGGTTTACTGCTTGGTTATTGTTGGATGGTTGTGTATTGTCAACAAGAATTGGGTATATATTCTCCCAATTGGTTATGTGACAATCGTGTTTGGTTTTGGTACCTAGTCACTGCCTGTTTACTACAATGGACAAACCCATTGTAGTTAGTAACTATGTAATTTTTTTGAGTTATATAATTAATTTGAGAAGGTCACAACCTCACTTTGTGTCGATGCGTGGGTATGTGTGGTTGCCACATAATGTTGGGTCGGTTATTGATTGTTACAACAGTTCATGTATAGGCTCATCACGATGGGTTGAATTAATACTATGATTGTGTGTTCAAAATTGTAAATGGGAATGTCACATCGTGTTGTTTTGGATGGCTACTTACTTTGTATGATATGGATAATTCTAGGTTTCACACTCAGAGATACTCAAAGAGTTTTAAGCATGACTTGATGCAATTCAATTATTTGTTTTATGAAGCCAGGCATGTTGTTGGTACCTCGTTGTGTTAGATGGATAGCCCAACATTTTTATTAGTTAGAGTCACATCGAATTGGGATTGTACAGTGATAGAATTACACTTGAATTATTGAATTATTTTATGCATAACATGAGTTGAAATAATGGCTATTGTCTTCTTGTTTTAATGATGAGTCAAGGTTTTACAATTAAATATGGATTATTGGGTTGAGTTTCATGATGTATGTTTAAAGAATATAATGCATTTTAAATGAGAGGCCCGATTACAGTCACAATATAACTTCATTGAAATTTTGAAATACGACTTTGGGTGTATTTGATGATTGAATAAATGTGTGGGCAGTGGTTGATTCTGATGGTTAATAGAGTGGAAATGGTTATTATTACACACTTGAGAATTGTTATAAATAAGAGGAACATAAATACCCTTACAATTTGTTGTGGAATGCATATTGTCTTACTGATGGCACTGGGTTAGACATTTGACTATGAACAATGAACTAGTTAGTACACAGTAAATATTATTGTGTTGCAATGATCGTTTTCTTGATGTATCCCCTTTTGACAGAATGATTATATGGATTACTTGATTAATTTTTTGAACAATATCCACTCTCATTCTCCACCATTTTTTTTTTTTTTGCTAATTACAACCCCATCTCCCTCCCACATTCATTTTTCACTCCCTGTTATAAAAATTGATTACAGTCAAGAAAAATGCTATGTTGAAGAAGTTTGGCTGTTACGGTGTCTTGGTTGAATTACAGTGATGTTTTTTTTATTTGCAGATGATTTTTGTTATCCTTGAGCAGTAACCATTTTTTCCCCTCATCATATCATGTTTTTCTAAATACAAACCCCTCACATATCCCAAGACCCTTTATTCACCCTCATCCTCATTGATTAATGGTTAGACAATTAGTATGGACTGGATTTCATGGGTTTGATACATCACTGAGCCAAAATCTATTTCATATTTTAAGAGTTGTCATGTATGGTTATTCAAAAGACTATTTGATAATAAATCATGCATACAGGGATGATCTATTAAAATAAAAGGATGGAAATGGAGGCATACTATGTCTCTATCAATGAGAAGGATGCTACTGCCCATTCCGCATCTTCAGATAATTCTGGTAAATCTGTGTCCTCCCACTTGCATTGGAAGGACGATTTCTCTCATATGATCAACAAGATGAGTTTTAAAGATTCTACACAGCCTAAGACAATTTCAGAAGGACTAAGGGATGATACCATCAACAAGGGGAAAAATGCCTCGCAAACCGGGAAATATGGCCTTTGAGTGTTATTTTATCTATTGTTGTTGACAGTTGACTTCAAGGATCTTTGGGCAACATGTTTTATTTTTGGATATATGAGTAATAATTTTGAGAATAATTTCAAATATAATAAGCTAAATTGTCAAATGTGAATATGTGGATGGGAGTCACAAGGAGGTATGTTTTGCTTAACTAAGTATTTATGTTATGAGCTAAAGGGAGTCACAAGGGGTCCCACCTACTAGTTATTATTTATTTATAACCCTCATTATGACTATTAGTTTTCCCCCTACCTAAAGTTGGTTGAGTCTTTTAATTAACTTAACTAATGATTTGGTTCAACTACTTCAACCAATTCTAAATTGTTTAAAATAAAAAGGAAAGGGAGGAACAGAGGAGGATAGAAGTAGAAGCATACTAAGGTTTTCTCTTTGAGTTTGTGTTGAGATTGTTCAGTTTTCATTCATTCATATATTCATCACAATCCTAATTCGCTTTTACGATAGCAGGGTCTTATTGTAGATAGAAATATTCATGGCTGAATCACATCATTCAGACACTTGCTTTTTAGAGGTGTTGATCTATCTTTGATAGTCTATGTAGACTTGTTTATTTGTAAATTAGTTTTCATGACTAACAAATGGTATTGTGCAGAGTCGAGTGGGTAGAAATATGTGGCAAGTTGATCCAGATTTTAGAGTTCAGTTTTTGTTTTCTGTCAGAGGTCCTTTTGTATGTTGCATCGGGGATGTCTAAGTTTGACTTTGGTCCAAGATTTTTGTATGAGATTTTGTAAATAAAATGACTCTTTGGTGAATTGGAATGAAGTAAATGATTTCTTTATGTCTCATCTATCTTGATTGTCATCTTGGTGTATTTACTTATGTCGTTACATTCATTTCAGCAACTGTTATATTCAGAAAATTACATAAAAAGTAAATTTCCAGCAAGCTTTTTTATTGATAAAAGATTAGCCTAAGCACTGGTAATTAATACTTGTGAGTTAGGATTTTATTTTTGTTGGCTATAAACGTAGGGTGATATTCCCGTCTATTTTGCTTTAGCCAAGAAGAATCTGAAAATGCTTGAGTAAGATCATTTCATATCTTTTCCTCAACATTTATTTGGTGACCATACTGGGGAAGTCTTCGATATCTCTCTGGTTAATTTTTATACTCGATTTTCATTGATACATATTTTGTTTTCTGATATTGATTCTTTGACTTCTTTTTTAATGATTGTTCCTGTTGCAAGGCAGCCCAACATTAAGCCTGGTCTTCAATATCAAACCAACATTCCTTTGAATCTGTTTAATACCATGTTATACACTGCCAATACTCGTGTTGGGCTTAACCTTTCTTGGGAAGCAATTGAACAAGATATTAATGCTCAAGAACAATTGGAAGCTAGACATAGACAACCTAGAAATTAGAAGTAACCTTTTTGTTTATTCAAAGTTTAGGCCTTTCTTTCATGTCCTTAGACTCTCATGCTTCTAGAAGAAGAAGAGGCATGTCACCTAAAATCAATACTATTGCTGAAATAGGAAGAAGAAACGTTGTGTTATATGCCCAACAAAGTTCTCTAAGGAGAACTTTATCTGATTCATCCAATTCATCTTTCTTTCCCTCATCTATCATCTATGGGATGACATCTAGTGGTGGCTTTGGTGGCACTATAAGTGCTCCATCTTCTCAATATTCATCATCTTCAATGATTGGTAGCTTATATAGCCACCATATCCCTATAAAATCTACCACAAACCCCACCAAAGTCATTAAAAAGTATGGGATTTTTCAGTTTGAAGAAGATGCCACAACCACACCATGACATGTGTCCTCTCCTCTTAAACTAGCACCTTATACTAGTCCACTTCCAAAATTTAAAGAGCACCTAACTAGGTTTTCAGGAAATAACACTGTCAATACAAATGAACACCTAGTGGAATTTTCTAATGCTTATCATAACGTAGGGGCCAATGAAAATGACACTTTCATGCACTTGTTCATCAATTCGTTGGAAGGAAAGGTTGAGGTTGATTTCTTTGACCTTCCTCCTAATATCCTATCTACTTGGGAGGAGTTAATATATTGGTTCTGATCCACTTATGGGCAATCCAAAAGCCCCTCTGAGAGGTTAATGGAATACAATAACTTCACCTATTAGGATGGTGAGACCATCAAGTATTTCAACTTGCATTTCACCAAGTTATACAACCAAATCCCTGAACTTATCCACCCTCAAAACCAAGCTGCTTCCATGCATTACTACAATGCATTTCCTTCTCACTACCGTCATAGGATTGAGGAGAAATCCATTGATAATATTGGTTCCACTCTGCATGCTTTCTCAGAGTATGAAGAATAGCTTGAAAGAACTGATCTTCCCTAGGGAGAATCAGTTAGACAGATAGACATGTCCACTCTCTTACATCTAGTACAAGATATGAACAACCTTATGACAACATTTGAGTGGAAGGGTACTGTCTCTCCTCTCACCCATGGAGCTTCATCCTCTTCTACACGCCCCTTTAGGAATCCGGTTAAAAATAATTTTCAGCCTAAAGCTATCCTGCCTCAGAGTTGGTGTAACTTTTGCAAGGAACACCATGAGGAAACCACATGTGAGGTAAAGAAGAGTACCAGAGATAAGATATTTGGTAAAATACCAGAAGCTACTATCATTGTCATATATTTTGCAGAGCCAGAGGATGTCATGGTCATCAATACTAAAAATAAATCTTATGCTCCCAAGGGAAAATTTGATTCTCCCTATACTTGTTCTACCCCGAGCTCATCCTCTCTCATTGCATGATGAGGCAATAGAAGTCTGTTGATTTTATACGACTGTACTTGAAATAATTTTATCTAAATTTCCTACAGTTTTCTCTAATATGTCTCTTTTATTCTAATCTTCAAATGATTTTTTACCCGTGACATCTTCTGTTTTATTTGCATCATTTTCTGTTGATTTTATGCTCATAGGATCATTCTTTTTATTATTATTAGTTATACTTCAGAGCATTTTTTGTAGGATAAGAGCGAATTTAAGTAATTCAAAAACTGATATATTTGCCCTTAGTTTTTTAAGATCTTCAACCAAATCATATTCTAAATCTTGGGCAACATGGTTTTTTTTTTTGTTTCAATTTGTTTTGGTCGTTTGGATATCGTATTCCTACTTGTTTCAGGTGGAAGTCTATTTTGTACCTCACTTCGAGTGTTATATGGATGGATTGTTTCAAAATTTGCTTGGAAGATTTTTTCTGACAGATGTCCAAAGACAGGAGGAGATGAGTCCTCCTCATCAGGTGTTTCTTCTTCACCCATGTCGTCTTGATTTTTAGGAGGTATGGAAACAACGTTATCATGTGCCTCTAGTATTTCTTGTAAATCATACTGTAATCCTTCAAAATTCAGACCCTCTATGGTCGTTTTGGTTTGTTTGGAGGAAAAGGTTTCCTGAAAGGTGGTCTAAAAATTCCTTTGCTTGTAGATTCTTATTCAGTGGATATTTTCAAGTCTACGACCTCATTAGATAATTTCTAAAAAGATTTATGTAAAGTTTCCAAGTCTAAAGTCTCTTGTTGAATTTTACTTTGAGGAGGTCTAGTGAAAATTTCTATATTCTTTTTAGAAGAGGAGGATGTTTCAGCCTCAACATTTAAATTATCTTTTAAACTAAGAATGTCCTTCTCAATAAGGACCTCCTCCTCAAAGGCTTATATTAATATGTTATTTTCGGACCATTTAACCCATATAAATATATTGTTATGTAGGTCTTTAGTATAGTATGCAACAATCAAGTTTTCCACAAGAATTGATTCTACCAAAATTTTATTTTTTAGCGTGAGAAATATCTTCTTGAAATCCTTAAATTTTTTATTTAGGGTTCATTTTCATACTAGAAATCTCCATTACCAAAACTTCTAGGGATTTATCATCTCCAACATTTTCTAGAAAAAAGGTTTCAAACTTATCCCAAGAAACGATGGCTTGGGGTTGTTGCACAAAATACCAGGCCATTTCCCTCAAAAGTGTAAGGGAATAACCTACACACGAAATCATCATGTTCGATGTTTTGGAGCCTAACAAATAACATGAATTTCTTGATATGATCCTTAATTGATTTCTTAGAATCTAGGTGAAATTTGTGTAGCCACTTTTTCGGATGTTTGGGTAACAGGTGTTGAGGTCCAGGTACTGCCACAATATCTTGATCGAGCCAAGGTCTATCAGGATTATTTTGGTTAGCCATGGGAGTTGGTTGGGGTGAAGGTTTAGATTATCTAGACGAAGAACTTCCTTCATCTGAGGAATCTTCTCTTGAAGAGGGTGGAGAAGAACCAGGTGGGGACAGTGGGAGACCATATCACTCAACACCTAGGATCAATGCTGTAACGACCCTAATTGGATACATTCTTAAGATATTAAAGTAAAATTAATTAAAATAAAATGATTGTGATTAACTAAGTAACACTCTAACTACAGACCACATTTAATGATCTGAGAATTATAATTTAAAAGATCAACAAAAATGTTATAAAATGGTGGCGTATGCAGAGAGGGATAGCCATGGATCCCGAGAAGATAAAACATTAAAACACAACGAAGGATGGAGGACGGGGGGGGTGGTTGTGAAGTAATTGCGTGAGTCGGCAGGGATGAATAAGGGAAGGGAAGAGGGGGATGTGGGCACCATTCGACGGGAGGGGACAGAATGGATGCTGTGATCTTTGTTTTGCTGTGAGCAACGATTTTCTGGGCACTATTGTATTTTGTGGTCTGTGGCTCTTGATCAGGGTGGCACTGAGTTGCTGGAGGTTTTGGGCACGGAGGGCTAGGATATCCGTAGATATCCTAGAGCTAGGTAGTTTTCCTAGTTGGTAGGGAGGATAGTAGTTTTGGGCAGTTATTTTCCTGTTTGTGACAGGGTTGATCTGTGTAGCAGGGAGCAGAAAGGCAGCAACAAGGCAAAGAGGCAACATAAATTAGCATCAGATCCAGGTACTTGTTAAGTTATGTATTTATTTCATTCTGCCATGAATTTAGTATTTAATGATAAATCTAAGTTGCTAAAGTTGATGTTATAAAAGTCAATATCATGCTATGAAGTTTTGTTTCAGTTTACATTCATAAAATGTTTAGGAAACTTAATGATGTTTAGAATTATATGGGCATTACATATGGTATCAGAGCATCTTAGTTCGAAATCTGGGGCCTAAGGGCCGAAACCCGGAGTGTTAACTCCAGCCACTCTTAACCTGTAAGAGATACACATTCAGTTTGACTAAATGGGACTGATACATGATACAGTATGGTATCCAAGCTATTGAGCACGGAAAAGAGAAGTCATAATTTTATTTTATTTGAGCAATGCTGTTAATGAAGTTTCAGGTAGAATAAACACCTGAAATCGATGAAAATGTCATGGGAATCTTCTGTCGAAGGATTGAAACTGGTAAGATACAATAACTATACAAATTATACAAAAAAAAAAATGCAAAAGACATTTGCGAGACCTTGAAAAGGCCTACTTTACCTCGAACTTACCTAAATGGGGAACTGCCGATGTGCAGGCTGAAAAAGTAAATTTAGCAGACTTATATTACGGAGGAACAGTAAAACTAGTTGCCTATATTAGCCTCGGTGAATTTTAAATAATGTAAAAATCTCAGGAACTATAGACCCATACGAATTTTAACCTTGCCAAGAAAGAAATTTTGACACTACATAATGTTTTATGCAATTAATCGATTATCCCAAAGGAGATCCGTCTATTACATAGGAGAATGGATCTGTGCCGTCAGATCTCGGACGAAATCCCGTCAGCCGTAAGATCTAGAAAATTTGCGCGGGGTTTAAGCCCTAGCATGCATAGGAGGAGTCATCGGGAAATCTGAGTCATCGGGGATTCATTAAGTCTGACAATCGAGGCCTTGTGGTTCTCGAAATCCTGAGAATGGATCCTAGCCGTTGATCTTGGCAGGACACGTGTCAGCGTTCTGGGGAGGCGTCGGGATTTTACCATCCGAGATTTTAGAAGTGTAGAACCGTTGCATAAGGAAATCACGATTCGCAATTTTTCGATAGGATAGGAGCCATCCAAACAGTGTGACGCATGTCAGAAGATCTCGAAGAGTCACGAATCGGGGTTTCCGGAGATGTGAGACTTGTGCAGGTTGAAATCGCGATACGCGATTTCTCGATCGGATCTGGACCATCCATCAGCGAGGACACGTGGCATGAGATCCTAGCGAGTCGGGGCATCGAAATTTTCGAGGGTAAAGAAATTGTGCAACAGGAAATCGTGTTCACATGGGACAGGTGTCAGGGATCAGACGAAAGTTGGAGATCAGGAAATCGGAGTCCCTGAGGACAAGGAATTCAGGACATCGTAAGTCCCGAAAACCCGAGAGTCAATCAGGACCGTCCACCTACATGGACAGGTGGCAACCATTGAGAAACCATTGGCGTTTGGCCCCATCGAGAAATCGGGAATCCTGGGGACATGATGTTTAGGCACTTTGAATTCGCAATCTGCAAAACCCCGATGAGTGGGGGGGGGCAGTTGTCGTCACGGCAGAGAAGGAGGACAGAGGCCTAGTGGAGGCCAGCTGTCAACCAACCGGAGTTCGGGATATCAGTGTTTTCGAGGACATGGAACGCTCGCAACAGGAAATCGCGATCCTCGATTTCCCGACGCGATCAACACCATCCATCAGCGAGGACACGTGGCGAGAGATCCCAGAAAGTCGAAATTCGGCATATCGGAGTTTCTAGAGTCGTGGAACTCTTGCACAATGGAATCGCGATTCGCGATTTCCTGATACAATCAAGGCCGTCCATCTGAGGGACAGGTGGAAACCATCAAGAACCATCGGCGGTTGGCCCCATCGGCATATCGGGAATCGACGTATCGGGGATTTGAAGGACACGAAACCCTTGCATTACGAAACCGCGATATGCGAATTCTCGACACCATCATAGTCGTTGATCCAAGGGACGCGTGTTCGAGGATATGAAGGAGTCGGGATTTTGGCATTTCGGGTTTCCCGCATATGAAGGAATCACGACCGGAGAAGTCACGAAATCCCGAAACGCGACGGGTCCCACAACCATAGCGTTTAAGTGAGGACAGTTGTCGGAAGGTCCAACCTTGCTAGGAGTTAACGACAGGTGGCATTGGAGATCGGGGGATCGAGAATCCTAAGGATGTGCGCTCGTTGACATCGCAAATGCTGAAACCCCGAATCCCGATAGGGTGATACAAGGCCACGGTCATAGAGGTAGGTCATATGGGCCAAGCGCATAGCGAAGGGGCTAACGAAGAAAAGAACCCATCGGGAAAGTTAAGCACAAAATCCCGATAGGAAAATAAGTGGCCATGGTCTTGTGAACACAGTCATATAGACCAAGGTATAGTCAGTAAGGGGCTAGCTCTTAGAAACTGAGCCCATCGCGAATCGAGAATTGGAGAGGTAAGGGGATCGTGACAGCGAAAAGTCCGAAACCCCGAACTCCGATATAGAGTCAGGGATAAGCCACGATAGGTGCAGAGACCGTGACGAGGGAAGATAAGGCCTGTGGATTGGGGCATTCAACAGTGAATTCCGGAGGAAATTCCAAAGAGCCGCTTAGGCTCAGTCGATGAAATTGAACGATCCTGTATACCTATAAAACTATATATATTTACACGTATAACTACATGCACATGCACAGACGAACAAATTTATAAAGATAAACGAAATAAATTGAAGGCAGAACACCAAAATCTATACAGAACTGGAATTACAAGAAAATCATTTTTGTTCGAAAGGGGAAATTACCTTTCATTACCACAGCGTAAGGAAGGTTTATGTAAATTCTTGATTCGAATAACCTCGCGTTCTTCATGCAGGAACTGAAACTGTGCACAATTGGTGGACTAAATCGTACCTCTTACCATAGCTGAGGGCGAGCTCCGCAATATGTACAGACATGGGGTGGATTCCCAATAATTCAAGGAGACTGGACCCCAGGTCCTGGATCTTGTCAGCGGCCACCTTAGTATACTCTGTTTCTGCAAAACGAATTGGAGCATATACAACATTAACCAGTGCTAGTGAAGTGCTCAGAACGATGGTGAGAATGTGAGCCATGGCAAGGGAGATTCTGGAAACCTCTGAGCCGAGCAAAGGCAAAACTATGATAGACAAAGACTGATGCGAGGCAAGTCCTAGCAGATGAGAAAGTGGGACAGAGGAAGGACGCGTAGAGAGTTGAAAGGGTGACAGGTGGAGAATGATGAGGTTAGATACGAGGGAGCTTGAGGAAGCCATACGAGCACGTGGAACCCATGCGTGCTCGAACCCTTGGGTATACGCTCAATCATTTTATATATATATATAATATAAAGTATTGGAAATAATATAAAATAAATTAAATAATTTAGTATAAATGATATATATATAATGAGGTCAAATTAGCTTAAATTTAAAGTAAGGATAATTTGAGTTAAATTAGTGTAACAATAATTTTAAAAATTAATTATTTTATTAAGTGTAAGGTTAATCTACCTTAAAATTCGATGTTAACCAAGCTTAGATGCTTAATCCTAAACCAAACCTAGCCAACTCCCCTGATGGAGTAATGTCTATTTATAGACAAGTAAAGAAAACTTACGCCCAACCCTGTTTCTAAGTTTAAGTAGCACCAATTTGAAATGTCCTGGAACTCACCCTGATAACTTTGGGATGATGCAGGTTAAGTTATACAATATGGCCAGGAGTCGAAGGGGTCGAGGCAGGGGAGCGTCGTCACGGGCACCACCGACGCCACCCACACCATCCACACCATCAACACCACTGACACAACCAGCACCCCCACCACCATCACCCGAACTAGCCCTCATACTGTGCTCGTTGGAAGCCATTAATGAAACTTTAAAGGGGCGCCAACCTGCAGGGACTGAAGTGGAACCCCCACCATCTGGAACGGGTAATCCAGAAGCATCAAGGAATTCAAGGGGAGAATTTCCACCTGAAGACATCACGCGAGAGTTGCAGAAGATCAAACTTCTGGAGTTTGCCGGGGGTCGCGCCAGTGAATGCGCGGAAGCATGGTTGGAAGGCATGACAAGGTGTTTTGCCTTAAGGGACTATGCGTCCAACTCGAATGCAAAGATTTCAATTTTCTAGTTAAGATATAGCGCTTTGAAATGGTGGGGCAACTTGGAAAGACAACTGCACCTTACCCCAGACACAGTATCTTGGGAACTTTTCAAGGAGAGGTTCCGAAGGAAGTATCTACCAGCTTACTACGAGGAGCAACAGGTAGGGGCATTTCATGCCTTCGTATAAGGAAATAGAATTGTAGAAGAATACGAGATCAGGTTTATGGAACTAGTCAAATACATTTAGTATATGGACAATGGCCAGCGACAAGCAGAGTGCTTCATTTATGGATTGAACCCGAAGATAAGAGATATGGTGCGGATGTGGAAACCATCTTCAGTAGCGGAGGCAGTAGAAAGTGCGCGTTATGCGGAAGAACACATGAACTTAATAGGAGGTACAAGATCGACATTTCCGCATCACCCTAGATTCGTAGGAAATACCCCGAGGACATTTCCTAGGGGAGGGGGCTCAAGGCCACTACCTTATGGTAACAAGTTTGTGCCAAGGACAGTAGCTGCAAGGATTTCAATGGAAACTAGTTCAGCATCTCGTTCATCGCCAACGGTACAGACAGGTCCACGACCATCTATAGGAGCAACTAGTAGGGGCAGGGGTTCCATAGGAAGGAACTCGTTTAGGAATCAGTCACATAACAGTGCACCGGTTCAATCTCGTATTGCCTGTTGGAGATGCGAAGGACCCCATTACGAACGGGACTATCCAGAGTTACAATCAGGGTTTGTGCATAAAGAAGGAAAGGCACCAATGGGGAGGTCAAGTGGCAACCACCAAATTTACGCAGCGGTTAATAACTGCCAAGCCGAACATCAATCCACCGTAGTGGAGTCATCAGGTACGCTAAATCATGTTAATGTTAAAATTTTGTTTGATTCTGGTGCGACAGATAGTTTCATTTCACCATCTGCATTAGAAAAGAGTGGGCTGGTAGCCTATGAGCACGATGACTTTAAGCAAGTCGAGATGGCTTCGGGGGACAAACAAGTTGTAGGACCTAGTGTCGATAATTGTATAGTATACCTAGGAGTGTGCACTACCAGATTGAAGGTATACGTCACTGCTCTTGGGGCATATGACTTAATCATTGGAATGGATTGGTTAGCATCTCATCGAGCTTTGATAGACTGCTTCGCAAAGAAGGTGCTTTGTGTCCATGATGAAGGAAAACTGATAGAGATTCAGGGTGTACAGAGAAAAGTGTCATTACGCTTTATATCAACTATGAAGGTCAAACGGTGCTTGAGGCAAGGGTGTCGACTGTATGTAGTGGAAGCAGTGGGGGAAAGGAAAGGACCCTCATTAGATCGGTATCTGGTATTGTCAGAATTTCTAGATGTTTTTCCGGACGAGTTACCAGGGTTACCTCCTGAAAGGGAGCTTGATTTTACTATTGAGCTTAAACTTGGTGCAAAACCAATATCCAAGACTCCGTATAGGATGACGACACCGGAACTTTATGAATTGCAAATGCAATTGAAGGAGTTACTAGACTTAGGGCTAGTAAGGCCCAGTGTCTCACCTTGGGGCGCACCGGTAATTTTTGTAAAGAAGAAGGATGGATCCTTATGACTGTGTATAGACTATAGGGACTTGAATTGTGCTACAGTGAAGAATAGGTACCCTATGCTGAGAATACATGACCTCTTCGATCAGATGAAAGGAGAAACGGTATTGTCAAAGATCGATTTGTGATCTGGGTATCATCAGTTAAGGAGTAAGGGAAATGATATCCCAAAAACTGCCTTTCGAACTCGATTTGGACATTACGAGTTTGTTGTGGTACCTTTCAGATTAACTAATGCACTAGCAGTGTTCATGAGCCTCACGAACGGCGTATTCCGGAAGTATTTAAATCGATTTGTACAAGTTTTTCTGGATGACATTCTCATCTATTCCAGGAATGAAAGAGAACATGAGGAGCACTTGCGAATAGTGTTGTCTTGCCTTAGAAAGAAAAAATTATATGGAAAGTTGTCGAAGTGTTCCTTCTTCCAAAAAGAGATCCACTATTTAGGCCATATCATTTCAGGTGAAGGAATCTCGGCGGACCCAGAAAAGGTAAAGGCCATTTTGGAATGGCCAGTGCCGAAAAATGCACATGAGGTGAGAAGTTTCATGGGGCTAGCGGGTTATTACCGGAGATTTTTGGAAGGATTCTCAAAAATAGCAAAACCCATCACCACTTTGAAATGCAAGGGGGTCAAGTATGAATGGACAGAAGAACGTAATAGTGCATTCTTTGAGCTTAAGAGGTTACTAACTAGTGCGCCAATTCTATGAGTGCTATATATGGAAAAGGACTTCATGGTCTTCACGGATGCCTCAAAACAAGGATTGGGAGCCGTGCTAATGTAGGATGGAGGAGTGATAGCTTATGCGTCAAGGAAGTTGAAGAAGCATGAAGAGTTATACGCGAATCATGATTTAGAGTTGGCATCTATAATGCTAGCTCTGAAACTTTGGAGGCACTATCTTGTGGGGAGAAATTTTGAACTCAAAACGGACCATCAAAGCTTAAAACATCTCTTCACCCAAAGAGATCTGAATGCCAGGCAAAGGCGATGGAGTGAGTTTATGAGTGAGTATGATTTTGGTATTTCATATATAAAGGGAAAGGAAAATGTGGTCGCGGATGCCTTGAGTAGGAGACCACGTATCTTCTCCTTGGTGACCTTAAAGGTTAGTCTGAGGGAATAGGTGTTGGCACAACTACTAGGAGACAGTTGGTATTTAAAGGTTACTTAAAACTTCCAGAGCGGGAGATAGTTAGAACCAAAGTATGAAGGATATAATCTAGAAACAGACGGATTGTTAAGGTATCGAGGAAGGATGTATATCGCGGAGAATTGGGATATTAGAAGCATCATACTGAAGGAAGCCCATAGATCACTTTATTGTGCGCATCCGGGTGTGAAGAAAATGTATGCAGAGATGAAGAAACTCTTCTTTTGGGTAGGCATGAAGCGCGATGTAGTCCATTTCGTCACCAGATGCCTAGAGTGTCAACAAGTGAAGGCCGATCACTATCACCCAGCAGGCCTCCTACAACCACATGATGTTCCTATGTCCAAATGGGAAGTCATTTCTATGGATTTTGTTGTGGGGTTGCCGCTCACATCTCATAGACACAATGCCATTCTTGTGATAGTGGATAAGTTAACCAAGAGTGCTCATTTNCTTCACCCAAAGAGATCTGAATGCCAGGCAAAGGCGATGGAGTGAGTTTATGAGTGAGTATGATTTTGGTATTTCATATATAAAGGGAAAGGAAAATGTGGTCGCGGATGCCTTGAGTAGGAGACCACGTATCTTCTCCTTGGTGACCTTAAAGGTTAGTCTGAGGGAATAGGTGTTGGCACAACTACTAGGAGACAGTTGGTATTTAAAGGTTACTTAAAACTTCCAGAGCGGGAGATAGTTAGAACCAAAGTATGAAGGATATAATCTAGAAACAGACGGATTGTTAAGGTATCGAGGAAGGATGTATATCGCGGAGAATTGGGATATTAGAAGCATCATACTGAAGGAAGCCCATAGATCACTTTATTGTGCGCATCCGGGTGTGAAGAAAATGTATGCAGAGATGAAGAAACTCTTCTTTTGGGTAGGCATGAAGCGCGATGTAGTCCATTTCGTCACCAGATGCCTAGAGTGTCAACAAGTGAAGGCCGATCACTATCACCCAGCAGGCCTCCTACAACCACATGATGTTCCTATGTCCAAATGGGAAGTCATTTCTATGGATTTTGTTGTGGGGTTGCCGCTCACATCTCATAGACACAATGCCATTCTTGTGATAGTGGATAAGTTAACCAAGAGTGCTCATTTTATTCTAGTTAGAGACACTTACGATGTCACTGATTTGGCACAAGTGTTTATAAGCGAGGTTATCCATTTGCACGGGGTACCAAAGAAGATCATTTCAGATAGGGACTCCAGATTCACCTCTAGGTTTTAGACAAGTTTGCAGTCAACATTGGGGACTCAGTTGAACTTAAGCACAGCTTATCATCCTGAAACAGATGGGCAAACTGAGAGAGTAAATCAAGTCATGGAAGACATGCTTAGGATGTACGTAATGGATAATCAAACCCGGTGGGAGAAGCACCTACCTTTGGTAGAGTTTGCCTACAATAACAGTTATCATAGTTCCATCGGAATGCCACCATACGAAGCTTTGTATGGAAGGCCATGCAGAACACCATTGAGTTGGGATAGATTAGAAGACCGAGTAATAGTTGGGCCAGAACTGATTCAGGAAATGGAAGAACAGGTGATTCAGATTAGGCAGAGACTAAAGGAAGCACAGGATAGACAGAAAAGTTATGCGGATGCACACAGGACCGACTGAAATTATGAAGTGGGGGACCAAGTTTTCATTCATATTAGGCCTAATAAGAGTACCATATGGTTCAGGAAGGGGACAAAGTTGTCACCATGGTTTATTGGGCCATTTAGGGTCCAAGAGAAAATTGGAACCGTTGCCGATCGTCTCATACTTCCACCCCACTTGCATAAGACTCATAATCTATTTCATGTATCTGTTTTACGTCATTATGTTGCTGATGAATCAAATAAACTAAATTGGGAAGAATTGCAGGTATCGGACGTGGGAACCCTCACGGTTGAACTGTTACGCATATTGGACCGTAGAGTCCGACAGCTCAGAAACCATTTGGTAGACCAAGTTAAGGTCCAGTGGGACAAGTATAGTCCAAGATCTGCTACTTGGGAGGACGCCGAGACACTATGACGAGACTATCCATCACTATTTTGACCACCTCGAGAACGTGTTTCTCGAAGGAGGGGTGTAGGTAACACCACCTTTTGACTTAGACGGTCAGGATTACCTGAGGCCTATACACTTTATTTCCTAGCCACAGTGAAACTGTTAAGTGATATATTTAAACTTTAAACTTATGAACAATAATGAATGTTTAAGTGTTATTGATGATGATGCATGTAATGCGATCTATTATGTGAATGAAAATGTTATGAATGTTTAAATGCTATTGATGATGATGCATATGATGCGACATATTGTGAGAAAGAGAAATTGTTGAATGTTTAAATACCATTAGAATGATGTTGGATACGATGAAATCTATTTTGGGAAATGATAATCTTGTGAATGTGTAAAGAGTATGAATTATGGGATATTGTGAAATCTAATTCAAATTGGAAAACTTTGATGTTAATGTATTGGTACGGGGATACCAAATTGAAATGATGAAAGTATGCAATTATATGATGATAATGCATAGAAAAATATGAGTTTGTGTTGCAAACTAATTTGTAGGGTATGGGCTATGAAATAGCCAAGTGATAATGATGATGAAAGTGGATATCAGGACCACTAACTGGAAAACATTATGGTATGAATAATGTGTGTGAAATTATATTGATTTGGATGCATTGTTGTGATATGTGGACTAGTGCATGAATATGCTATGATTTTGGTACTAACACTGCCCAAAACCGAATAAACGATGACAAAACCTCCAACAACACAGTGCACCGTGTATCCTCCATTGTAGGGTGTTGACCCTGGTTATGTTAGGAGGGGTGGAGGCATTTCCCACCGTGTATCCTCCATTGTAGGGTGTTGACCCTGGTTCTGTTAGGAGGGGTGGAGGCATTTCCCACCGTGTATCCTTTGAAACCTGAAGTCCTAGGAGGACGACGTTGTTTCATGCTCCCCAAGACGTGTGATGAGGATTGTCAGTTGCCTGCTAGGGAATCTTGGTCGAGATAGCGACACTTCCACTTACGAGTTCTATTTGGAGTTAGGTCAGTATAGCTGACCCTCCAAGATAGTCTAGCAGAGGACGGATAGGAATGGAGTTGGAAGTAGGTTAGGGAGGAAGGATGAGTAGAATAGTTGAGATTATATGGAGATCTGTCTTGTGGAGGGATGTGATATAAAAAAAAATGTGTATATATGAACATTCATTATTATGTAAATTAAACCACAGATGTTTAAAATAAATTATTGAACCGGACAATTGCACTTAAAGGAATTCTCACACAATTAATTGATTGTTGTCTTCTATAAAAGACTAGTCCTGCTGACTGGATTGAATGTATACATAAATTACTAAACGGTGACAATTTGATTATTAGTACATGTACGAGACTTGCATGTACTAGCTACACATGCATTTATTGTACATATACAATAGTATGTATGAGCTTTCTTGACTTACTTACTGATAATGTTAGTTACTTGTTGTGAATGTGTGAACCATGCTCTTCTCCTTGGTACCACCAGATACCTTAAACTTCGGGATGAAGTTTCTTGAAGGGTGGGTGTATGTAACGACCCTAATTGGATACATGCTTAAGATCTTAAAGTAAAATTAATTAAAAGAAAATGATTGTGATTAACTAAGTAACACTCTAACTACAGACCACATTTAATGAGCTGAGAATTATAATTTAAAAGATCAACGAAAATGTTATAAAATGGTGGCGTATGCAGAGAGGGATAGCCATGGATCCCGAGAAGATAAAACATTAAAACACGACGAAGGACGGAGGATGGGGGGGTGGTTGTGAAGTAATTACGTGAGTCGGTAGGGAGGAATAAGGGAAGGGAAGAGGGGGATGTGGGCACCATTCGACGGGAGGGGACGGAATGGATGTTGTGATCTTTGTTTTGCTGTGAGCAACGATTTTCTGGGCACTATTGTATTTTGTGGTCTGTGGCTCTTGATCAGGGTGGCACTGAGTTGCTGGAGGTTTTGGGCACGGAGGGCCTGGATATCCGTAGATATCCTGGAGCTAGTTAGTTTTCCTAGTTGGCAGGGAGGACAGTAGTTTTGGGCAGTTATTTTCCTATTTGTGACAGGGTTGATCTATGTAGCAGGGAGCAGAAAGGCAGCAGCAAGGCAAAGAGGCAACATAAATTAGCATCAGATCCAGGTACTTGTTAAGTTATGTATTTATTTCATTCTGCCATGAATTTAGTATTTAATGATAAATCTAAGTTGTTGAAGTTGATGTTATAAAAGTCAATATCATGCTATGAAGTTTTGTTTCAGTTTACATTCATAAAATGTTTAGAAACTTAATGATGTTTAGAATTATATGGGCATTACAAATGCTTCAAAAGGATCGGTAATAATACCACCTAAAGTGTTATCAGGTAGACCAATATTAAGATATTGTTCTTGTAGATTGGAAAAATCAAGGGGTTGATTTAGTTTTTCACCAGACTGTTTGATTCCAGATCAAGCACCTTGAGCTCTCAAAATTGACTAGCGGACAATTTCTTCTACATCAATCCCTTGAGGAACTGGTGTCACTGGATCGGTGGGAATGTCAGGTGTAGTTTCTAATGTAGTGGTTGGATCAAGTATACCATTAGGGTCTGACAGAATACACATCACGACAGGAGAACGATTGCTTGGGGGATTCCTACGACCTCCTTGTGCCATCAATGATTTTCAAGCCCTCTTACTAGCGTCATTTTTTGACGGGCATTTATGACACACCATCAACGAAAAGGGAAGATCTGGTCATGGGTTGTCTATTTAACCCAAGTTGTTTGGAAAAATATACCCTCGCGGGTTTTATGGCTCTGTTAGCCAACTGGGATTCTACAATATTCAAAAGAGGTAGAACTAACTAAATGTATAATCCTATCCATTAACACACTCATATGATTACTTAGCTAATAGTAGTATTATATACAATAGATATATATAGTTACAAGGTTTAAACAAAGCCTCGTGAAAATGATAGTTTGAACTAATGAATAAGATACAAAATACAGGGAGTTTCTTTCACTATGAATAACTACATAACAAATAATGAACGAATAAAATTGGAAAAGATATAACAATAATGAACAAACCATTAAAGTTTTAATGATTTAACCATTACTCATTCGCAAGTTAAATAAATCCAATAAAAGGAAACTAACTAACCTTGACATTGATCAACAATAATGACAAGGTACTAAGCTATATTCGTCTTTCTGCATTGTGTAAGCTCCACTTAACCTGTTGTCAAATATAAATCTATGAAAAAAAGAAAGAACGATATTTCCTGAAGCAACTCAAGGAACTATTTTATATTTCAAAAAATATCTATGATAACAGAAATACAAATATATTGTCACTCATGTGACTTTAAATTGTCCAAAAGATGAAGAAGAAATCAACTCCAATCATGATCAAATGTTATTATCAACAACCCAACATTCGATGTAAACTCAAAATGTATAGATAGATGATTTGTCACAGATATTAAAAGAACCAATGTATAATGAACCATATAAAATTAAACACAACATGAAAAGATAAATGTAGAACACTCTAAAGCTAATTAAAAAAAAAAAGTTTTCCATGTCCAGAAATTATATGAGAAACAATAATCACATTGCATAATCTACAAAAGTAAATTGTATCCCATGTATTTTCAAAATGATAGGTCCATCATCAGGTCCAAAACAAATTTCCCTTATTCATGTTCAAGAACTACTATTTAAACCAAGTTCACAGTTTGTTTCTCATATAATACAAGATAGACACAGATCTACTTTAAGAAAGTATTTACTAAACATTAACCATAAAGATAGGTCTATCGAGACAACTATTCAAAATAGTTACATCATTCAAATATTGTTTCTCAAAAATGAAATCCCAAGTTTGTTTTAGTCCCAAGTATTAATTCATTCTTTTAACCTTTTCTCATTAATCTGATGTACACCTCAGAAAACAGAAAAACAAAATCTAAATTAGAAAACAATTAGATAAATAAATTAAAAGACAAGCTACATAATCTATGATTCTGTATCTAGTCAAAATAGAACCAAATAAAAAAAAATACAGTTATCATTTTAAAAATCCAAACGTTAATTACAACAAGAGTGTTTACCAATTAGAACTTTGAAAATGAAACATCACAGAATTTTGAATTTAAAACAATGTTGAAACTATTAGAATTTTTTATGATAACATCTCATGATCTCCTGAAACATTTGTTGTCCCTATGCGAATTTGATCAGATGCTAGCTCTGATCCTCATTTTCCTTTTCCAAAACTAAGTTTTGAGTCATTAATTTATTTAGTTGAGCCTGTAGATAAGGAATGTCTTGGTAATATCTCTGGATCCAGTCAAAACAATGTTCATAGCAAACATGTTCTATATTTGGCAGTGGACGTGATGTTTGATCTGAGTTAAGAGGTTTACCCTACTCCATAATATTTTTGAGATCATACTAGATACCTGAGAATCCCTCTTGCTCCTTTAAAAATGGAGGAAAGTTAGACACGAAATAGTATCGGGGTGAATTTATTGTAGCGGGATCATAACTGGTATCGTCAATAGATATCAGGTCTTCAATATCAATGGTGGGGATAGGATTTTCCTGGTTCTAACGTCAATTCCTGGACATCCTAGAAAGGACTCGGTCATTCCTTTTGTTCTTGAAATCTATATCCTGAACTCTCTGCGTTTTTTGTTTATCCTGATTCTTGATTTTAATTTCGTTTTCATCAACCAAATATTTCCCAAGATTGGGGGCGACACATACCTTACCCTTCAATTTATCCAGCACTTCCTATAAAAAACAATTAGGGATGAATTTGTGCCTATGGTGTGTTTCTCTGATTGATTGATGAGAATCAAAAGGGGTTTCGATAGGTAACGTAGGGTCTTTTGTAACTTGTAATTCTATATGAATATCATGCAGAGAGTTAGTCGATGAGAAAGTGTCGGTAGACTCGTCAAAACATAGGGGTAAATCGCTTACCGGTTTAGGTGTGAGTGAAACAAAACCATTCCTAGCCAGGAAGTTTTTCCAGTTATCTCCTTCCTTTGATAAATGGGAAATGACCAAGACTCAGATCAAGCTGTGGTGAAAGAGACTAGATTGTGAATTAGGGTTTTGTCTCTGATAAAATCTAGCCATCTTCTATAGGCTTTTAAGAAGATAAAAAGGCATGTTTATTCTAAACCCTAAGAATACCATTAATAGGTTTATATGAAATAAAAATACCAATACATATCATCCCTCACAGGTGAATAATTGCTTGATAATAAATAGCAAACCATGCCATCGAGGCTTGAACAGATTTATGGGTGTACCTTCAACATCCTAGCATGCCTTCTTGGAAATCATTAACATATGCCAAGCAATACCTTCAATTTTTAGATTCTTGAACCAACGGTTTCCTTCTCATGACAGGCCCATGGATTTTGTTATTGATTCCTCACTGAATTGCAACTATAAGTAGCCTATTTTGTCTCTATCACCGTTGAAGGTCCTGGATAAATCTTGGGCGATTTCAAGGTTAAAACCCTTGAATGACTATATAAACTTAACCCATACAAAGACTATGAGATAATCCACAACATAATCGTGGGAGAGAAAATCCTATGAGCCATTCGACTCTATCCTTGCCACAGGGTCCATAGACTTAGTTACGATATAAGAGCAGGTGTAGAAAGGCAGAGCGTACGTTTGAAACCACCTGATACGAAGGATATGTTTTGCATTGTCAAAGGTGGACTGATAACTATGATTTCGAGAGAAAACCACTAGGACTACCACTTTAGCTGTTGATTAAACCCTGAACCAGAGAACAAACGCACTCGAAAACCACCTCCTTTGTTGATAACCTAACCCCAAAATATGAAGCACCACCAAAAGATGCAATGAATGCGAGCTCAGGAAAGAAAGACAAGGGTGTAATGGTTTCAAAGCACGACTAATAACTGTAACATCCCGCTCTGGCGCACTGAGAACACTTATTATTTGAGGACACTTGCTCGCAAGTGATCTGGACCCTTTTTGATGTTAGACCTTTTATATATGATTATAATGTGATTGACAGATGACATGATGTGTTATTATTTGATGTAGACAGGCGCTATTGACTCAGTTTTATTGAGTGTGCAGGGTTTTTGACCTTGAGGATGCAGAGGCATCGATAGAACCCCCTTGGACTCCGGACTGAGTCAGGGAGTGTGCTTTTGGGTTGATATGTTTATTATGATGTTTCATTTGATTGATGATTTGATGTTGACATTTATGACATTATTATTGGTGATGCAGGCTGACGATATCTTGCCGACTTGACTCACATATGGAGTAAAGGGGCCACACACGATTGCAGA
>SNQJ01S0000230.1:219305-232719 GCA_010110895.2 Picea sitchensis | reverse complement strand
TCTTATTTATCTTCCATTTACTTTATTGTTCTTGTAGTTTTGTTTACATTTGCATGTAAAATTGTTGTTTCTTCTTTTCTTGCTCAATGCATCACACTTTGATAATTTGTTAATTAATTGAATTGAGCTTGAAAATAATCAATTATATCTGAGTATAAGGAAGCAATGCTCCCAAAACATTCATCAATATATTCTTGATTTTGAATGAGTCTCTTAATTGAATACCTCTCTTCTTAAACTTTATGTTAAAATATTCCATTGATTGTCCATGCCTTTGGCTAAAACAATGCCACATGATTTGGTAATTCTATTCATAACTGAATTAGCATAATTGATCTTTAATGATGTCATTTAAATCTTCCCAATTGTTGGTTGGTGGCCCATATTCAAGTGTTTTTACCACATCATCACTTTCCCACCATGCCAAATCATAGCCTTCAAGTTTCAACCATGAAAATGAAATTCTGTATTTTCCAGTGACTTCATGTACACTAAAGTACACCTCCATATGTTGTAAACATTGTTTCAATTTGATGGAATCAACCTATCTTGCATATGGTTAATGTCCACCTTCATGTCTCCATAGAAAGGAACTTGAGGTCTTCTATGGCTACATTCTCCCATCTTTATTTTAGTATTGAATGTTGTCTCTATTTTTTTTTCTTGGAATTTGACTCCTCATAGGATTATGTGACAACTTCTTTATATGGAATTTTCTCTTTCCCCTACTCATGTAATCACTCAATGAAAAATATTTCCATAGTTTCTACTTGTTTATCCAAGAAAAACATCCACAACTCAATATTACTAGTCTTCAGAGAATTATCCATGGTCTGGTTTGAGCATTGTTATCCCATTCTTCTTTTACCAATCTTAGGTTCACACACTACCAACTCTCCACCTTCTAGAAGCTTCTTCTATAGAGTTTACATCCACTATATGATTCCCTCCAAGGCATCAATTTATTTTCTCTGATGTTAATATGGTTTGTAAATAGTAGGCTTATGACCTATCAATTTCACCAACATGGATTCTTCATGGAATTAATAATTTAGTTGGTCCTTATAATTGATTATAAGATTAATATTATGACATTACCCATAAATTCATCAAGACCAACATATGCATTTTATCTTGTTCTTATTTCAATTGTTTATGTTATGTATTTCATCACCTAAACCAAGGTATAATAGACTCAACTCC
Organism: Picea sitchensis; assembly: GCA_010110895.2. Lineage (NCBI taxonomy): Eukaryota > Viridiplantae > Streptophyta > Pinopsida > Pinales > Pinaceae > Picea > Picea sitchensis. The sequence continues at coordinate 231,516 of SNQJ01S0000230.1, read as the reverse complement.
TGTTTCTCTAGTTTGATAACTATTTAATAGATATTGATTTGTTCCCAAACATTCCAAACACTCATATGATCATAGATGATTTTAGGGGATAAATTTCGTTGATGGGCTAATTTTCCATGGTTTTTCCCAAAAAAAGATTTGTCAATTTCCATTTTTTCTAAAAATGATTCGCGCAAATTCAATAGAAAAAATTATTTTACCCTGAAAATCACCAAACATTTATAGAAGCTATATAGAATCCTTTGAAATTTTACATTTTGAATATTAAGGAATAGTAAGATTAGCCCATGTTTCTACATTTTAATGTGAATTTCCATCCTTGAAATTATCCCTACCTATGAATTTTAATTAAATGAATGAACAACTATATCTAATATTCAATTAGATCACAACCTTCACAACCATCCTTCTCATTCACAATAATGTCTTCCATAATAAATTCTTAATTAGAAAACAAGGAAATGGACATGAGTCTATTCACTTGCACTTGGAATATGTATTTCAACTACCAATGTTTTTTATGAATACTATATAATCTAAAAAATACAATTGCTATCAATAAATGAATGAGCAATGGATGTAATCTCATGCAATTAATTCCCAAGATTTATTGAAGAATTCTTACAAACTCTAAATTGATTTTCCCCAACATATAATACAACATTTAATTGGTCATTATTAATGAAGGGACTATTATGCGAGATACACAAATTAGAGTATATAGGGTATTAAAATAACATAGACACAATCTTAGAAACGAATTAAAACAAAAATCGATGGTTGAAGGCTGAAGCTCCATACAAGATTCTAAGGTCGGGGTCACATGAATTGGTCGAAATGTTTGAATAGAGAATATGGTCTAATTGTGTCTTGTCTCTTGCAAGAAAAATGCATAAATATTGAATGGATGTATGGGTAACTAAATCCAACTTTTGAACATGACCCAAGTGCTAGAAGGAAGGCATACATCTCTACCATAGATCCAATGGTCTGATAAAGGAGTGATTTTCTAAATATAAGGAGATGGAAATGGAATATAGCTAGGAAAATGAAACATCTCTCTTAAGACAACCATTGATCTCAACTAACACCATTATATGGAAAATGTAAGGTTCATAATTGTTATAGTTATCAATACAACTAACAAGAATTGATTTTAAGCAACAATTAGTCTTAATACATTTTGAAACTCTCACAACAATTCACTAAAATGAAACTACAAACCATAATTCCATCACACATTAATCACATGATAAATAGATACACAAGGAATATGATATTTACCCTAGACACCTAAATAGGAAAACCAACATTTGAATGGCTTCAGGTAATCTTCATTTCTTACCAATATTTTTTCATTTTACACGCACAAAATTTAGTCTAGTTATGAAGATAATTTACATTCAATTCATAGAGATTTAATGCAACATTCCCTTAACAATATTATCCAAAGAACCCATTATAACATTTTTCATGAATTTATTGAAGAAGAAGATCCGTTGGGGGGTTAACTACAATGCCATATCCCTAACTCTTCATCTTCCCCAACTCTAGTTCTTCTCTTCCTTTTTCGTTTTTTCTAGTATCACTTTAATGTTTGATTCCCCTATGTTTTATTTTCCTTTAATGTTTTTCCTCCTCTTCTTTATCTTTTTCTCATCTTTGTATAGACATTATGGAATTAATTGGTATATTGGATGTCAGTTGTTTTATCTCCAGTCCCTTCACACTATCAACCACCTCTCTGGCCTCATCATCCACATTTCCAACCATGTGCCTCTATCCTATCATCAAAATACTTAATATGCTAAGTCCCTTGCATTTGTTAGGGACCTAACCCCTCACGTAGATATAATAATATATTTTCCATGTAATAAAGGCCAACATAAGTTAATAATGCCTAAATATATTTTCCATGTAATAAAGGCCTACATTAGTTAGTAAGGCCTATTTAATAAATATGAACAAGTCAATGTAAGAAGACCTGATAGAAGCTTCTACTTCTAGAAATATCTTCCTCTAGAATGTTCTTTAGAATATATAATTATTATAAATAAGAGTAGGAGGCATGACAAAGATTGTATTGAGAATTATTTTAATAGAGATTTGCTTTGTTGTAGGTTGCCCCCTTGAAGAGGCAAGTGAACATTGATTTATTTGAATAAAGTTATTATTTATGGTGTTTCTCTTCTCATATTTTGTTGTTCCATTGAGATCTATTGAATATTCCTTTTTTTGCATATCATATTACATCTAGTACCTTACAAGTGGTATCAGAGCACTTTCCTTGGCAGTACTTGTGGGTTAATTTTTTTTCAGGGTAGAGAAATGTTCCAACATCTTTAAACTAAAGTGATATGTCGTTCAACGCATAAATCCGTGGTCAGGGAAGAATACACATAGGAAATACAATAGGTTTTTAAGCTCACATTGTTGGACACCCTTGTAATCCCTGTTGGTACCCCTTCAAGTGGTAGCCCATTATACAACACTTGTATACATAATGGCCTAGGTATCTTGAACCCCTCTATAGATTAACCAATCGGTCACTTGAGTATTATAGTGTCACTGAAAACAACACTTGAGAAGATACTCTCTAGTACCTGGTTTATCAGGTAGTAATACTAAGGGTATAGTCTATCCTCTTTAATTGGTTCCTTGAGATATTGGTCTGAGTACTACTATTTGATGCCACACATATATCAGAGAGATATAGCACATCGAAAAACCTTTTCTATAGGAACCCTGAAAAACCTAACCCTTGGGACAAGAGCAGGACATAAAATGAATAGACGATATATATTGTCATTCAACCTTGCCCCCTGCATTATTCTTGTGAAATTACTACACATTTTTTCCTATTAATAATTTGGGCATTTCGACACCGCAGTATTATTTAGATCGAGGTATAACTCCACAGGAGTAAAATAAACCAAAAAAAAAAAATATGTGCCTTTCCTGCACCCTTATTTGAGACTTATCTCATCGGATTCTCCTTTTCTACCTTATCATGTTGTTACCTATTATTATTAACCATTTTTTTGTATCATGGACCCATACCCCTCCTGGCACCCTTATTTCCCACTTATCCCATTAACTTCCTCTCATTGCCCTGATCATAGTGGTGTATATCACTTATCTGTTTTTTTGTTTGCAGACCCACCTCTCATTCCCTCATGGCTCCCACCCACCAAGAAGAAACCAATAAGAATCTAAGCATTGACCTTAATTCTCTTCGGGACAAAGTGCATAGTGACATTGTTGTCCTTCATGCCAAAATGGACCACATCCAAGAAAAACTCAGTAACCAAATTGTCGAAGTCAATTCCACTCTCCACCAATTCATGAACAAATTTTAGGTCCCTTCCTCCTATGACCCACCTATCTATATTGAAGGTGTTGACTCCAAACATCCTATGTGCTCTCATTAAAACTCCCTCCCTCATGACCCCCATGTTCCCCAAGACAATATGAACAAATTTCATGGCTCCGATCTACAAGCCTAGTTTACTCAAAAAAAACATTATTTTCCCTCCATGGAATAACTCATGAGTTGAATAAGATTCATTAAGACATTCTCTATTTGGATCGAGAATGATGGAAATGGTGGCAATGGTGCCACAATGCATGCCAAGGGTATATTTCTTGGACATAGTTTGTTTCTAAGTTGTATGAATGCTTTGACATAGACACCCACCATTTAGGACATCTGACCAAGTTGAAATAGTATGGCATAATGCAATATTTTATCGTTGTCTTTGAGCACTTGGATTTTCGCACGAAGGGCATGTCATATGCCTTCTTCTGATAATTCTTTATCAATGGCCTCAAGGATGAAATATGAGCCCAGGTCATAACGAATTTCCCCCAGACTTGGTTGGAAGAAACTAAATGTTTTGAGGAAGTACAATGGGTCATATTAGAAAAGAGAAGAAAACCACTTTTGTTCCCCACCAAAAACCCACCATCCCTACTCCTCAGGTCCCTCCTCTCAAGGTCCAAAAATTAACATGGGTAGAAATGGTTGAATGCCAACTCAAGGGTCTTTTCTACAATTACGATGATAAATACTTTCCCGGGCACGAGTTTAAAGAAAATAAATAAATTATGGCCATTTCAGAGGATGTTTTTTATGAAGAGGTTGAGGTTTCTCCTTAAGCAGAGCTACCCAAAACAGATGATCCTATGCCACTCTCTAATCCTCCTAAAGTTGAACCATTGATTTCATTGAATTCTCTGACTAGTTTTTATTCTCTGCAAAAACTCAAATTGATTGGTTACATTAAGCATAGGAAATTCATCATCCTAGTTGACAGTAAAACTCATAATTTCATTCATCATTGCCTTTCTCAAGAAGTCAATTGTTATATCCATGTTGTCAACAATTTTCAAATCATGATTGTAAATGGTGGTTCCATGAAATGTGGGTGGAGTTGTGAAAATGTCCACCTACAAATTCATCTGTATAACCTGAAATCTCATATGTTTACTATTGGCATGGGTGGTTGTGAAGTCATGATTAATGTTGAATGGATACACACTCTTGGCCCCATCACAAGGTATTTTAAGTAATTAACCATGCAATTCCAACAGAAAGGAAAACAATATAAATTCCAATCCATTACAATAGGGTATCTGAATATCATTAGTTCCCATTGCATGGAGAAATTACTCAAAAAAGGTCATTATGGTATCATTTACCAAATCCATTCCATTCAAGTAGTTGAGACACCCCTTGTACACCCCAACCTTCAAGCGATCCTTTCTCTCCATTCAATTATTTTCTAAAATCCTCGGGGCCTTACCCCCTCTTGCTGAGGCCATCACCATTCCATTCCTTTTATCCCGGGTACTCTTCCTCCAAATTCTCACCCTTATCATCATCCCTTTTCTAAAAAAACTTAAATCGAGAAAATTGTACAAGAATTGTTAGAAGTAGGTGTTATGCATCCAAGTACTATCCCCGATTCTTCCCCTATTTTCATGGTCCTCAATAAGGAAGGAACTTGGTACATGTGTCTGATTTTCATGCCCTCAACAAACTTACTATCAAGGACAAATCTCCCATTCTTTTCATAGATGACCTTCTGGATGAAATCAATGGGGCTCAATACTTTACCAAACTTGACCTACATTCAGGATACCACCATATATGTATGAAAGAGGAATACATCCCCAAGACTACATTTCCCACTCATGCGGTCCACTGTGACTTCTTGGTCATTCCCGTCGGTATCTGTAATGTTGCCTCCACTTTTGAAAGTCACATGAATCATGTCTTTCATTCTTTCCTTTGTTACTTTGTGTTAGTTTTATTTGATGATATTCTCATCTATAGTAAAACTTGGCCAACCCATATCACCCATGTAGATTAAGTTATCCATCTCCTCACCAAGCCCCAAATTTTCCTCAAATAGTCTAAATGTTCTTTTGGCACCTCTGAATTTGAGCACTGTTACAGGTGAATCCTCCTGTGGACAAGCATATTCTCTCTTGGTATCTAGAATCCTAAGGCCAATACATAAAAGTGCTTAACGTGGACACTGACATTCTTTTAGATCTAATTAAACTAATGATTGAAGAGGAAGAATAAAAATGTGTACCTTGTTAATGACATTTTTCCTAGAAAGTCCAAGTTGAGCTTCAATCCCAAGCTCCTCGATAGGTCCTGTAGAACAAACAAAGATACAATGAGCTTCCTATTCTATTGAGATTAGCTCAAATACATATCTATCTAGTGAAGACAAGTTCATGTGAAACAAACATAAACTTGAAAGAAACAGGCCAGGCATGTATGTATATTAATGAGAACAAATGAAGAGTACTTACAAACCAAACTTGATGAAGGTGCAACAACTTCTTCCAGTTGTCTTTGTCCAACCCCTTTGCTCAAGTAATCTAGACTGATTATGCTTCAATGGTGCCTCACTTGTGAGATCATAATTTTGGTATAATTCTCAATATCCATCTCCTCCTCTTCCATGGAAATCCCTCATTATATAGGATTTGGAGGCTTAACCACCATGGAGAATATTTCTCATCAGATCCACTAAGAAAAGGATCTCTAAGATATTTAGGGAGAAAATATCTCTTAAGGATTTTGGGGAGGAAATATATCTCAAGGATTTTAAGGAGGAAATATTTCAACCATCCATGAGATCCTTCACCTTTCCTAAAAAACAGGAAACCAAATGTGAGGTGGATTCTCACACTTGATTACTTTCTTTTTCACAAATATTAATAATAATTCATGTGCACTTGGTTCTCACACTTAATCAATTTATTTTCCATGAATATTAATAATAATTCATGTGTACTTGGTATTTTGGCCTTCATGTAATATATCCCTCCTTCATATTGACTAGGGATTGTGACGTAGGTTATTCCATGGTGTCAAGGTGTATGATACACTTATATGAGACTTTACGACACTTAGGGCGAGGTACCTAGGTGTACAAATTTCATGTGTAATAGAATGCCCCATAAAGTGTGAGGTCTGAAGAGAGAATGATGGCCGAAACACTTTACAAATATTTTAAAGCAAGGGTGTGGACTCAGAGAACTTGGTAGAAGCTGTAAACAACCATCAAACAAATGTTATGACATGTTTCAAACCCAAGGCAGGCATACCTATGCTTGAGTGATAAAGACTTTCCAGGTATGGCTGCCATAAAATACACTGCGGATCCATAATCATATTGACTGAAGAGTATAGCCACCAAAGATACAATGTGGATCTATACTTCCATGACATGAACTAATCATAGCCATGAAAAATGCGCAGTGGATCTATGAGACAACAAGACATAGCTACAGACCAATACAAAGTGGATCTATGTAATAGTATATGTGTCAATCTTCAAAATAAAATCTGTCTCAACCTAGGGAAAGTATATATCAGAGTGATCACTCAACCCAAGGTATTATTACTGATCCCGATGAAATATGATTATAACCATGTGAGTAGATGTCCTGATGTAAAACATGGCAGAAAACACTTGATTACCGGTCAATGATGTAAATCGTTAACACGCACAAGGGAAATCACCATTGATGTCAATGATTCCCAAGGTACTCTAGTACATTCCAATGAATGTGAATGGATGAGCTGAAGTCAAACATCCATGGAATCATATGATCAAAGTTCATTGATGTAAACCCACTCCTAGACATGAGGAGGCCTGCCATTGAGGCATGCAGGTTCCAAGGTACTAACTGGTTTCTAAGTCTAGTTCTTGGATAATGTGTTGAAGTTGACATGAATAGACTTGTTGAAGGAGGGCCTTGATGTATCCCCCATCAACGACATGAAACTTACACAAAGATGTAATTGGTAGATCAAATGAACATGGACTGACACAGGTATTGAAACAGGATATTTGTGATGGCTGACTCTTAAAGAAGGTACTTCCCTTGAACACTGAGGCATAACAGTAGAAACTTGACATGGACCAAAAATTGATAATGTAATGGATGTTGTGACTTTACGTTGGGTGACCCAAAGGAGTCAGGAAACTCAAAGGATTGGTTCAGTGCAAAGTTTCAATAAATTGAAATGAGTGCAAAGATAAAATGTCATGTTCAAGGGTGACTGTAAGGGTTACTAGTAATGTTCTCAAAAACTGTTTGTCTTGCTTCCTTCAAATTTTCCCCTATCCAGATAGACAATTGCCTCTTTTTAATTTAATGAGCTCGAGGAGGGTAACACATGATCGATATAACTCACCTTCAGTAAGTCCCTCTTCCTTTGTTTAATGAACTGGAATAAGTAAGGGTTTGGTCCCGTATGGTCCCTTCAATGTATGATTGTTTAACGTGTCCAGAGAAGGTAAACTCGGTGGTTTTTCATATTTAGGGAGTCTGAAAACAACTTAAAGAGGACTCTAATGTTGTCATTTTTCATAATGTTAGTCTCGTGAGGCCAAAAAAGAGATAAATTATCACTTGAAAGATTCCCTTTCAAACCTTTTAACTAGTGGGAAAGGAAGCAAGATCACTTGACAATCTTTTCACGTTTAGAGAGTCTGAAAAGATTTTAAAGAAGACTTCAGGGGGTTCCTTTTTCGTATAACCTTTATGAGTCTGAAAATGTGATAAAAGTCTACTCAATTACATTCTCATGTTTTTTCGAGAATGTGAAATAACAAAGACTAATCCCGATACTCTGCCCCCATCTTGAAAGCTAGTGGATTAACTCCAGAATGATCATCAAAGGCTGGAGACATGCCCCCCCAAGCTTCAATTCTTTCACTGACTTTGAGGTTGTCACCAATTTCTGTACTAGATGGAGAAAAATGATATAGGTGGATGAAAATAAGGTTTAAATATGAGACCTAATGAAATACTCGACTCGACATCTACGAGATCTGGTGAAAGACTTGACCTGACAAGAGAGGCGACTGTTTCATTTTTTAATGAGCTTGACATAGGAAAAGAACTATGCTCAAGGCTCTGGGTTCAATCCCCAGATTTTTGTTTCATTTTTTAACGAGCTTGCCACATAAAAGAAAAATTATGCTCAAGGCCTTTGTTTCATTTTTTAACAAGCTTGCCACAGAGAAGTGAAACTATGCTCATGGCCTCTGTTTCATTTTTTAACGAGCTTTCTACAGAGAGGAGAAACTATGCTCGTAACTTTTGTTTCATTTTTTAATGAGCTTGCCACAAAGAAGAGAAACTATGCTCATGGACTCTGTTTCATTTTTTAACGAGCTTGTTACAGAGAGGAGAAACTATGCTCATAACTTCTATTTTATTTTCTAATGAGCTTGCCACAAAGAAGCGAAACTATGCTCGTGACTTATGTTTCATGTTTTAAAGAGAATGCTATAGAGAGGAGACACTATGGTCATGATGTCTATTTGATCATGGCTTCCAAGAGGATGATGCTCTGGAAGGATACCATGTCAAGGGCTGCGACAGGGGTAAGGAGATCAAGCTCTAATAGCCCTACCGAAGAGATCACCATGTCAACTACTAGATCCAAATCATCAGAAGTTGAATTCATGGGAGACATCACTGCATAATTGACCTATGGAAGGGATGATACTGACTGCATATAATACCTGCTTAGGGAGGTTATTGGGTTGATGGTCAAGTCAGGGCCAACAAACAAAAGTTGATCAATAGTCACGATTCTTCCATCGTATTGGAAATATATCACACGGAAAAGATTGGAAATAATAGCTTTCATGGCATAGACATAATCTCGTCCAAGGAGTAAATCGAAATCCAAGTGGTCCTGGACTACAATAACATCAATAAAGACAGTTTTCCCTCCCAAATTTACCATAAACTGAGGAACAATCCCTAAAGGGTGACTAGTTCTTCTATTGAAAGTGAACATAGTCTAGGTAACTGACACAAGCTTAGGATAATTCAAATCTTTCCAAGAAATAGAGGAAAAAATACTAATAGACGAACCTTCATCTATCAGTGTCTGAGGAACAGACCGACCACAAACCTGTACTGGAATCTTGAAAGGAATGTGAGAGGGAAGATGAGGTTTAGTTATCCCACCACAATAAAAAAGGATGGCCTCATTACTTGGAGGAGTTTTTGTAGGAGAAGGAGATATGCCCCCTGGCACAGTAGATTTTGTATCAATAAGAAAAACTTGGGAAGAATCGGGTTTACTCTCTAACGAGAGAGTATTATCGATCGATGATGAGATTGGAAAGACCACCTTGGCACTCTTCATAGGAAGAGTGGGATTGACCGATGATATAACCAGAGCAACCACTTTGGCACTCATAAGAGGAAGAGTGGGATTGATTGATGTGTAATAAGATAAACCACTTTGGCACTCGCCAGAGGAGGAGTGGGATTAACCAATGAAGTCATCAGAGAAACCACTTTGGCACTAGTTAGAGGAAGAGTGGGATTGATCAATGAAGTCACCAGAGCAACCACCTTGACACTTATCAAAGGAGGAGTGGGATTGACCAATGGCGGAGTCGGGTCGACCAATTTGACACTCTTTAGATGAAGGGTAGGACTAACCAATGACGAGACTGGATCAATCACTTGGGTTTCAATTTCCATATGAAAAGTGGGGTTGATCAATGACGGAAGTGGATCAACTACTTTGGTGAGTGGTACAACCAAGGATGAAACTAGATTGACCACCTGATCAACCAGAGTGACCAGGGATGGAACCAGATTGACCAGTCCATCAACTAACGATGGGTTGGGGGAAATCTTACAATAACTAGGTGGAAGTTGAATCTTTTCCAAAAGAGAATAAGCCTCTTCCATACAAGGACAAAGGTGAGAATAATGATCACCTTTACATAACATACAAGGGAATTTGACAGTTATCTTCTTCTTACCAACCTTAACGTCACTAATTGACGGAGTACCACCTGCATGACCAACAGGGGTCGATGATGTGGAAGACCACATTTCTAAGACCTTGGGAATACCAGGGTAATCTCTCAGAAAATGGTAACCCTTACAAATATTGCAAGGTAATTTGGGTTTTAGATTCTTCGTTTCAACCTATCTACCTTATCAACACTCTCAGTACTATTAACAATAGTTGGTTGCTTAGATCCAACATTTGATGTAATTGGAGGCTTGGTCCCTTTCTGGTTCTTCTTCTTCTCTTTCCGTTTCTTCTTCTTCTTATCAATATGGCTACTCGCTTGAGAGCTTTCACTAGGCGAAGAAGGAGAAATAGAAGGAGACTTGATGGATGAAGAAGGAGAAAGGTCGAAACGAGGTTGATGTGTGGGCAGTATGCCTACATATGAAGCACTTGCATTCGAGATGACTGGAGTGGAAAACAACCATATCGATAACCCAATTGTGAGACCTAGAAGGATCAAAGTAGCGATGTAAGCAGGACCGACGTTTCTGTAAGAAGGAAAAACAAAGGGTTCCCTTGGAGCAAGAGTTTCTCCATTGGTAGTTTCGGGAACTTAAACCATTAAAATAAATATCCAACCTAGATTATGCTAGGGAGAACAAACAACACATGCTAAAAATCTAGTAAGTAAGAAAGCAAACAAAACCTTCTCACAATGAGCACACTAGTTGGTGATGAAATCCAATGTCACGAGAACAAATTAAGAAGGGGCTAAGATAGAGTGGGTGGAAAATTTACGTTGATGACTTGCTTAAAGAACTTACACCGTAGTGCAAGATCCCACACATAATTGTGGGTATACCCTCCAAGGAGCTCGAGTGAGTCTGGCCAATGTCAATTCTAGGTACCGTGAAGACTTGCCCCTACACAGTCACCTTGTGTAAAGACCCTAAAGTGATAGGCCACTAAGGTTACCAACTACAACAGTGATGCTTGGGGAAACAATTGATAGTTTGATCCACGAGCAAGGGCACGGTATCTAGACCAAAATCAACTTGAAAGGATTCCACTCATCATTGTGGGTATACCTTCAAGAGACCCCATAATACGCGCAATCTCTAAACCAATACCAACAAAGCAGGGTGAGTAACTCTGCCAGTCTTAATGTGACCTCGTGATTGTTGATTAAGGTTGGTTGTCATTGATGTCAACCCTTGAAGAAAGACTCGTAGCACAAAGTTTTGGGTAATGGACCCAATAGTTTTTTATGTAAATATGACTCATTATTGTTTTGTCATGGTTGATAAGAAATAAATATGGATGAACTCCAAAGTGGTCCCCTTATGGTGAAAGCACTCATGGGAAGACGCTTTGTGGAGTAAGAGAACCCATGCTTAATTATGGAATAATGAGATGAAGGAAAGTGAATTTGTCAGGTAAAATATCCTAGATGGATAGTTCTTGTCATGTCATTTCTGGTGGTATGTGTAACGTCACATAATTCCTCACGGTTAGAGAGTTATGACCATGAGAAGTTGGAGACCCCAGGTTTGGGTAATGGACCAAAGTTTGTTTGATGGGTGATGGTATGAGTTATGATATATTTTTAGATAATACTATTCTATATGGATAGTACATGTCATGCCATTTTTGGTGGTATGTATAACGTCACATAACTCCCCACGGTTTGAGAGTTATTGCCTTACAAAGTTGGAGGACCCTCATATGTCATCTAGAAGCCCCAAAAGGTCAAAGTAAACAAAGTGGTTTAAGAGATTTTAAACGGTAAATAATAAAGTGAAGTGATGAGTGTATTATAATTCAAAGTGAATACAAAATAAATTATTTCAATAATAATTTTAATGGAGAAATTAGAAGTGGACCCAACCCTAAAATAAGGAA
>SNQJ01S0000230.1:167531-212266 GCA_010110895.2 Picea sitchensis | reverse complement strand
CCAATTCTCCAATGAATCTTGCTTAACCTTTTCCATGAGAATTCCCTCAATATATAGGAGAGAATGAATTAGTTATTTGGATAAGAATGATCCAAAAATATCAGGGAATCCAGTACTAGGATAACCATTTGAATGCCATCTCATCCTTCTAGAATATTCCCTTCTAGAAGCATCAAGAATTCATCTTTTTCCTTGCTTTAGGAAGAGTTCGCACCCTAGCAGTTCAACACAGTGCAATATGTTCACACTCTGGCATAAGGTAGCCTGCGAGAATAGGTCATTCCCGCAGGAAAATGTATTAACAGCTTACAAACCTCCTTTAAAAATGAGTTTTCTAAGAAGAGATGAAAGTAACTTTTCTCAGGAGAAAGTTCTTATGAAGAGCCTGAGTACACCATCATCAATAATACATCATCATGACGACCAAAATCTTGGGTAACACATTTGGACAGATATTTCCATGGATTTCATGGTTGTCTTACCAAAATTAGGTAATAATAAGTTAGTCATCATGGTGGTAGTGGATAATATTTCCAAATATGCTCATTTTCGTGCTCTTCAACACCCATTCACAGAATCCACAGTGGCTCAAATTTGTATGGATAATATCTTCAAACTCCATGGAGATCCTCATTATATTGTTTCTGACCATGATCCCACTTTTACCATTTCTGGAAATAACTATTCAGGATCCATAGAACTGAATTGCATCTCATCACATCTTATCATCCCTAGACTAATGGCCAAACAGAAGTGGTCAACAAGTGTTTGGAAACATATTTGAGGTGTTTTTCATCTGATAGAAAGAATCAATGTGTTCAATGGTTAACCTTAGTTGAATGGTGGTACAACACCTCTTTTCATACTACCACTCACATGATTCCTTTTGAAGCAGTCTATGAACAGAAGCCACCATCAATTCTCCCATACATGTTGGGTGTCTCCAAGTTTCAGGAGGTTAACCACAATCTTACCATCCACATGAACATTATCCATACTCTCAAAGAAAATTTGGTAATGGCTCAAAATCACATGAAGCAGTAGGAATATCAAGGTCGTTGTGAATGTCAATTTACAGAAGGGGATTAGGTGTTCCTCCACCTCCAACCGTACAAGTAGACTTCACTCAAAGTCCAACAATGTGAGAAACTTGCACCAAAATTTTATGGTCCTTGTACTATTATCAAACATGTGAGGACACTTGCCTATTATTTATATTTTCCCAATCACTCCAAGCTACATCCATTTTTTATGTCTCATGCCTGAAGAAAGTGATTGGCACCAAATGTCACACCTAGCCGAGCCTGCCCGAGTTGGATGAGAAGGTTCCATTTGGTTGCAACCAAAAGAAGTATAAGACTATAGATAACATCTTCTCCATTAGCACACCATCAAGGAATTTGTGGTTCACTAGAAGGATACTCCACCAGAAGATTCCACCTGGGAACCAACTACCATACTGTAGTAGCTTTCTCATCTTAATCCTTAAGGACAAGGCTCTTTTTCAAGGGGGAGGGCATGTTAGGGACATAAACCCTCACATAGATATAATAATATATTTTCCATGTAATAAAGTCTGACACTAGTTAATAATTCCTAAATATATTTTCCACGTAATAAAGGATGACATTAGTTAATAAGGCCTATTTAATAAATGTGAACAAGTCAATCTAAGAAGACCTAATAGAAGATTCCACTTCTAGAAATATCTTCTTCTAGAATGTTATTTAGAAGATAAAATTAGTATAAATAAGAGTAAGAGGCATGATAAATCTTGTCTTGAGAATTATTTTAATATAGATCTACTCCGTTGGAGGTTCCCCCCTTGAAGAGGTAAATGGACATTGATTTCTTTGAATAAAGGTATTATTTTTGGTGTTTCTCTTCTCATATTTTATTTTTCCATTGATATCTGTTGAATATTATTATTTTTGCATATTATACTACATATGATACCTTAAAACATTACTCTAAGCTAATATTATTTTGACTTCATTATGTAGGTCAAATTCAAATCAATTTGATCAATAAATTGTGCATGGTTTATGTGTTGCACCCCTTTAACTAGGTGAATTCCTAGAATATTTCCAATATGTGTTTTTATTTTAAGGATTTTTACAATGGATTATGACATTATAATTTATGGGGAGAGGGACAAAGGGAATCCTCATTGGATGCCCATTGACTCTTTGGAGAATAAGGTGGATCTACCATTACTAGGGAAATCCATGGGTGTCGTTTTAGAATTCCACCTAGCTAAAGTGGGATGAAAATTCAAAACACTTCATTAACTCAAAGAGGAATTGGTGCCTTATCTTATCCAAATTAAAAATCATTTTCCTTATCCAATTTGATTATTACCTCTCTCACACATATATTTTTTTTGTAATTAATAAACTCCTATACTAGTGTTATTTTCCTGCCAATTTGTTAGGCATTGATAAGTTCCCTTGCTCCTATCAAATAATATTCACCCAAGAATTATTCATTTTTTAATAATTTTATTAGTAACTATTTATTGTAATAATTTTTCTTGTAATTAAATTCATTTTGTAATTAAAATGAAAAATATATAAAACCCTAACCCTAGTAAGGTTTAGCCAAAAAAATGCAAACCTTGCAAACCTATACAATGTCAAGGCCCATAATATAAACCTAAGTATACTGGTAAATTCCCAACTACCCTAAGATTTGTACATTTAGGTACTTATTGATATTGGAAATTTGGGAGTTAGTAATGTTTTTATATTAATAGATAAGGTAACTATAATTGAATTCTTTTTATAGTTTTAATAGAGTTGTTGTAAAGGCAAAAATACCTCATGTAAGATGATAGTAGGTGAGATGAGGGAGGGAAGAAATATATCCATACCATATATAAAGGGGGTGAAATATAATGTATAAAAAAATATTAGGTAATATTATTGTGATTTTCTCCCCTCCTAATACTATAAGGAATATGGTAGAGTCGAAAAAAGATCCAATGATTCCCAAGTTTTATAGAATTTATACATTCCATGTTCTTGAGGAAAGGTTTATATTGAGGAAATTAGCAAAAAAATCCATATAATATTAAAATAAATGGTGTAGAACAAATGTATAACAAAGTTCAAGTCTGTCCTAGTCGAACATTCTAATAACATGAGCCATATTATTTGCATGGAAGGTGACAAGGTTATTTTTAGAGTTGGTAACTAATTGGAAACATAGGTGAGGTAATATATAGTGATTGAATTAAATTGCAAAAAGATTAATAGGGATGATGGTACATGGAGTCATGAAGCATGGAAATCCATTCTTCATTTATTGCAAAATTATTTAGAAAACATTACATGATATGCATTGTCTACTAACTTAAAATGGTAACCCAATTATGATACTCTTATCATTCAATTAAAAGATTGAAATGTATATTTATGAGGTATTGAGATATGTTTGTGCACAAGTGTAAGACTCTAGGTTCAAGTTATCTTAACCAACAAAACCATTCAAACACCAACCCTTTTGACATCACCTACATGCAAGTGAAGTCTCACATGAGTTATTTATTGGGGCTGCAAGAACCAAGTTTCTACAATAGTGAGGGAACGAGAGGTGATCATCCTGTTCATTCTTACTTATTTTCTCTACTTGTGGTATTTTGTATTTATTCTTCTTTGGTTACTTAGTAAATTCAGTTGTATACTACCATTATAATTCATATTGCAACATAAACCAATTATTGTAACATTCATAAATATTTCATAATGATCACAAGGAAGACAAATCTAGTCTAACATATATCAAGAGAGTATCCATGATAAATCCAATAAAAGACAATTAAACACAATAGTTAACGTGGTTCACCCAATTTTAGGCTATGTCCACAATGGATGGCATCTTTATTATTCTTTATGTAATTGTCTCATGCTTGTGCATTGTGCTTACAAAATATACATCATGCTATCTTTTCCTTCATATATCCTAGCCACTCTGCAGTGTAATCATCTGTCTCTGCAACATATCCCTAAAACTCAGACATAAAATCTTGCATTCTCATCCTATTCTATCACCCTTCTTACAAAACAAGAACTCTCGACAGATTGGAACCTAACTCGAAAATACCTCTAGAGAGAGAACCCCTATCTTCCAAATCCATTACATATTTATACATAGATTCTAGGGCTTAACACCCTACTTTTCGCATCCCAAAACACTATTACAACTCCTAACAACTCGTGTTGACTTGTTGTTCTAGTTTCTTTACATGCTTTTATTCCTGCATGCTATTTTTTCCTTCTCGATAGTTGGTATTCCTTCTTTTGTGCATCTTTATGGATTTAGCATGCCGAGCTCTTATCCTTATTTTTCGTCTTCTTTCTTCTCTTGATTTATTCTCTGCTACTTTGTTCTTCTTCTTTATTCTTCTGCTTTGTTTTTTATTACTAGACACTATACCCCTGAATGTTCCTCAGTTGATAACTCCCAAGCCTACCTTGTATTCCTTCTTCTTTTATTTCACACACCTTCCATAATTAGGACTTTTATGAATATTATTACCATAATGCCTATCTAACAAGCCCCCAACACTCACTTGTGGCTTGTCCCAAGCCACCTAGTCCTGTTGTGCCATGCTTTTCCACACCTCCATCAAATTTGGGAGGGCCACCCTAGCTCTCTTCACCTCTTTTGTGAATTTTTATTCCTTACCCAAAATTTCTTCCATGGTCTATGGTTTCAAAGTTGTTAGATTCTCCTTAGTCTCCTACATGGATTACTTTGTGATGTCATGCATAGTGGACAACTCCCCTGTCAATCAGAGTGCTTCATCCTGCAGGGGTTCCAATTTATGTGCAATACTCTTTTGTTATGCTTTCATCAGTTCTACTTTACCATACAATTGTCTGCTAGCTAGAATTGTTGTTATCCTTTCCACATGTGGTAAAGTGTTGATTCTCTCATTTTCTTGGTGGGCCTTCTCCTACATGATCCTTATTTTATTCTCCATCACCTTCAACTCTGGATTCATTGTGAGTTGAATCCAAATATGTGTGCTCTTGTCGCATATCCTTGTGCATTCATGTTCTAGGATTTTAATTTTTGCAACCAATGTATGCTTTGTCTTATCCCTTTCTTCCCTTTCTTTTGGTGGTGTCCCGTGTACTTTCCATGATTGCAAGTATTCAATATTGTTGCATAACCATTTTATTACTTCACCAATATTTGACATGTGTTCCTCCATTGTGGCTTCTACTATCATTGGTGCTTCTGGGATTTCTTTATGCAGTTTTTGGACAACCTTTTCTATGTGCTGTGCCATTTGCTCAGATTCATTCTTCTCCTTCATTTCTTTCTGGACATTTTCTTCGGCATCACTCTTCTCCTTCAATATGATTTCAACGCTTTTCTCCACTACACACTTTTCCTAGAGAGTAGTTGTGTATTCATTCTGTAGTTTTATATTTTCCTCTGCAACTTTTATCATCTCTCTAGAAGCGGAATCAATGCGGAGTCGTAATTCCTGCATGATACCCATTTGTAATCCATGTAACACTATTTTGGGAATCTGTGAGATGACTAAGCTCAAGTGAATTAGTCCTTGTACTTGTTCCTACATATTGGATGTGGGGAACCTAATTGAATTTTTTGATATGTTTATCACTCTGCAACCTTCGTCCACTTCTGAGAAGTGGGAAGTGCTAGCTTATACTTCCACCATCTTTCCTACTATTTTTCCTTTCATGGATCTTCTTCCTGTTGCCAGGCTTACTATATCTAGTCATTGTTGAAATTCATTCAACATCTCTTGCATCTTCTTACTGATTTCTTCCTACCCCTATGACATCTGTTGAACTACCTCCTCATAAGTATCCTTTACTTGGTAACCAATTCGGTCCATATCATAATTCATCAGTGTCTAAATGGTCAGTTCCTTGTGCGCTTTATTCTTTTTGCACACAAATGGGATTGGTATTGTACCCTTGTATTTTCTTTTCTTTCTTATCTTACGCAATTTCGATTGTGTTTTTTTTGTTGATCATGTGGTCTATGGTAAATCCTCTACGCCATTTCCTGTGTTCCTGATATTTTCTTGTATCATTGTGTTATTCTACCTCTTTGTTACCTGTTGATACCTAAGTCTGCACCCCTTCCCCTCTTGCCTCTTTTCCCCATGCCTTCATCAAAATTATTCATCTTCTGGTTGGTCAGCTCGGCTCCCCTCTCTAAATGTATTGGTTTCTATCATTTTCCTTTTTGATTCAGTCCTTGAACATTTTGTTTTTGTTTTTCTTGAAGGATAATTTTATGTCATGATTTGGTTCGAAGTACTTCTCATAATGTTTTCCATTGATTGAGAATGAAACAGGTCCACCAAGTTATTTTTGTGTGCAAGAGACATCCAAAAGCACCAAGTCCTTTGTATGTGCAGTAAGCTTTCGTAGAACAAAACTCAACAATTTGGAGCAATTCATTTCCAGGTCAGATTTCAAGCCAAAAATACAGGCTAAAGTTCAATGATGGAGATCCAACAACCGATCAGATCAATGGCTCTCACACATTCTAGATTCCAGAAGTTGCACGAGGTTTAATCACAAGAGTTACGTAAGACACTCCTTGACTTTGACGTCAAAATTTCATAGTTTTCATTGTTGAAAAATCCCGAATGTCGAAGCGTCGCATCACTTTGACGATCTTTCTCCGAGAATTTCCAAACACAACACTCAAAAAACTCCCAAACACCAAAACTATGATGCCACGTTAGCGATAGTGACATCATGGACATGTCATATATGAAGGATTAGGAATCCAGGAGGTTTTACTTCAAGATAATCACGAACCCCTGAATGGACAAAGCCTCAAACTACCACATCACTCTGGGAGGTCAGTTTTCTGGGAGATATCCACACTCTATATCTATAAACTCCTGAAGAGATGACGAGCTAAAGTCCCAAAGTGCCAAAGACATGTAGCTCTCATCTACAGAGACATGTAGTGCTCATCTATGCTGACATTTGGCATTAATCTATGGTGACATGTGGAATCTATTGGTTGTCGACACGCGGAACTCATTTCAAGCATTTTCAGCACACTATTTTCCCCATCCCAGGTGACACGTGTCACCATTCTTTTCATGACACAACATCGGTCGTGACGTCACAACCGCCACATTGATTTTGAGAAATTTCCTCCGAGAGATTTTGATCGAGAGTTAAAACATTTTCCAGAGGAGTCGGAGTCCAAACTCCTGATATAATTAATAACTAAAGTCGTAATCTCGGGTTAATTAGCATAAGTGGTGGTTAATGACTCCGGGAGATATCAATATTCTGTTTTCCAAAACTATTTAATGTCAAAATCCTGGAATGTCTTATCTCCATTAATGGCATATTTTAAAGTTTGAAAGGGGCGCAAAACCAAGGAACGTCGAGCCAGTCCACATCATCAAAATTCTCGTCTGGTAGTATTTCAGCGATTGCCAACAGGTACAGAACAAAATTTTTGAAATCCATACACTACAACGGTGAGCCTGAATTGGGAAAACTATAATCTAGACTACAGAAATAATATTAGATACTCTGGGAAAACACCAGATGATTTTCTTCTTTCACTACCAATACATTTAGTTATCTCCAATGGCCTCAAACAACATGCATGCATGCCCACGATCAATAAAGAACTTGGTTCTATAACTCCTAGTCATTTTCTGCTAGATCTCACTTCACTCCAGTGCATGTGTCATTCTAATTTTATCTCAAATAACAGTTTTTAATTGTTTAGTTCAAGTCTCTTTAAGTTTAAAGCATAATAAGTGGTCTTTTATGTGTGATAAGAACCACTCTTTTTTATTAAGTCAAGTGTGAAGTATACATTACTATACTCCATCAATTTCTAGTTAAGTTAACAAGTTGGTTTACAACTGGTACTCTAGAGTTATGTCTCAGTCCTAGATGGATGAGAGCCCATGAAACTATGATAAATATGCAGTTTTTGTATGTTTTGAGGGTGGAGTTTTTTTGGGATAAAAATATCAATACAACAACTGGTTAGACCCATTCTTCACATGGATTAAATCTCTCTACCTAGTGAAGATACTATTGATGATAGTGTGTTTGTGTCCAAATTCGTATGTGTTTCTTATCTTGAATGCAATTTTGATTTGTGTGAAGTACGTTTCTTTTCCTTCAACTACTATATAAATTGTCTTTATTAATATGCAACCTGCGATAATATCTATGCTTTGATGAATATTTGTTTCTATTACAACCTATGGGAATGACTATGTTTTTTGTACATGTTTGAAGCCTGAAATGACATTTTAAGACTTAAACTTCTAGCAGTAGATTGTTCATTGAATGATTTGTTTTTTTTCTTTTTTTCTTACCTTTATTGTCTCACTTGTCTATCCTTAGTATGCCACCATATAAGGAGGACCCTCATCCATTTCATTTGGCCAATTGAACTATTCTCATGTCTTGTTAAACCAACTCTCTAACTAACCCATAAATAAAAAAACCAACCATTCATAACTTGAAGTGGACTAGCTCTGCCCTTTAGCAGTCAGCTGCAAAATTTAGGACCAACATCTTCGGGTGTCATTGTTAGGGAACATAGTAATGAAATATATTTCAATGGGAGAATGAAAACGATCAGATATGACCTTTGATGGTGAAAAAATATTAGATAGTTTCAGACTGACATATTTCACTTGGCGTCTCCACTAAGTTAACTTCAAAAAGAAATAGCGGCTCCTAGAAAAGGACTCAAGAAATCAAAATTTAAACACACCAGAGCCCCTAAGAATCATCATAACCCTGAAAATGACACAATAATATTTGATATATAAAGAAAACTAAGAAAATCCACCTTATCTCAGAGATATAATTCACCCCCCAAGGGTAAAGCTACACATCAAGAATCCACTATTCTTCATCATCCCAAGTATCTTGAATTTTCTAGCCCTGAGAATAACATTTCCAAGGAACCATAGAAACCTTCAAATCATACCTCTACTTCATTATCTGGTCCAACATCCACCCCTGTATCTCCAATCAATCTTCAGAATCCTATTTCCTAAACAATGGTTGTTAACAGGATGGATGCCATAATTACTGCCAGATATGCACCCATAGTTCTTCTTGTACGATTACATGCACTCACAACCACATATTACATGAAATATTTTCCTATATATAATGGGGAAGGGGATGTCAAAACTTAGGAACATCTTGTATCTTTTTACATCTTTACAAACAACTTTAACATTGACTATGCATATGTGTGGATGAGGTCGTTTGTACAAAGTATTGATGGGGAGGTAAGAAAATGGTTATGAAGCCTCCCTCCAAACTCCATTGCATATATTGATGCATTAGATAAATATTTCATAAATAAACGGTGATCCATATGGATGTTGGTGGCCTCCCACCTATTCCAACTAGCTCATTTTGGCAATTTTCCAGTTTGGCAGTTTTTTCCTAGTTTTTGTGTCCCTAACTTCTGGGGTCATTTTGAGGCCCTAAACAACATTTTTAGGTCTCACCACAGTCAAAATGTAGATGGAGTTAGACTCTGACATAAACATGTGTATTCCTTAGATATGTCTTTCCAACGGGCTATCTTGCACCTAAAACAGAGATCGTATGAAAAAGTTATGACCCTGGGAAGTTGATGTACTAACTTACCCAAACGGGGACCACATGGATTTTGGCGCTTCATCTCCTAGGGTTAGGTTTTTGGATGTCTAGCGTTTTTGACATTTCTATTTATTGTAAAAAGTCCTTCAGAGCCTCATTTTAATGATTTTATTTCGAATGAGCAGAACCGTCACATATCTTCTTAGAGATAAGCCACCACCATTCTAGCAAGCTTGTTTTCTGCTACATTTAATAGTTTCATCTTATTTCCTTATTGAATAGAGACCAATTTTACTGTATATCTGTTATTTTGTGTTAAGCATATTTTGATAATAATTTGTATTCATTTCATTCCACTCATAAAATACATATTAGTGGTATCAGAGCGGTCTGCTCCTTGTTATTCTTAATGCATGTCCCCAATGAGGTCAGGGTACAAAGAATTGGGTCTCGAGCTTGTTTCTATTAAGGAAAAAATCTCTCGCATGCCCAAGTGACCTCTCATGGTGGGAGAAAATAAATATGATGAGACAAGAGATCCATTCAAAAATTTTCTCGAGGAATCCCTCACGCAACAAAGGAAGGAGATGATGGATAATTTTGTGCAAATCCTTTGGCGACTACCAACAGGTGACACATATTCCTCAACCGTAGGAACTGCCCCATCCAAGGTACAAATCAACTTCAATATTCCTTTATTTGAAGGTCAGATAGACGCAGATTCTATAGAGAAATGGTTGAATCTTCTAGAAGGGTATTTCTCTGTCCATAACTTCTCGAATAGAGAAAATATTACTTTTACACTCCTCAAAGTCATTCCCCATGCCAAATATTGGTGGGAAATTTTTTCTGAGCAAAAGGAAACAAAGGAACCCTCATTATTTACAGTCGCGATCACCTGAGAGTCATTTAGGGATGCTATTTAGGAATAATACTACCATGTTGGAAGTTATGATGACCTGTACACAAAATGGACCACACTGCGACAACAAAGAGACCGAGCATTGCTTGAGTTCAAAAAAATCTTCCATACCTTGCGCACCAAGATAGGTATCAAATATTCTGAGTGACATCTAGTGCTCAAGTATCACGATGGTATGAATAGATACATCTAGGTATAAATGGAGTTTGTAGACATTTCATCCTTGGGCACAACCTACCAATATGTCATCAAAATCAAGTAGAAGCTCAAACAAAAGACACAAAAATTTGGGCGTGGGAACCCCTCACAACAAAATCTAGGAAAGGGCAGCCCCAACCTACAGAGCAAAGGATAGAGAAAATACATACAACCTTAGGAAAACTAGTCTAGGCCGCAAACAAAGAAGGACACCGGAAAGACAAAGAAATATATTGGGAAGTGGTGCGACTTCCATAAGATCCCCTGACATAACACTACATATTGTCGCTCAAAGAAGTCGTTGGTGGCTGAGGTGAAAGCCTCTGAATCAGATGTGGGTTTCGACTTTGTGTTAGAACTAGAAAGGGGGAGATGGATCATTGACACAAAACCCATTACTACCATTTCTACCACCAAGCTCCAGCCTAGTGAACCAGATGATCCAGAGGAAGGCGAACACCTTTTTCATTCACAAATGCGGGTGAAGGGTACCCCACTGCACTTCATTTTGATAGTGGTAGATAAAAGAACCTCATATTAGTAGATGTTGTCAAGCGACTCACCCTGTTGACAATGTTGCACCCACATCCCTACACCATCAGATGGCTCCACCAAGGAAGTGACATCCGCGTTAGCCAACAATGTTGCCTATCATATGGAATCAATCCCTTCAAAGATGAGGTATTTTGTGATGTTTCCGATATCGAAGTTTGTAATGTTATTTTGGGCCAACCATATTTATGGAAACGTCATGTTGTATATGAGTTTAGGCCTCATAGTGTTATTATTACTTTGAATAAGAAATTGTACAGGATACTCGAGGCAATACCACCTAGTGTTATTTCCTTGATCTTTGCCAAGCAATGCAGGAAGGTCACCTCTTAGATGGGGACGTTTTTCTTATTCGTGATTCTATCTTAGAATGAGCGAAATATCACAACCACATCTAGAGTCTCTGAAACCGACCTCTCCACACAACATAAGAAAGTGGATAAGGTCATGGAAGAATAATCAGATATCTTCTTCTCACCTACCAAGGTAGCTCTACATTGTCAGGTCAAGCACCCCATCGATCTAATGCCCGACGCACCGCTGCCCAATGGGCCATTCTACCGTCACTCTTTGTTAGAGAATGAGGATATCAAGCAACAGATCCAATAACTTCTCCACAAGGGGCAAATCCATCCCATATCATCACCTTGTGGAAGCCCAATCGTGATGGTACAGAAAAAAGATGGAACTTGTCGACTCTGCATTGATTATCAAGATCTGAATAAAATCATAGTCATAAACTGGTACCTGGTTCACTGAATCGACAACCTCTTTGATCAATTCACGGGGGGCAAATACTTCAGTAAGATTGATATGAAGTTTGGCTACCACCAGGTCTCGATAGAATAGACAGATGTATGGAAGACTACCTTCAAGTCAAAGGAAGGTCTTTTTGAATGGTTGGTCATGCCCTTTGGTTTGAAAAATGTTCCAACCACTTTCATGAGGAAGATAGATGATATCCTGTGATCATTCACCAATACTTTTGTAGTGGTGTATCTAGATGAAATCCTCATTTACAACAAGACTTGGGAATAACACTTGCAACGTGTTCAACAGGTTTTGCACACCCTGCAAAAACACAAACTATGCGCCAACTTGGAAAAAATCTCCTTTATCATGGACAGGGTCCATTACCTAGGCTACATTTCTAATCAACATGTCTTACATGTGGATCTAGCCAAGATCCAATTCATCTATAACTGGCTAGCCCCAACCACACTCACTGAGCTTCAGAGCTTCATGGGCCTTCCCAATTTCTACTGCAGGTTCATTTTGGGATTCTCCCATATTGCATGGGCCCTCAACCAAGTAACCAGGGGTGCTTGTAAGGGGAAATTTGTGTGGAGCGAGTCCCAACAATAAGAATTCGATTATTTGAATAGTTTCTTGTGCTCAGCCCTAGTACTTTCACTACCAGACCTACATAAACCCTTTGATATAGAGACAAATACTTCATACTACATTGTGGGCATCGTTCTCACTCAGTACAACCACCCCATGGCCTATCATAGTGAGACACTATCAGATGTTTTTTGTAAGTACCCTAATTACAACAAAGAAATGTACTCCATTGTGAAAGCCTTCCGCCAATGGAGACATTACATTTTTGGGAAGGAGGCAGTCATCCACATTGATCATAAGCCACTATAGTTGATGTAGACACAAGGAATATTGTAGAATGACCACCATCAAAAGTGGTCCACATACTTGCAACAATTCCACCTCAAAATCAAGTATAAAACAGGAAGAAAAAATCATGTCATTGATTTCTTCAGCAGAATGCTAGTTGCGACACTCACCACAGTGCTAGACTCTTGCGGCCATGAGACATATAGATGGACCCAAATCTATGAGACAGACCCAGAATTCGCCACCACCTACCAAAGTTTTGGCACAAATGCAGTTGTCGCTAATTTCCATCTTCAGGATGGGATGTTGTGTCGTCTGGGACATATCTACATTCCATCAAGCGAGTGAGTGAAGCTGATCTGGGAAGCCCAATAAAGTCAGGTGGCAGGACACTTTGGCATTGAAAATATAGTGGCGATGTTGTAGCAACATTTCTATTGGATGAAACTTTGACATGAGGTCAACAAGTATATCAGGTACTGCATTGCCTATGTTATTTCCAAACCGACCACTAAGAAATAGGGCATGTACACCCCTCTTCCTACTCCTGATAGGCCATGGGAATCCATATCAATGGAATACATGTTAGGCCTCCCATCCACCAAGTAAGGAAATGACTGTGTTTTTGTGGTTGTTGATTTCTTTTATAAGATGGAGATTATGGCCACCTGTAAGAAGAGAATCACAACAGAGGCCACTATCAAGCTCTTAATTAAACGAGTATGGGTACATTTTGAAATCCCAAAAACCATTTTCTCATATTGATATAGTCACTTTATCATCACATTTTGGTCCAGTCTCTGGTCACTTATGGACACCAAGCTCATCAAATCCACGACCTTCCACACCCAGACAGATGTCCAAATTGAGGTCATAAATCGAATGATCGTGCATATCCTGCACATGTATAATTCCAAGAACCACATCACATGGGATGATATTCTTTCCTATGTTCAACATAGCTACAACTGAGCCCTTCATAGATCAAGCAACCACATTCCCTTTCAGGTGGGGTTGGGATTCCAACCATTGGGTCCCATAGATGTTGCACTACCTGTTGCAGTCACCTTAGCCGACTCATATCCTATGAACTGAAGCTGACAATGCCACCCAGTTCATTAAATGGATCCCACACTTCTTCTAATAGGTTCAAGATATCCTATAGAAGTCTAATGACAAGTACAAGCAGCTCCATGATAAACATTGGGTGCCACATAAGTCTTAGATGGGCGACAAAGTTTGGTTGCACTTGAAGAAATAATTCCTTACAGGACTGCATCGAAATATTCTCCCACTCTATTATAGGTCGTACACCATCACTAAGGTTGTGGGAGATAATTATTTTATGCTCAACATTCCTTCTTTCCTTGGCCTGCACCCAGTATTCAACGTGGATCTCCTTTGACCTTATTTCCCTCCATTATTGGACACTTCAAAGATAGTAGAAAAACTAACAACCACAAATCTCAAAACTAACTGCATACAACATGCATCCAGTGATCATATTATGGAAAAAAAGGTCAAGGGAACTCACCAATAAAGGATCCAACTTTATTGAGTTGTCAAAGCAGGGAATCTCGTGCACCAAGGCAAGTGGCTCACCTAGGGACAAATTCAACAGAAACTTCCTCATCTGATGGGGCCACTCAAAGAAATGGAGACCATTTCTTCCTAAGGGGGGAGGATTGATCCATATGGATGTCGGTGGTCTCCCATCTATTCCAACTGGCTCATTTTGGCAGTTTTCCAGTTTGGCATTTTTTTCCTAGTTTTTGGGTCCCTGACTTCCGGGGTCATTTTAAGGCCTTAAAAAATTTTTTTAGGGCTCACAATAGTCAAACTATAATCATAGTTATATTATGATGGAAAAATGTGTATTCCTCGAATATATATTTCCAACGGGCTATCGTGTGACTAAAATGGAGATCGTATGCAAAAGTTACAACCCTGAGAAGTTGATGTACTAACTTACCCAAACAAGGCTCACATGACTTTTAGCACTTCATCTCTGAGGGTTAGGATTTTGGATGTCTAGGGGTTTTGACATTACTGTCTATTATATAAAGGCCTCCAGAGCCTCATTGTAATGATATTCTTCTGAATGAGTGCATCTGTCACATCTCTTCTCAGAGATAATCTACCACCATTCTAGCAAGCTTCTTTCCCGTTGCATTTTAAAGTTTCAATTTATTTACTTATTGAATAGAAATCAATTTTACTATATATTTGTTATTCTGTGTTAAGCATCTTTTGATAATAATCTGTATTCATTTCATTCCACTCATAACATCTGGATCAAATGGGGATATAGAAGGGATTATCTCTATTACATCATTGAGTTTGGGGCCCTTAAGAGAAACAATGGTGAGCCCTTAAGAGAAACAATTGTGAGTCTATTTCAGACTTCACCAAGAGATCTAATAATATGTATAGTATAATCCCATATGAGATAAAACCAATTGAATCCTCTGCCATAATCAATTATGCCAATGCATTTGATGCATAATTCTCTCTTTTGTTGAGGGAGAGAAGATCCAACACCTTGCTATCCATGCAAGAAGCAACCATTGAGGTTGAATATAACATCTTGGCATCAGACAAGTTAAAGACCAGATCTAAAAAATACAAGAAGAAACAAAGAGAGGAATCCCCTTCCTCCTCTAACCCAGCCACATTTGATCCTAAACTTGATGAAATGATCAAAACTTTGAAATATATAACATCTAAAATAGCTAAGATGAAATGGGAATCTAAACAACCAAATAGATCTTTTCAAGGGGTTGGGAACATAAATCCAAACCAATTTAGAATATCGAATGATGGTCCTCAGATAATGCAGAGAGAGAGGAGGAATTTTGATTACCAAAGAGTAGTACCTCATTTCCAAAACAATCATATTGAGGAGATGGATGCAGACAATAATTTTGTGGATGATGCTACTATGATTTTCAATGAAACATATTTTCACACCAGTCATTTAACATAGCAATATTATGAGGTAGCACAACTGCCAGATAAGTTTTATGTTGAGATAGGGGAAGAGGGAGTTATTCAAGGCCAACACCAAAATAAATATTACTTGAGACCTAGAATAAGAACTCCTAAACCCACCACATCTTATTAGAACAAAAAAAAAAGGTTCCTCCCAAGACAAATCCAAGGAAGGGTGCATTGGATAAATCTCACCAACCTCCTCCTTTTAAACTTGTTATCCCTAAAGTAAAATAAGTTGATAGGCCACAAGAATATTTCATCCTAGAGAATGAGTTGAGCAATATCAGTATCCTTGTACCTTTGTCAGAGTTGTTGAAAAATGAACCTTTCAAACAATCCATTATGAAGGTTCCGCAACCAACTACTTCTATCATAAATTCTGATGTAATTAGTTTGCAGGATGAGAACCCAACCATTACTGTGGGCCCACACATTGCGGATGGTTCTGATTCTTCTCCAACATTCTACATATCTCGAAATGTCCATGAAAAAATCCTACATAACTGTCTCATGGACTTAGGTGGCTCACACAATGTCATTCCTAAAGTTCTTATGGAGGAACTAGGTCTAGAGATCACCAAGCCCTATAAAGACCTTTACTCCTTTGACTCCAAAAAAGTCAATTTTTGGGATTAATAAAAGATATGGTGGTTTCTTTGGCACAATTACCCATGAAAAGTGTAGTGATGGACATTGTTGTGGCTAAAATTCCCCCCAATTTTGGTATTCTTTTGTCTGAGATGTAAGCCAAGAAGGTTGGAGGATCATTACAAATGGACATCATGTATGCCACCATCCCTAGTTTTGGAGGAGAGCACATGAGGCTATACAGAGAGCTCAAATTGGCCTATATTGTCAGTGACCATCAGAATCCAAGTAATCACCCAATTTGTGCTATTGAGGATGAGATTGGCTCATCTGGTTTTCGTCTAAATGGTGATGAACCAGACATTATAGCCACCAAATGCAAAGATCAACCTTTGATAGATTAGCAGAACCAAGTGTGGAAGATGTATTTCGATGGCTCTTCATCAAAAGAAGGTTTTAGGGTTAGTATAGTCCTCATTTCCCCTACACATGAGGTTATAATGCTCTCTTATAAGATGGAATTTGAGACTACTAACAATATAGATGAGTATGAAGCTCTAGTGCTTGGAATGAGAGCTGCTAAATACATGGCCACTGAAAATTTGGTAGTCTTTGGTTATTCTAAGCTAATCATCAATCAATTCAAGAACATCTATCAAGCTAAACAACAGAGGCTCAAACAATACATGAATGAGGTGTGGGACTTGTTTGATAACTTCTTTCTGGCATTCAATGTTTCCTTCATTCCTAGAGAGGAAAATCAGAAGGAAGATTATTTGGCATTGGTTTCTAGCACCTTTAGACCTCCCATTGGACTAAATATCAATTATCAGGTGGAATGTAGACATAGGAAAACCATACCAGACAACATCAAGCACTGGTAGGTCTTTAGTGATGACCTGGAGTGGAAAATATTTCTGTAGACCATAGAAGAATTCTTTGGTATCTCTATAGATCAAGAAGGTGAAAATGATGAATAAGAGAATAGAAAAACATCTCATATGTTGAAAAAAGTAGTTGGACACAACATTATGTAACTTAAAATGAACCACATCCCTAGGGGTCTAGTGCAATTGGAAAGTTTATTTGACAGTCATGTTGTCTCCAGAGGAGCTGACATAAAAAATCAAGAATGGGAAGTGATGGAATGGAACATTAGGATTGTTGAAAATCCCAAAATGGTCAAATTGTCCAAGGCACTACCTCTATAAAAAAAAGACAGGTATGTCAGCCACATGAAAAATTTTGCTGAAATTTTCGCATGGTCCTATGAGGATTTCAAGACATTAGAAATTGACATTATCCAACACAAGATCCCTTCGAAGGATGGTCCTTAGCCATTTAGATAGAATATCAGGAAATTTGATCCCATGCTGATGTCCATCATTGAAAAAGAGATGAAAATAATCCTTGGTGCCAGAATTATTGTGCCCTTGAGGTACTTAGATTGGGTGGCCAACTTGGTACCTATGAGAAACAAGAGTCGGGAAATACACTTGTGTGTTGATTTCTGAAATCTCAACAAGTGTTCCCTAAATGACAACTATTCCCTTCCCAAGATGGACCATATTTTACAAAGGGTAGTATGTTCTCATATAATTTCCTTGATGGATGGGTACTCCGGTTATAACCATATAACAGTATGTGAAGAGGACAAAGAAAAAATAACATTCACCACCCCTTGGGGGACATTTATGTACGAAAAAATTCCCTTTGTGATGATGAACGCATGGGCCACCTTTCAGAGGGCTATGTATGTAGATTTCATGGGGGATAAAGATAAATTTATGGTTATATATTTGGATGACATCACCATTTTCTCCAAATCAGATGAGGAGAATTTTCAACACCTTAAGAAGATTTTTTGAAAATGCAGAAGGTACGGGATCTCTTTGAATCCCAAGAAATCCCACTTTTCTATGCCAAAAGGTAAACTCCTAGGCCACATCATATCAGTAGGAGGTATAAATATATACCCTAAGATATTGGAGGCCATTCAAAAAATTGAAATTCCGAGAAACAAGAAGTCTATTTAGTCTTTTATAGGCAGAATAATTTTTTTGGGGCACTTTGTGCCAAACTTTGCTGAAATCATAAGGCATATCACCAAGATGCTGAAGAAAGATGTTGTTATCAAGTGGTCACAGGAGGAAAAATCAGCATTCTAGAGGATCAAACAAGCTTTAGTTGAATCCCCTATATTAGTCATCCCTGACTATGCCAAAGAGTTATTCATATTTTCTTTCACCTCTAAAGAAATCATTGTTGTTGTGTTACTGCAAAAGAAGGAAGAAGGGCATGAAAAACCAATATCATTTTTCAACAAATCCCTCTGAGATGCTATGATGAAGTATGATATATTAGAAAAGAAAGATTATGAATTGGTCAAAGCATTGAAATCCTTCAGGGCGTATGTGTTACATTTTAGCATAACAACCTATGTTCCTATAAACAGTGTCAAAGAGATTATGGTCCAGCCAGATAGTGAAGGGAAAAGATGGAAATGGATTTTCAAATTGTTGGAGTATGACCTACACATAAATCCCACCAAGTTGATCAAGGGATAGGGACTTTCCAAGTTATTATCATAATCAAACTGTAAGGTGTTGGAATTACATCAGACCTTCACCCACTCCGATGCACCCATGACACAGTCTGGACAAAACAACATGAAGGTATGTGAAAACTATTGTTCTTCACCTTGGTACTGAGATACTATTTACTTTCTATAGCAGCTAGAATGTCCACCATATTTGAATAAGATGAGGGATATATTCCTCAAATTAAAATCTATCAAATTCTACATTTTAAATCAAAACTTGTATTGGAGGGATCTTGCTAGCATCCTATTAAAGTGTATTGATGAAAATCAAGATAAGTAGGTCGTAACATATATGCACAAGGGATTTTGTTGGGGACACCAGCATTGGAAATCTACAACCCTCAAGATCCTAAGGGCAGTGTACTACTGGCCCACTCGTTTCTATGATGTATTTGCTACAGTAAGGGCATGCAATGAATGGAAAAAGTTTGCAGGCAATCATAACTTACTCTCACTGCCCCTGAAACCTATCACTACTGATGGCCCCTTTCAACAAACGGGATTAGATTTCATAGGTGATATAAATCCACCCTCTAGTGGGAAAAACAAGTGGATCCTCACTGCCATTGACTACTTTACCAAATGGATCGAGGCTGTGCCCACTAGGAATGCTATTGACAAAGTGATTATGAAATTTTTGGAAACTAAAATATTTTCTAGGTTCGGCTACCCTAGAAAACTTATATTCTCAGGAATTCATGTCCAAAGTCATGATTGACTTATGTGGTAGCCATAACATCACCTTGACACATTCCATGCCCTATTATCCTCAGGGGAATGGGATTGTTGAGTCATAAAAAAAGACTCTCATCAGGATCATCAAGAAATTGTTGACTAGAAACAAGAAATATTGGGACTCTAAACTAAAGTATGCCTTATGGGCTGATAGGATCAACACCAAGAGATCTTTGGGAACCTCACCATTTCAACTATTCTATGGCATAGATATTGTCTTCCCCACTCAGTTGGGTCTACTAGTTTTGGAATTCCTACAAGAAGAAATGAAGGATCCAAATGAAATCCAGAGGGGAATATTTCAGATTATAGAGGTTCAAAAAAAAAGGGAAGAATTGAGTTAGATCACTGAAGCATACCAGAGAGAGATAAATTCATCTTTTGATAAGAAAACCAAGAAGTATATATTTCGAGAGGGATACCTAGTCCTGAGGTGGGATTCTAGAAAGGAAGAAAATTCCAAGCACGATAAGTTAGATAACCTCTGGTTTGTTCCTTTTAAGGTGGTTGAGGTTCTGGAAAATAACACATTTGTTTTACACAATATGGACGACGCTGAAATTTTTGGGGGCCTAGTAAACATGTGCTTCCTGAAACACTGTTTTTATTGAAAGAATGAGGGAAGGTCCCTATTGTAACATAGCTTCTTTACTTTTTCATTTTTTATTAGTTAGTTTTCACATGAATAAAGAATCCATAGCCCAACAAAGGAACTATGGTGTAGTTGCAGTTTTAAGTTCAATGAGATGCATGGCTGAGAGACAGTAGCAGACATACATGGATGGCAAACATAAAGAGAGGTAAGAAAAGGAAGGTGGGAGCAATTTATTTAATTACAAGGCATTGATCGTTTGTTCTTAAACACCTCATAGGGAAGTACTATCCCCCAATTTGAGTCAATGTGGATACCTAATTATGCACCCCTACCCCTCCTGCATCTTTTCCCTATGCCTTCATCAAAATTATTCCTCTTTTGGTTGGTCAGATTGGTTCCCCTCTCTAAATGACTTTGTTTCTATCATTTTCCTTTTTGATTGAGTCTTTGCACATTTTGTTTAAGTTTTTCCTGAAGGATAATTGCATGTCGTGATTTGGTTTGAAATACTTACCATCATGTTTTCCATTGATCAAGCATGCACTAGGTCCACCAAGTTATTTTTTGTGCAAAAGAGGCATCCAAGACCATAAATTCCTTTGTATGTGGAGTAATAATCCGCATAATAGAATGCAACAATTCAAAGAAATTCATTTCGGGCTTAGATTTCAAGCCAAACAAACAGGCTAAAGTTCAACGGTGGATATCCAACAATCGATCATATCAACAACACTCGAACATTCAGGATTCCATAACTTGCACGATGTTTAATTGAAAAGGTTACATAAGCCACTCCGTGACTTCAGTGTCGAAACATCAGATTTTTCTTTGTCGAAAAATCCTGAACACTGAACCTTCACATCACTTCAGCAATCTTCCTTAGGGTATTTCCAAATACAACACTAAAAAAACTCTTGAACATTGAATCGTCGATGCCACATTAGCGATAGTGATGTCATGGACACGTTAGATCCTAAGGATCAAACATCTGAGAGGTTTTGATTCAATACAATCATGAACCCACGAAGGGTTGGAGCCCCAAACTACCACATCACTCTTTGAGGTCAGTTGTCTGAAAGATATCCACAATCTACATTCAGAAACTCTTGAAGAGATGAAGTCCTGAAGTGATAGAGACACGTAGCACTCATCTACTTTGACACATGCCATTCAAATGTGGTGATATGTGGCATCCATAGGTCACCGACACGTGGCACTCATTTCAAGCATTTTCAACACACCATTTTTCCCATTCTAGGTGACACATGTCACCCTTCTTTTCATGACACGTCATTGGTCATGACATCACAGCCACCACTTCACTCCAGGGAAATTTCCTCCGGGATATTTTGATAGAGAGTTAACACAGTTTCCAAAGGATTCAGAGTCCAAACTCCAAAGAATTAATGATTAAAGTCTTAATATTTGGTTAATTAGCATAAGTGGTGGTTAATGACTCTAAGCCTCTGGGATATATGAATATTATGTGCTCAAAAACTCCTGAAGATATGAATATTCTATGCTAAAAAACTCTCGAACGCCAAAACCACGGAATGGCTTATCTTTGTTAATGGCATATTTTAATGTTTGAAAGGGGCATCAAATGAGGGAAGGTTGAGCCAGTCCATGTCATCAGATTTATCGTCTAGAAGTAGTTCAGCGATAACCAACAGGTACAGAACATAATTTGCGGAATTCGGACCCTGCAACACCAAGCCAAAATTGGGGAAACTATAATCCAGACTGAGGACAGAATATTAGAGACTCTGGGAAAACACTAGATGATTTTCTTCTTTCACTGCCAATACATTTAGTTATCTCCAATGGCCTCCAACAGTGTGCATGCATGCCCATGATCAATACAAAACTTGGTTCTGTCACTCCTAGTCATTTTCTGTCAAATATCAGTTCACTCTAGCGCATGCATCAATCTAATTTTATCGCAAATAATAGTTTTTAATTGTTTAGTTCAAGACTCTTTTAAGTTTAAAGCATAATAAGTGGTATTTTATGTCTGATAACAACCACTCTTTTTTATTAATTCCAGCGTGAAGTATACATTACTATACTCCAACATTTTCTAATTAAGTTAATAAGTTGTTTTACAACTGGTAGTGTAGAGTTAAGTCTCAGTCCCAGATGGACGAGAGCCTCTGCAACTATGATAAATATGCATTTTTTGTATGTTCTGAGGGTGGAGTTTTTTTGGGAGAAAAATATCAATACAATAACTAGTTGGACCCATTTTGTGCATGGATTAAATCTCTCTACTTGGTGAATATACTATTGATTACAGTGTGTTTGTGTCCAAATTTGTATGTGTTTCTTATCTTGAATACAATTGTGATTTGTGCGAAGTACGTTTCTTTTCCTTTATCTATTGTATAACTTGTATTTATTAATATGAAACCTATGATAACAAATATGCTTTGATGAATATTTTATTTTATTACAACCTATGGTAATGATTGTGTTTTTGGTACATGTTTTATGCTTGAAATGACATTTTAAGACTTAAACTTATAGAAGAAAATTGTTCATTGAATGGTTTGTTGTTTTTCTTTGTTTCTTACCTTTACTGTCTCATTTGTCTATCCTTAGTATGCCACCAGCCAAGGAGGACCCTCCTCCATGTCATTTGGCCAACCACAATATGCTCATGTCTTGGTAAACCAACCCTCTAATTGACCCATAAATAAAAAAAACAACCATTCATAATGTGAGGTGGCCTAGCTATGCCCTTTAGTAGCTAGGTGCATATTTTAGGACCAACACGAGTATTAGTTCTTGTTCTTCAGACTTTGACATAGGACTGGAGAACTGGTAGCAATGGTTACATGAATTATCTACTAGAATATGTGCCAGAATGACGTTTTTGCTAAGATGAGTTTTTATAGAGGTAAGAGAGCCTCTTACTTTTTATGGTCAGAATGAATTAGAAGAATTTTTAATGAATTTTGAATTAGAAATTTAGTGGAAAATCAAAGATTATTAGTATTAGATATTCCTTTGAAAGCTAATCATGCACGTTGGTGGGGTACACATAAAAAGAAGATCAACAATTGGTTTCAAAGTAAGATATTATTGCACATATGATTTGGCGCAGAATAGGAAGACAAATATCTGGAGTAGTATGATGGAATTGGAAAACCCAAAAAACATGTAGAAAGCTATATATTGCAATGTAAATTAGTCCCACCAAAAGAATGGCTACATCATTTTATTCACACATTAGAAGGTGTTCCAAGTATTTGGTACACAAAATTAGAACAACATAGGGAAACTGCAAATTGGGAGGAAGTGCAATTTAATTTTGTGATCACATTTACCTTTGAGAATGAGAATCTATAAATAAATACAACATTGAGGTTGGTAAGAGATAAGATTTTTGAAGAACTAGAAGTGGAGATTTTGATATATTATTGGAACTAGAAGAAACAAACAGTCAGACAATTACTACACTATTACCATGTCATAGAAGAGGAAGACCCAACAGAAGAAAACATGTATAATATCTAGATCCCAGAATTTGAAGGGGAAAGAAAGGTATAAGGTCCACTTTTAGAGTCAGAATATTATGCAACCCAACTAAAGATAAAGAAGGTAAATATTGGAACAACAGAAAACCCAAAGATTGCAAGTATTGGAGATTATTGGGATAATTAGATAGTAGAAAGATTCAAAAAGTTATTATGCGAGTGTAGTGACCTATTTCCAGTGATGTTTTAAAAAATAAAAGGATTAGAAGGATAACTTGGAGAGATGAATATCCCTTTGAAGCCATATTCCAGACCTATAAGACAGATACCTTACAGGTTGAATCCAATGTATAAGCAGAAAGTGAAGGAAGAAATTGACAAGATGTTAGAGGATGGTTTCATAGAACCTGTAGAAGAATAATAATAAATCATGCCTATGGTAGGATAGGAAAATAATCAAGGGGGAATCAAGATCTGTGTATATTTGAGAAAAATGAATGATGCCTTCACGCATGATCCTTTTCCTACCCCATTTACATATTTATTTTTGGAGAATGTAGGTTGTCAAGAAGCTTATTCATTTCTAGATGGGTTTTCAGGATATCATCAGATCAGGATAACACCAAAATATATACATAAGAATACATTTACAATGGAATGGGGTTCATATAAGTATACAGTGATGCCATTTTGGTTGAAGAATGCACCTACAATTTTTTCAAGGGTAATAGTGGTTGCCTTTAAGGACTTTATTCATAAGGCTTTGGAAGTTTACATGGATGATGGGGCAATGCTTAGTTTATTAAAGGATCATGTTTAAGTGTTAATATTGATGTTAGATAGGTGTAGAAAGTGTCATATTTCATTGAATATTAAGAAATATATTTTCAATGCACCTTTTGGAATTTTTTTACGGCATGTGGTGTGTAAACAAGGTCTACTGGTTGATCTTGCCAAAATTGTTTTCATAGTTAACTTACCACCACCGAAGTCATTGAGCTAGTTGAAGAGTACACTTGGTCATACATGATAATATAGAAATTTTATAAGAGGATATGCACATATTATTGTACCATTGGAGAAATTGTTGAAGAAGGAAACTAAATATAAGTGGAATGATGAGTTCCAACAAAGTTTGGATATTTTGAAGGAGAAGATGGCGATAGTGGTGATTTTATTGTTCCCAGACTGGTCAAAATAATTTCATGTGTATGTGGATGCATATTCAATAACACTGGGAGGATTATTATCTCAACCAGGACAAGGTGATATAGATCACCCAATTGCATTTGCAAGCAAGAAGCTATCAGATTAAGAGAATAATTACAACACAACAGAAAGAGAAGGATTGGCGATGGTATATGCATTACAAAATTCAAACATTACCTGTTAGGCCAACACTTTAATATGTTTACAACTCATTCTGCTCTTATATATTTGGTTAATAAGCTAGTGTTGGGAGGAACAATATGCAGATGGTTACTATTGTTACATGATTTTGACTTTGAAGTTGTGGTGAAGCATAGAATATTGATTGTAAGTCCAGATCATCTATCAAGGATAACTAATGGAGAAGAACTAAGAAGTTTGGAGGACAATTTCCCAGATTCCCAACTATTTTTTGTACATATTGTTGATGAGTATGTTGTTGATATTATTGAATTTTTGAGTCCAGGATTTTCCCCTAAGGAATTTAATACTGCGTAAAAGAAAAGTTTGGTGGTTAGAGCTACAGAATACCAACTGATTGCAGTTCACTTGTACAAAATTTGTGCATACAACATTTTGAGGAGATGTGTTATGGATCATCAAAGGCCTATCATTTTAGCAGATGCACATAAAGGAATTGTTGGAGGAGACTATGCGGGGAAACATACTGTGAAGAAGATATTGCGTGGCCAACCATTCACAAGGATGAAATGGAGCACTACCATAATTGTGATGTGTGTCAGAGGGTTGGAAATCCATCTAGAAGGTATGAGATGCCATTAATACCTTAGGTAACTTTGGAATTTTTTGATAAGTGGGAAGTAGACTTTGTAGGTCCAATTAATCCACCAACAAGAAGATCAGGAGCTAGATTTATTATTACAGTGACAAAATACTTAACCAGATGGGTTGAGGTAACAACAATGAAATATTGCAGTGTTGATACTACAACGTGATTTCTATTTGAACAAGTAGTTACAAGGTTTGGATGCCCTAGAATTGTGTTGAGTGATCAAGAGACTCATTTTATTAACAATAATATCCAGGAAATTCTTGAACAATTTGAGATACATCATCAGAAGAGAACTCCATATCATCCTCAGGAAAATGGAATAGTGGAAGAGTTTAACAAGATATTGAAGAATTCCTTGACCAAGATTTGTAATGTAAACAGGGATGACTGGGACTTGAAGGTACCAACATTGGTATGTGATTATAGAACTATATGAAAGAAGCTAATAGGGAAAAAACCTTTCAGGATGGTGTATGGAAAAGAAGCCATAGTCCCCTTAGAGTATTTGATAACAATTTTGTGCACTACAACCATTAAAGAGTTGAAAGAAAGAGGTGCAATAAAGGAAATATTGGCTCAAATTATGGAGTTAGAAGAAAATAGGATCATAGTTGGTTTCCATAAAGAAGTAAAAAAATCAAAGGACAAATCTTGGAATGACAAACATATCAAGAAGAAGAAATTTAAGGAAGGAGATATGGTTCTCCTACATGACAATAAATACTTGCAATAATCAGGGAAGCTCAAGATGTATTAGCTAGGACCACATGAGATAAAGGCTGTCACAAATGGAGGTGATGTGCAACTACAGGATTTAACAGGCAAGAAACTTCAAGCAATGGTGAATGGTATTTGACTGAAACTACATAGGGATAGTCAACCCATTAACCTTGAATAGTTGTAGAACATAAAGTAGACTTGTACGTATTGTGTATAGTAGGAGTTAAAATAAGAAAAATGAAGAAAAAAGTGGAAAAATAAGAAAAATCCAAAAACAAGTAGGTATATTGATCCAAGTGGATATTGGTGGCCACCCACCTGGTCCAAATTCCAACTAGCTCATCTTGAAATTTTTTAGTTCAACACGTTTCTCTGTAATGGGGGCATTTCTTTGTAATTATTGGTTATGCACTATGGGGTTGTCCTGAAGTCCTACATAGAATCCAGGTGGATATTGGTGGCCGCCCACCTATTCCAACTGGCTTATTTTGGAATTTTTCATGTTTGACGACATAATGTGTAGTTATAGAAAAAACCTTTCCAATGGGCTATAACACGCCTAAAACAAAGATCGTACGAAAATGTTATGAGCTCGAGAAGTTACTGTACTAACTTACCCCAATGGGGGCCACATGACTTTTGGTGTTTCATCTCCTAGGGTTAGGTTTTTGGATGTATAGGGTTTTGGAATTCATGTTTATCATAAAAATTCCTTTAGATCCTCATTGTAATCTTCTTCTTGCGAATGAGTGTAGTAGTCACATCTCTTCTCAGATATAAAGATGCCACCATTCTAGCGAGTCTTGCACTCTATATTTTTACAGACTTTGTACAATTACTTAATTAATAGAAATCATATATTGTTGTATTTCTTTGTTTCTGGAAATTTTTATGTGTGTCTCATTGTAATATATCTGCTTTCATTTTGTTCCAAAAATTATTTGGATTAGTGGCATCAAAGCAGGATGTTCTTGATCATTTTTCAGTGCATGTCCCTGACGAGGTTCGAGTATAGCAAGTTGGGTCTTGATCTTGTCTCTATTGAGGAAACTCAGTCTCGCACTCCCAAGAAACCCTCTACGGTGGTAGAAAAGAAAAGGAATGGAGTGGAATATTCTATTAACATATTGCTTGAGAAAGCTCTCACGTGATAGAGGGATGAGATGATGGAGAAGTTTGCACACATCCTTTAACACCTGCCAATAGCCACATGTATAGCTTCATCAAGAGACCATTTTGGAGGAACCTCTCCCATCAAGATACAAGTTAATTTTGTTATTCTTGTATTTGAAGGTTAGATCGATGTGGATGCCTTAAAAAAATGCTTAAATATGATAGATGGTTATTTCTCTATTCACAATTTTTCTGATAGGGAAAACATCACCTTCACACTCCTCAAGGATCTCCCCCATGTCAAACATTGGTGGGAAACTTACTGGCAGAAAAGTTCCACAGAGAAATTGGGAATATATGGGGTTGAGCCCACTTGGGATGTTTTTGTGGATGGGGTCAAGGAACAATACTAACTTATTGATAACTATGAATACCATTTCATGATATGGACCACACTATGACAAGAGAAGAGACAAATAGTGTCAGGGTTCACAAATACTTTCCATACCTTGTGTGCCAAGTTGGGTATCAAAGACTCTGAGCGACATCTAGTTCTGAAATACCATGGGGCTCTGCATAGGCACATCCAAATTGAAATGGATTTCCTAAACATCTCATCATTGGGATCTTTCTATCGATATGCTATCAAAATTGAACAAAAATCCAAAACAATCAAATCATGGTAAATATGGACCTAATCAACAACCACTAGACAACCATCCCAAGACACAGGAAACAAATGGTAAAGGAAATATGAAGAATGGCATTGGGAAGTGGTGTGACTTCCACAAAATCCCTTGGCACAACATCGATGAATGTCACTTGAAATAGTCATTGGTGGCCAAGGTTAAAGAAAAGGAGAAGAAACCTGATTCAAAATCTAATCCAAGAAATATTGAAAATAGACAGATCATCGATGGAGACCCCATTGCTAATGTCGCGACCACAAAAATTCAAACGGAAGAATAGGTAGATCCTGAAGAAGGGGAGCGCCTCTTCTATTCACAGATGTGGGTGAAGGGGACCCCATTGCATTTCATTGTTGATAATGATAGCCAAAAGAACATCATATCAACTAAGGTCATCAAACAATTGGGATTTTTGAAAAGACCACACCCACAACCATACAACATTGGATGGATTCACTAGGGACGAGATCTTTGTGTTAGCCAACAATGTTGCATGTCCTATGGCATCCATCCCTTCAAGGATGAGGTAGTGTGTGGTGTTTCGCCTCTTGATATCTATGATGTTGTTTTGGGCCAACCATATATGTGGAAATGTCATGTTGTTTATAAGTGTCAACCTCATAGTGTCATTATTACTTTGGGGGGTCAACTCTACTAGATACTAGAGGTAGTTATGACTACTGTTACACCAAAAAAGTGTCATAAGATAATATCTCATACTCAAAAATTCATCCTCTTCACAGTATGTTCAAAGGATGCACAGGAGACCACTGCAACGACTAGAGCCTCAACACCTTCTATCCAACAGAAGAAAATTGCTGAAGAGAAAGCATATATTGTTTCTTCACCTACAATGGTGTCTACACAATGCTTTATAAAGCCCATATACAATAGGTTGGTGAACAGATTCAAACCAGCTAGCAACAAGTTTATGAAAATCTTCCACAGACCTAACAACATGACTTCTCCAACAAGGCACGTAGCTCACCAAGATTCCGATTCACAAAACAATTTCCCCTCTTCCACGGGCACTCAACAAAATGGATAGCATTACTTCCTAACATGGGAGGATTGATATAGGTGGATATTGGTGGCCACCCACATGTTCCAAATTTTAACTGGATTGACATATAGTTTTCATTTTAGCACATTTATTTGTAATGGGGACATTTCTTTGTAATTGTGGTTTCTGCACTACGGGGCTATCCTAAATCCCTACACAACATCTAGGTGGATATTGGTGGCCTCCCACCTATTCCAACTGACTTATTTTGGAATTTTTCATGTCAGTACATATTTATGTACTTTCAGAGCCCTTTCTGGGATCTAAACAGTTTCTTCTTGGCTTGCCACAATCAAATTGTAGATGGATTCAGAGTTTGAAAAAATAATGTATATTTCTCAAAAATACCTTTCGAATGGGCTATCACATGCCTAAAACAAAGATCGTAGGCAAAAATTATGACCCCATGAAGTTAATGTACTAACTTACCCCAACGGGGCCCACATGAGTTTTGGCGTTTCATCTCCAAGGGTTGATTTTTTGGATATCTAGGGTTTTGGACTTCATGTTTATCATAAAAAAGGCCTTCAATGCCTCATTGTAATCTTCTTCTTGCGAATGAGTGTATCCATCACATCTCTTCTCAGAGATAAAGTTTCCACCATTCTAGCGAGTCTTACACTCTTCGTTTTTATAGTCTTTGTACAATTCCTTCATTAATAGAAATCATGTACTGTTGTATTTCTCTGTTTCCAGAAATTTTTATGTGTGTTTCATTGTAATATCTCTTCTTTAATTTCATTATGAAATTAATATGGATCATATATGGTTAAGTGATAGACAAATAGTTGGAGGATACATCACACAAAAAAAGTTGGAAAAAGGTATGATAGAACTTAAATACCCTACATGACAAAAATGAATATACCACATGCAAGATAAATGGGATATAACAAAAACACAGTGCGACGAGATGGAAAGTGGTCAGAAAATGAAAAAGGCACTAAACAAGAAAGTGAGATATGAAAGATAATTAATGACAGGCCCTA
Organism: Picea sitchensis; assembly: GCA_010110895.2. Lineage (NCBI taxonomy): Eukaryota > Viridiplantae > Streptophyta > Pinopsida > Pinales > Pinaceae > Picea > Picea sitchensis. The sequence continues at coordinate 181,779 of SNQJ01S0000230.1, read as the reverse complement.
TAAAAGCAAGAAACTTGCAAAGTAAGCTTCATTATGACTTATAGAGGACAAAGAAATAAGGAGAGAAATATGAGAAAACACTTAGAGCGACCAACTATCCCAAAGTGTTAGCAACGATTCAGAGCAATAGGGTCATGAATTTACAATATATATCCACCCAAGGTTGGAAAACCCAATCTAATTTCAAGGAGAACCCATAGTAACATGAGATCGTTGCAATATCAAGTGCTAGAAGTGGAAAAACCTAGTTTACAAGAAGTATTCTTCAATGTAGATGTGATTCCATCACCAAAACTAGTCATCCCAACATTGGTCAAAGAACAGGATCCTGTCCTAGAGAAGATGGATGTAGATCTAAGGTTTGAAGAAAAAATCCTCGTTGAAGCATAGACCCCTATACAACAGTTGGGTCTGGGAGTGCCACAAAAAAATTTGAAAAAACAATGAAGAATTGAATATAACGAACCAAGGGAAGAGGATGAACCAGTTGTAGAGACAACACCACAAACATATGAATAGGTGCAAGTCAAGGATGTTACAAGTGAACTTGAATCAGATGAAAAATCAAAAGAGGATGTGTGTTAGGAAGTAGGAACATCCACCACGATGGAAAATAGGAAGGGGAAACATACGGTGCAGAGGTCACCATGGAAATAGGCAGAAGTTGTGATAACATTACAATGCATAATGGAAGTAGTGACCATTCTCCCAAATATTATAGAATGTGTAGAAATACTAAGGTATTCATACCATGACATAGCATATAGAGAAAAATTTATGGAATTTGAGCCACATGTATACATGGAAAGAAAATGGATCAGTGCATTAGGAGTCCCAATATTGGAACCAAAGAAATGGATAACAAGCTTATACACCACAAGGATAATGAACTTACTGGAGATCTCTCATTTTGGATGCATCAAGGATGTGAATAACTACATCAAAAAATTGTTGGAACTAGTACATGGGGGAATTCTATGGCTATATAGGCCAGCCTTGATTGATTTAGATCTAATTAAAAAAATAATAGGACTTCCCACAGATGGTGAGAAACACAATAAATACCTGGATGATAAAACTAAGTTGAATACCTTAGCAGAAGAAATGAAGAAGGCCTATGGAATAGTGAGAGGGTCCAGAGGAATCATAATCAATAGGATTAGTGAACCCATAAAAAGAATGGAAACAAAACTAATGGAATGAAAATTATTAAGGAAGTGTCACGAGGAGGAGGCACCAACAAGAGTGATCGCAACAACTTCACAATGCGTGAATGGGACTCTACTTAGATGGAGTCCATACCTACTAAACTTATTTTTTGATGACTGTAAAGATTCACAAGACTTGGGGACATAGTTTCATTACTCATGGTTGATCATATTTATAGAACTGGTAGGATGGAGACACACCAAATACAACATGTTTTGTCAAAGGATAGGAAAGTGCCACATAGCAAAGTATGCAACACTAGGGCGCACCTCAAACAAAAAATAAAGGAATCCCAACTCGATCATATTTGAAATATACTTGGAGGAGATATAGGAAAAGGTGGGAAAGACATGGATAATCCCACCAGAAGTGGTGGAGGAACACAAGGATATAAAATATTTTCAGGTCTCAAGGCACAATGTAAGGATCCAGGCCAAAAGGGATCCAAAGAAGAACTGACTGCAGATTATGTAATGTATCACTGGAGAGGAATTTCAATGGGCCATGAAAGATTGCCCAGATGAATGTAGAGTACTAATGACACAAATGAAGGGGAAAAAAGGGAAACAACCAGAGAAATATGGAAGATCGAACAAAACCAATAGTCCGACAACGAATACTAGTGAAGTTGTTGAGAACGCAAAGGATGATGGAGGGACTGAAACAATAAAGAAACTGAGATAGAAAAATACCATCCCTAAGCCCACCACACAGGAGAAGGATCACACCAGAGTGACCAACGAAAGAGTGAAACAAAAGAAGATTAATAGGAACACCCAAAACGAAACAAATGTTCCCGCATTGGAAGAACAAGGAGGAGGAGACATATCATACATCGAGATACCTACAAGTTCATCACATATAAATAATCTTCCAAAGAGGAGAACCATGATTTAGGTAGGAAGACAAAGGGAAAAGATGAAGATGATGTGAATATGGTGGAAAAAAAAGTACAACACTGCGTAGCAGAGTCATGGGATGACATAGATAATAAAAGAGAGAAGATCATACATAAACTATCAGAAGTGAAGGAAACTTTGGAAAAATTGCAACTGAGAGAAGTACAACAGACAAAAAAGGTGCATTCACAAAAAACTGTGCAAGAATAGATAGTCCCAGTGTAGGAAACAATCCATATCATAACGTTAGGAAGCAATCACTTTCTCATCATTAGGGATATGTTGTAATTGGATGAAGAAATAACATAGAAACCAATGAAGTATATTTAACACTTGGACTTGGCATTGGCCAAGATCCCCATGGAAGAACTGTACAAATTGCAAGTTAGCATCACACAAGAAATCCAATATAGAGAACACACGGATGCAACAGAATTACAGACAACAAAGGACATAAAGGATATGCTGAAGATAACTCTCAATGAAGTGCAGGTTGAGAAGGACTAGGAAAAGTATTGCATTGGTCAGATAGAGGAGCGCATCGAAGAAGTTTTCAATTCAATACCATACAACGCACAAGAAGGGGCACACTTACAGATAGAGGAGAATATTGGGAAGATCGTGTAGGCAATGGAGGACTATAAAAGTCACATAAAAAAATTGATGGCACAATTGAACCCAAGCACACCACCAAAGGTGAGACCACATAGAGAGAAGGAGGTTGCATGGCACATCAAGGACATAGTGAAAAATGTTTAGGAAATTGAAAATATATATGACAAAAGTGCACAACTATGGACAATTTTGCTAGAGGATGAAAATTTGCAGGCATTCGAATAGAAGGAAGAAAGTGTCAACACATTCATGCAAGAGATAAATAAAAGGAAGAAGGCCATGAACATATAGGAGAGGTTGAGGAACATGCAACAACTAAATAATCTATAGGAAGAAGTGAAGTCAAACCAGGTAGAAAAGAAGACGAGGAAGGATCAACTCGTGCCATTACAAGCACAAACAAATAAGATCTTGACAGAATTGGATGTAGCCAAGGGCCAACTAGAAAATGTGAAGTTGGAGACTGAAGAGATTGTGAAGGAAAATCTTAGTGCATAGATTGTGAAGTATGTTGCAGAGAAGCACACACAAGTGAATACTTGTGTTGAAGTGCTTGTTAGCACTGAGAGTCACCCTCTAACTGCAAGAGGATTATCCCAATACCCATTAAGACAAATTAAAATTATTAGAATGGTTTGAGAAGGTGGATCAATAAGACTGTAGAGAGAGGAAAAGATAACAAAAGTAACTGCAAATCAGTTCAGGACCATTGGGTTATGGAGTCATAAGTATCATGATAAGGAAGGAATTTAAACCACCTATCAGACAAAAGGATTAATGTGGTGATGAGGAGAAGAAGAATAAAAAATTTCTGGTAAACCATGAAAGACGGGCATGATATAAATAGATCCTCCATCGCCTTAGGGATCCATAAATGAGAGAGTATACATCTTGACAATGAGAAAAATAAAGAAAATCTGATGAACCATGAAAGATGGGAATGATAGAAACAAAACCTCCATCGCCTTAGGGATCCATAAATCAAATATATTACATTTAGACAAGAATAAAAATAGAGAAAATCTGACGAACCATGAAAGATGGGAATGATAGAAACAAAACCTCTATTGCCTCAGGGATCCATACATTAGAGAGATTACATTCATACAAAAAGGAAAACAAATAAAATATGATGAACCATGAAAGATGGGCATGATAGAAACAAAACCTCCATCACCTCAAGAATCCATAAATCAGTGAGGTTACATTCAGACAAGAAGGAAAACATAAAAAATATTATGAACCATGAAAGATGCGCATGATAGCAACATAACCTCCATTGTCTCAGTGACCCATAAATCAGAGAGATTACATTCAGATAAGAAGGAAAACAAAGAAAATTTGACAAACCATGAAAGATGGGCATGATAGCAACATAACCTCCATCACCTCAGGAATCCATAAATTAGAGAGATTACATTCATAAATGAAGGAAAATAGAAATAGCATGTAAACTAAGAAGACATTTAAAAAAAACAATTCAAAGGAATATTCAATAACATATATTTAAAATCTAAGCCCTCAGGCATACAAACTGAAAACGTATAGAGGCCTTCTCCTGAAACTCACTCGACACTCCAACCTATGAAGAACATCTCCTTTTTTGTCAAAATAAATACTGATCTATTTATAATCAGCTCAGTCCACAGCTGCCAAGAGTGTGACCTAGATATCTCATTCAATTCTTTTCTCTGCGCATTCTTCTTTCAGAATGTGCGTGTATTCCTTTGTAAGATGCAAAATCAGATCATCATGGGCCTTTCTTCCCTCTGTGGGACAACGGGTTGACAGTCTAGTCCTCTCAGACATGGCTTCTATGCCTTCAATTTATGGACCGAGATGAGGTGTTAGCTACCTATCCTTTTTCATTAACTGAAACCTCCTTGAGATCAAGGCGAGGATCAACACCTAGGGGACTGCCATGCGTTTCTCTTAGATTAGATGATATATAAGAAAATTATTGTGGGTTCATCAAAGGTGGTTTCGATTCACATTTCTTTTGAGCCTGCAATTCACCACCTTCTGCCACATAACTCTTTTACCATACCAAGGTTTTGATTGAGGGACCGCTAAATGTTTTTAACACTTGAGCCAGTTGTGTCCCCACAATGAAATGTGGTTGTCGATTTGGTCACGGTCTGTGAATCTGGGAAAGCCCTGCTTTTTGTTCCATGCGTCGGTCTTGGATGGACCCTTCTTCCTGCTGTGAATATCAATGGCTCACATTTAGTTCGGGAGTTCGGGCTTCTGGTGATTTTTCTCCTACTTTCTTGTGTAATTCTTCAAATTGTCAAATTCTTGAAGTGAGAGATATGGCACTATGTGTCCTCTTTCTTTGGGCGACTGATATTGAATCTGGGAGTTTGGGCTTCGAGCCTTTTTCTCCTACTTTATCTTACAATTCTTTGAAGTGTCAAATTCTCGAAGGGAGAGATCTGGTGACGTGTGGCCTCTTGATTTGGACAACTGAGATTTACTTCTGGATTTTGGGCTTCGAGCCTTTTCAATGCAGATCTCTTACAATCCTCTAAAGTGTCGAATTCATAAAGTGTGATATCTGGTGTCATGTGTCCTATTTATTTGGATGACCAAGATTGACTTTGGGAGTTCAGGCTTAGGGCCTTTTTCTCCTGCTTCCTCTTACAATTCTCTAAAGTGTCGAATTCTCGAAGTGAGATATCTGGTGACACGTGGAATTTTGATTTGGATGACCAAGATTTACTTCGAGACCTTTAGGACTTCAGGGATACTGCCAAGATCAATGGTCCTTGTTGGTTTGAGATCAATGGTCCACAATTAATTTAGGAGTTTGAGTTTCATCTCTCTAGTACTTTGCTTCTACTTGCTCGCAAAATCCTCCAAAGTAAATCTTCTGAAGTGCGAGATATTCCGACGCATGTCCTCAGCCTTCAATGGCTCAGATTTACTTCAGGACTTTGACTCCTCTACCTAGTCATTAATCCTTATGTGAATTTGAAATCGTGACCACCTGAGAGTCGTTGATCCGAACTTCTTATGGGATCTCTACCATTGAAAATCAAACCTTCTTGTTGGTGATTCAAGCACGAAATGGAATGATTTGAATGTTGCACTTTGTGCTCAAGGCTGATATCTGCACAAACCACAGACTTGGTCATCCTATGAACTCTTGATAACTATATGTGATAACAGAGATGACATGCAAATTTGAGGCACTGAAGAAGTCAGTGTAGGAGGCAAACACTTCCTGAGTGGCGCAGGATGAGCGTCAGGTAGGTGTTGGGGGCCTATTGGAGCAGGATATTTTGGGGTTCAATGAAACAAATGAGGAAGTTTGTTAAGGAATATACCAAAGGAAGTAGTTCATTCCAGGAAGTTATTTATGGGAAGAAGCGCAGAGTCAAAGCAAGGAATGAATACGAACTACATGAAGGAAGTTATTTTGTGGACAAGCCTGATCCACTAGGGTTAGGGTTTTGGGTTATGATGTAATGGGTTTTTACCCACCTTTTGCATCATAAATATGATATTTCATATGAGTTAGATAAGAGATATTAATTTATCATTATATTTTTGGCATGTTCAAAAGAATTGGCGAGAACGCTTTGAGTTTTGAATCACAGTGAAAGTTTTGGTTGAGAGTTGTGGAGCTCGAATGATGCCAATTTCAGAGACTTATGGAGTGTAACTGAGGGTTATCTCACACGATATGGAGCTTGGTGTGACAATGGTCAACCTCACCATTTCTATATTTTTTATGTAATGAATGTAGTTCATAAATTTTGATGAAGAATAATAAATAAGCAAAAGATCTTTGTGGACATAGCCCAGGGGGGTGAATGATGATAAAATATGGTATCTCTATGTGTGTTTCTCTATGGGTTACTTTTTGTTATGATGAATGAATGTATAATTGAATTCATCTGATACGATTAATTTACAACATGCACTAGATTAGACATGTTAGTTATGCAGAATAAATGTTAAGGGTAAACAAATGGTATATCTAAATTATGGTATGGTAGAATGCATGTTGAAGTATAAGAGGTATACATGTTCTTGAAATTTCCACGAGTTCCATCCCTTCCATGATTGCAGACACTTGGTTCATGCAATCACCCATATTCCATCTCGGGTGAGACTGTGTTGTGCACTTTTTTTGCAGTGTTTCCTTCTCGTTTACTAGAGGGCCCGATGGTTTCTAGTTTTTTTTTGGAGAACTAAGGTAGAACATGGGCTAGACCATACATCCAATAAGATCTAAGTTTTTATAATTTTTGGAACTACTTCTGAGGTTTCAATTTGAAGAAGCCCTCAGGATCATTTTGGGGGAAAAGTATTTTGGTGTACATGATGTATTTTTTGTGAGTTATTTTCAGCTCATGTATTGCCATTTTCACTATTGTAATGTCATATTGGTTATTCGATAGAATTTTCATTTGTGAATTTTATGACTTTGATTTATTTTAATTTTCTAATGTTGTTGTTTTGAGTGATGAATGGGATGTTCTAAATGAGTCTATTGTTTTAGAGTAGTATTTTCACTTATTTCATTTATATATTACTAGCCTTTACTTTTATTTGACAACTAACTATTTTGGGGTGAAAGAAAGAACTAGTGGTTTCATTGCTTGTTTACTTTAGTTAGTTTTCTCATGGCTAGGATAGGTTAGAGTAGTTATACTTTTAGTATTTATATTATTTCATGTTATAATGTGAATTTTTCATATCAAACACCCATACTCATTCATATCTAGTAATGGTATCCAAAACATAATTTGGATTGGTCTCCTATACCAAATAGTGTGAGGTCTAATTAATACTTTACATTAGGGAGTAMCCCTATTTTTTGAAAGGAAGCTTGATCGCAACAACRCAATATTGACTGGTGGGTTTGGTCTAAGTACAAGTGTCATATATTTCATATCCTTGGGAAAATATAAATGTATTATGCAAGAGAATGTCTAGTAATGTATTTCTCATGCATCACTTTATAATATTTTACCWTCATRGAAAGGWGGCAACAATTCTTGAGCATGGAGAGGAGATAACATCCCATTTCATTAGGATGATTATCCCTATTTTTTMATGGTTGTTATGATGGTTATTATGGTTGGTAATGGACATATTTTTATATGTTTTGGTGGCTYGAAAGTGACCATAGAAGATAAATAATATGGATTCTAAAAATGTGGAAGAAAAGAGGATGGCTAGAGAGAAATACAATGCCTATAATGTCTAKTATATCTGAGGAAAAACCTTCATACTTTCAATCCTATTAATTGTTTATTATTGGTTGATAGGGGACAATTTTATTCTATACTAGGTTATTACGAGAAGGTAAGCAACATATTGGACTATTTATTCACACATGAAGAGAACTAGAAGAGAAGAACACTCTCAGGGACTATTGAGTAGAGAAGGATTGGGTAGTCTATTAGATAAATATGATATTAAAATTGGGCCTCAAAGAAAAAAATGTGCCATCAACATAAACTTTAAAAGAACTAGTAGGATTTAACAAAATATTGTCAACCATAAAGCTAAATAGTTTTGGAGGTAAAGAAACAAAACTACTTTTCTAATCATATTTTTGAATCAAATCCTATATGTTACTCAAATTTCAAGTTTAGGAACTCGATGGATGAATAATTGAATTCCACGTCAAATGAGTATGCACCCTATGGAGTTTTGATAGACCCAAAATAAAAAAATAATCATGGTGACCCCCTGTCCATAGCTTCAATAGGAGTGTAACTCACCCAAGCCTCCAAATATAACCTTGTGGAGATGGATAATGAATTGGAAGAGTATAAATCCAAAGTAAAGATATTGGAAGAATACATGAGATAATATAAAGGAGACAGGGCCAATATTATTGAATTTAGAGGAGTGATTGAAGCACAAGAGAAACTAAAATCCATGGTAAAACAACTATACAATGGAATCAAATATTTCCAATATCTACCTACACAGTCATTGGAAATGGAAGGAAAAATTAAGATAAAAAATATAGATTTGGAAGGAGTCTACCCAAGCATGGACAATCTAAATAAGTGTCCAGAAGAAAAATTGGATGCACCACAATATATTCCCTGGATGAGCAAGAAGGAAATAATTTGAACTATGCATCCTTTTCAAAGTGTCAAAAAAAAGGGAAGGAACTTGAAAAGTATATTTTGAATTCAATAAATTGTTGCAAGAGGATCCATATAGTAGTAGAAAGGTTAAAATATAGATGCATATTACCAAATATTTGATACTTGGGGCGGCCAAAGCCAGCTAAAGAAATTATTATAGATCTCAAATCCAACTAACACTCAAGGATAATATCTATGGGAATCATGCAAAGGGATACCCAAGCTGTGCTTATGGAATACATTTCCACCCCATCTAAAGATAATAAGTTTCTTAGTTCCTTTCTAGTAACAATGAAAAATAACATCAAAACTTTGTCCCAAGATGAAACTATGTATGATGTCACATTATAAGAGCTAATATTTAGGAGAATACTTAGAGTTTTTGACTATCATGAAGTATGGATTGCATGTTTTAGGTAAATCTAAGGCGAGTGCATAATATTTATTTTTAGTTGCAATGTTAATGCACAAAGTAGGAAAATACAAATTAGGAAATTCCAAGAGTTGTAACTACCTATGAGAATGCATTGAAATCATTGAAACATTCATGGTCACACCGAGGAAAAATGTTGGAAACTACATCCAGAGAAACCCAAAGAACCACAAGAAGGAAGGAAATAAAAACAACCTTATAGCCAAAGATTCAAGCAATCAAGTTGAAAGTAGCTCGGATATGGATGACAAGATTGTATGAAAATATATGCACAATGAGATGAGTCTGAGTAGCCTTCATGCTCAGGAAGAGAAGGGTATGACCAATATTTTCCACATAAATATTCAGGTCAAGAAGACCAATATAGATGATATGTTCGACTATTGTTCACAATATAATCTCATAGCAGTGGATCTGGTAAACAAGATTGGATTGGAGGTTCACAATCATCCTAGCCCCTATCCATTAGGTTGGGAAAATAAGGATGAAAAGATAAAGGTAATAAAATAGTGTAAGATTAAATTTGCTATAAGTGTTGATTTTATTGATGAAGTGGAATTGGATGTAGTACCCCTTGATGTATGTGGAGTAGTGTTTGGAATCCCTTACATGTATATGAGGGATACAATATTCATGTGGGGAGAAAAACAATATCGATTGATCAAGGATGGGAAGTCGTACATCATCAATGAACATAAAGGCAAGTCAAAAATATCATTAGTAAGTGCCAATCAAGCCAAGAAATTGATTAGTTCTATTAAGAAATATGTTTTACGCTTCTTAAGAGAAAATCAGTTGGATGATGAGTCAATGAGAGTGAAGGAATCGATAGAGGGGTTTACTAAAGAGAATAAACATTAGTTGGAGGATTTTCTACACAAATACAGAGGAGTTTTCTAGTAGCCTAAAGGGCTACCACCCAAGAGGGAAGTGGAGCACAAAATACAATTGTTCCCAAACTCCCCATTGTCAAATATTGAGTTGTATAGAGAGTGTGTTTTGGAAGAGAATGAAGTGATGAATCAATTTAAACAGTTGTTGGGGCAGGGTGTAATTCAACCAAGCACCTCACCTTGTGGTTCACCCATCATAATTGTTCTCAAGAAGGATGGAACTTGGATAATGTGTATTGATTATGAGGAATTGAACAAGATTACATTGAAGAGTCGATACCCCCTACCAAGAATCAATGATCTATTGGACCAGTTGCAACATGCCAAGTATTTCACTAAGATGGATTTGAAATTAGGATATCACTAGGTACGAGTCAAAGAAGAAGATTCCTGGAAGACTCCCTTCAAGAAATGGAAAGGTTTGTATGAGTGGTTAGTTATGCCATTCAGTTTATGCAATGCACCGACTACATTTATGAGACTAGTGAATGATGTTTTACGCCCTTATCTAGATTCATTTTTTGTTTTCTATTGGGTTAATATATTGGTTTATAGTGGTACATGGGAGGAGCATATGTCACATCTTATGTAGGTGCTATAGACTCTGAAAAAGATCCAGCTTTTGGAAAATATCAAGAAATGTTAGTTTTCTCGACAATTCTTGGTGTATTTTGGGGTATCTGATCACTGGAGGGGAGATCAATATAGATCCCACAAAGATGGACACCATCATGAAATGTCCAATTCATACAAATTTCATAGAAGGGAGTTTTGTTGGGGAAGAAAAATACTTGCATAATTTCATAGCTTCATTTCCAGTGGTAGCTACACCACTCCATGCCATAACGACCAGTGGTAAGAGTTTCCAATGGGGGAAGAATCAACAAAAGGCCTTTGATGAGATTAAAATAAATATCATTCAAGCATTAGTGATCGAACTACCAAACTTGTGGAATCCTTTCGAAGTGGAGACAAATGTAATTGGGTATGCCATGGGAGCAATACTGATGTAGGGATGAAGGCCCATCTATTATCATTCTAAAGTATTTCATGGGGAAGTTCTCAACTATCGTACCTATGAAATAGAGCTATATTCCTTGGTACAATCTATCAAAAAGTGGAAACACTATTTGATGGGAAAGGATACCATCATCCACACAAATCACCAACCACTACAGTATTTGTAGGCCCAAAGTATGCTACAAAAAACTAGAGATTACAAGAGGATGGGGTTTTTAAAATAGTTTCATTTGGTCATAAATTATAAGAAGGGAAGCACAAACAAGTTGACAGACATGCTTTCACGACCACCCACATCTAATATTACATATTTTGGAACCCTAATGCACATGGATCCTTTTACCCATGATGCATACAAGGAGGCATACATAGAGGATGAAGACTTCAAGTAGGTGTTTCAGTAGCTACAAGGACAGATTCATATAGAATAAAGTGATCGAAAGGATGACTATGATTTACAGAATGGTTTATTATAAATGTTCCATCTGAAATGTAACATAACCACTCACAATGTCTGGAGGCTCATAGGAATGGTCGAGGTGAATCAAATGACACCCCTTATGATGAAACCAAGTCTTGGCCCCTGAATGGGAGATGATATAAATGTGGGAATTAGGATGGATGGGATGGGTGTCAAGATGTTAGGTAAAATGAGATATGGAAAGGAAGTTATAGCCAGTGTTGCCCATATCGAGGGACCTATAGAAAAAAGGATGAACAATGTAGGTCCAATGGTTCTAAGGGGAGGTAACTTAGACATCAAAGGGATGCCCCTAGTCCACTTGAATATGTGCTTGATGGCTCAGATACGTGAGACAAAAAACTTGGTCTAGATATGGTGGGAGGATTTCTAAACAAAGAAAAAAGATCACTAAATATCTCCCTTACTTAGATAAGTACATGTGCATTTGGATCATTCAAAGGAGGGTTGAAGTTAGGTGGAGGAAATCCATGTACCACTTCCACTTTTACCAAACCAATCTCTTCAAACCAAAGATAATACCCTTTGAATCCTCAGTCACTTACTTTCCATTTCTTGAGAGGTGGTTGTTCCTTCATGATGGGATCTAGTCCTTGTAATTGATGGGACCAATGTGGTAATTTAACCATGGTGAAAATAATAAGTGAAAATCAAACACAATTAAACCTATGGAAAACCTAAACTCATAATCAAAGAGAACACCCCTATCAAATCTAGGATAAAAAAAATCAAACCAATGGTTCAAGGGGCCTTCTGAAAACCAACTCTTTGGGGGAGACGAAGTTCCCACAATATTGGATAGCAAAGGTATGAGGATAAATTATGATGATCTACATGAAATATCCTTGACCAGTGTGAGCATCCTTTATTAAGGTTGGCACCATCTCGTGGAAGTGATACCATGAACAAGCATATTCTTGAGGTACTACAAGCATGTCCCACCTGCAGTCACCTCTTTAGCTCCCTAGGAAAGGTCACTAAGGTTACCACCTCATGCTAAATGACCGGGTGAAGAGCCTCAAGTATAATCACATTGAAGGGTTGGGTAAAAAATCATGAATCTCTAAAGGCATTACACTAATGAATCCCCCCATATACGTAGCAATCAAATCAATACCACAAACACCAAAACAAGTAGAGACATGTAATCTCCCTAATTTCCCCCATGCAACCTCATTCTTGACTCCTGTGTTAGAGGAGCTTCCTAACACACTGGTTGAAAGAATGGATTTATCACTCTTTAATGCCTCCTAAGTTTCATTTTCCTGTCCTTAGAGAGTTCACTCTCCAATCCTATTCAATGGACCTAAGACTATCTAGTGTTGGTTTACTAAAACAAAAAAATGTATAATGATTTTTAAATTACACAATTCATCTTAATGGATGTTTTTTAATTCAAAGGGAGATGGATGAAACATTTTGGTGATGTTGTGACTCTTAACCCAACCAAACATATGAAAATATGACAATCCAATTCATTCACTTCAATCAACTCTATCTATGGGTGGGAGAGAGACTTTTTCCTTTTCTTTGAAAACTTTAGAAGCATAACCTCACACACCAAGCAACCTTACACACAATTTCAGACCCGATACTTTCCAAAATGGAAGACAAACACTCTCACAATAAACTGTGATTCTAATGTTTCAAAAGAACACAAACATGCAAATAAATTTTGTTTATGATCTTTTTCCAAATAAAATACAAAACGTTTCTTAGAATAATCAAGAATCTAAATGAAAATGGAAAACAAAAAACAACAAGCAAAGGGTTGTATGAAATAGGAAATGATTCTATACATCCCACTCCAATGCCACTACAAATATATCACCCAAAACTCACTTTAAAGACTAGATCTAATAATGAATAACACTTACAAAAGGGTAAACTAAGGCAATATATATCACACACTACAAAATTTGTTTAGATATGTTTGTTTCACTTCGCAACTTCACTGGATCTCTCAAATAGAAAATGAGCCTATAAAAAAAATGAAAACAATCCACACCAATACAATCCAAACACAACTTGAAGGAAATTGATGTGACAAAAGGACTCAAACAAAGGTAAACATAATAGACCAATTCAAAGACTTCATGGATAAGAGGAAAAACTCTAATCTCAAGATCTCAAGAATCTCTAAAATTATGCATTTTATAGAGATCGTCATGAGATGCAAGCTAGTTAATATGTTATGGTCGCCGCATGACCCCTATATTGCAACCCGTGATGATGCAAATAATTTTTCCATTTTAGAAAAGTATGGATTTGTTTTAGACCTGTTAGATCTATAAAAAGTAATAGATCTAAACTCTGGAGGAGAGTATGGAATAAAAAAAATACAAATCACAAACAAGCAAAGGATGGATTGGAAAAGAGACCCAAACTAGAGAATATTCTGCCAAAGTTCTTACTCTACAACAGTGGTAATGGTATTCAAGAAAGATAGCTCATGGCATATGTGTCCAGATTATAGAGAGGTCAACAAGATCACTATTAAAGATAAGTTTCCCATTTCTATCATTGATGAATTGTTATATGAACTACATGGAGCAATCTATTTCACAAAATTGGATCTT